>JACBWW010000070.1:633152-655304 GCA_020086605.1 Lanius collurio
GCCCACTGGACACTGAAGCAGCAACTTTCCTGAAAGAACCACCATTTGTGATTGTTTCTCCCTGCAATTCCCACACCTGTGCTTCTACGGTAGAGGTAGTTTTTCCATCCCACTTCTTCATGTTGTCTCTATGGTCACAGGAGACTATATGATGTGTACCTTCTATATCCTCTCTCTGGAGCAAAAAATCAATGTTTATAGCAGAGATGCAAGTATGTACAGGTGGGAAGTGGGACATATACTCTTTTGATTTGCTGGAACCCCTGGGATAGTTTTTCCCACTTTTTGGACAGTTTTTCCACAGGCAAGATACTAGCTTGTAGGGAAAAGTGAGGTTTTATCTGTGTTTCTGGAGTTGGTGAGAAAACTCATGTATTGATGATGACTCTTTGTCTCTCCAGGTCATTACTGCCATTGAGTTGGTACATGATAGTTGTGGGCTCTGTTCAAATTTCCACCATGTGGTTCATCTGCATTCAACTTCTGGATATGCATGTGACTACTTGTTTAGATCATAACAAATCATCTCTATCACAGCTAACTCCCTCAGGTACTAGATACCTTTCTCCATTGAGGCCCATTTATCTGCATTACATACAACATCTTCCTTGAAAGAGATTCCTTTCCCTCACACTTGATGAGAGTTACCTCCAGAGGCTCAGGATTTGTGTCCTTTTTCCAACTGCCTTATCAAAGACTCTTTCCCTAGAAAGTGATGCCATCTGTTTGACCTCCCTATCCTCTATTTCCAGGCTGTTAGCCCTGTTATCACAGCATCAGACAAGCCAGGTGATTACATGCTGAAATTTTTTCGCGTGTCCCATAACTCACTCAGAGATAGGAATTTGGTGGTTACCTCTTGTTCTGCCTCTTCCTTCTGTTCTTTTAGTGACCCTGCTTTGTTCTCCTTCAGTAAACAAGCTGATTTTCGTGTCCTCTTCTTCTTATAGAGAGGTGACTGATATTGGCATGGATTGGTTCTCTAGTTCAGCTGCATCACTCATCGCCAGAGTCTGAATAGCTGGAGTGCCTGTCTCCGGCGTTTGAATAACCACAGTGCTCATTGCCTGGCTTTGTGTAGCTGCAGGGCTTGTCACAGGGGTTGGAGTAGTCACAAATTTTTGCTTAACTTAATAAACAAGATCTGAACCACGTTCATGGTTCCTAGCAATAGGATCGTGTTGGTTTCAACATGCCAAGGATATTCAAAATTTTCAAAATTCTTAAACACTATTGAAATTGTCCTGCAGGAGAAGGAGAAGCTGTGGGAGGATGTCTCTTCTACAGACTGTCTCTCCGAGCAGTTAAAAGGTGTAATTATTAAAATTTCCGATAGATGGCTCCCGAAGTACAGAGCTGACGGCAGAGCTGAGTACAAGCACCGGAATAGCTCCAGGACCAGCAATTCCATCGTATCATAACGCAGTGTTACAAAGTTCAGCAACATGATAACCTTAGCCCAGCGCCCAGAGGTGATAAATAGCACAACAGGGAACACACACGGCAAGTAAAGTTAAATGCAACTCTGAGAACAAACACAGCTCTGAGAACAAATAAATGTTATAACCATCAACTATTAAACTTATATAAGCTTATAAAAAATTGTTTAACACGCTCTTCACATATCTGTTGTTATATCAACCCCTCATGCCCCACCTTGTGTTCCAAAAAAGGCTGTCATGGTTTAATCCCAGCCAGCAACTAAACACCATACAGCTGCTGGCTTGCTCCTGCCACCTTCCCCAGAGGGATGGGTGAGAGAACTGTAAAAAGCTAAAACTCATAGGTTGAAATACGAACAGTTTAATAATTAAAATTAATATAATCATTATAATCATTATAAAAATAGTGCAATAATAATAACAGTCGGAATAGAAAGAAAAAGTAAAATAAAAAAAAGAGAGAGAAGAGTAAAACCCAGGAAAGGCAAGAGATGAAAAATACAATTGCTCATCACCCTCTGACTGATGTCCTGCCCTTCCCCCAGGAGTGAACAGCCCCTTCTGGCCAATTCTTTCCAGTTTATATAGAGGGAATTATGTCCTATTATATGGATTCTCCCTTTGTCCAGTTCAGGTCATGTGTTCTAGCTGTGGTTCCTCCCAGCTTCTTGTGCATTTGCTCACTGATGGAGTATGGGAAACTGGAAAGGAAGTTAATAGTAAGTGTAAGAACTATGAGCAACAACCAAAACAAGACTCAAAATTTATGTAATGGCTTCACTTCACAGGAAATTCCCATTCCCAATTCTTATTTCCTTCTTTGTGGTCCAGTTCCAAACTGAATCAGAAACACATGTGAAAATAAAAAATGTCAGTAAAAAGCTGTGTTCCAGGAGAGGGGCTTGAATAAATTTGTTGCCATCCTGTAGAGATCAGGACACCCCATGACTGCTTTCCCCACACTAAGCAGGTTTCACAGGCAGGTACAGGTAGAATGATTGATCAGGGCCAGACGGTGGAGTCTGAGAGCATCATCCTGTAGTGCAGTAAATACAGTCATGCCTTTGGTAGAACCAGACCATGGCTTTATACTGACTTCACACAGCCTTGGGACTGAGGCATGCCTGTCTTACCTTTTTAATGTGTTAAATCCCTAGGCATTTAGCCTCTGAAGTCAGTTAAACTACTCATTCAATGAAACTATCGACATTTTGTTATTATTTATTGTCGAGTCAGAGTGTATTTTGAGAATTGTGACATTAATTTTATTTGTTTTCCATGTATTTTTTTTTAATATATATACTGGGGAACTCAACAATAGTTGTATTTAACTCCATTTGTCTTTTTCTAGCAAACCTTGATAAAGGAATTATTTTAAGCCAAGAATGTAATGACATGTTTTTTTCAAACTAGTTTGATAAAGCTTTAATATTTAAATACCACCATAAATTCCTTCCACTCTTCACTGACCTCAACTTTTGCATCTATGTCATGCACAATTATTTTGCAGACTGCATCTATGTTGGTAACTTAAACAGAACCAGGCAGGCAATGCAATTGTCTGTATTTTTAAGCTCTCAGACCATTCTCAGGAACATTTTTGACCTGAGCCAAATAGCAAGCTCTTAACTAATTCATAGATATGTTTTAGGAAGTTGACTATTCCAGCTACTGTGTCTAAATGTCAGCTGGCATTTTATGTGTAGCCACTCTCTTTTTGTGGCTAAAAGCATTTATTAATAGATATGGGTCATTCCATTTAACCCCATGCTGAGAGAGGTTTCTGACTTCTCTTTCATGTGACATAGCTATTGACACAGCTTTAGCTTCTAATGTTGAAGATTTTCATACATCATTCTTCTGATGATATCCAAACTAGAGACTAGTGTACTTTGAAAAGAGTTTGCCTAATTTGCAGGAACAGGTTCTTTGGTTTCTAGTGTAAATTTTTGCCCTTTTTAGGAAAAGGTTTGTTAGCTGTATGGAAAGTTATAAGCACACATAAATCATGCAAGGGCTTTCAGATGTTTTAAACTTAATTTCTTCAGATACCTTTTGTGAAACAATACCCTTTTTTTATATAACATTTCCCATCTGGAGACCTCAAAGTGTTCCTAAACATTAATAAAGAGTCGGTGAAACCTTGTAGCATAGCAGTGAGCTAGGAAAAATTGAAAGCTGGGTTTATAATTTATTATTATTGCAACTACATACCAGTACATGCCTCTGAGAAGCAGAAAAGCCATGTCAAACAAAAATCCCATAGCCTGCCTGAAGAGATTTCATCACCATTTAATGAGAACAGGTTAGTAAAGAGTAATTAATCTATTTGCCAAACATTGCTGAGTGTAACTCCCATTAGTACTAAACTCCAGACTGCTGTTTTCTCCCTTTAACAGAGATTTACCTCCCGTTATTCAAATGTCCAAATTCTGCACTAAACATGAAGTGTCTAATCCTTGATAGCAGTGACAGTAACTTTATGGCTCTGTTTCCCAAAGCTGTTTTACCCTGTACTCTCTCCTAATCAGCAGACTTTACTACTGAAAATCCTTTCCTTCTGTCTGCAAAAGGGACATAGTCCAGACATCTCGGCCTACAGTGCGGGGTTCCCAGAAGCCCCCTTTAATGAGAATGAAGCAGTTGCAGGTAAAAGGTTTGTGTCAGACAGGAATGCACTCAGTAGATGGTGTGGACCAGGTCCTCAGCATAGCTCACTTTAATGAGTACCTGCTATTAGATGTCCAATACCAAACACAACATCACAGAACAGCTTGGATCAAAACTCTTTCTGAGCACCTCTCACTTGCTGCGGGTATATCCTTGTTACCAGTGGGTAACCAAAGGTAAACCACTGCACAAAAGGAGCAGAAAAAATTGCAGTTACATAATTTTCCTTCATTATTTCTAAAGAGTTCTTCAGTTGTGTGTGACCTGATCATATGTTACATTTATTTTGATTGTTCTATCTTTGCTTTTGCAGCAACAATTTTTGCCATCTTTTCTAGGCTGGCTATTATTTTAATCCTTCCTATTAGAATAAAATACAGGGAACTTTTTTGCAGTAGTCCATGCTTTGGTGAATAAGAGTGATTTATCCAGATTTATAGTTATATTATGCCTATCTGACACATGGCCAGACATAGTTCTGTTATTGTTTTTCCTAGTATCTCAAATTGAAGCAAAAAATTCTTTTTAAAATGGTCCTCAAAATACCTGATTTTGTTGCAATGCAGAAACAGTTACAGCCACAAGAGAGAGCTCTTGTAAAAACTTAAGGCTACTTGAGAAATAAGTACATTTTGCACTTTAACAATGAAAAATAGTTTTAGTAATTAGTGTTTACTTTAATTATTGTATTTCAGGAAATTAAACATTGATGTAAATTAGCCCAGTATTCCCAATTCCATTTGTATTCACCTTTTTATTTGTTTTTAATTAAAGCCAAGAACTAGTAAATAACGTATATAGCTACATTTTTTTTTAAATAACAAACTATGTTATGCAATCATGTTTTCTATAAGATTTGATCCCTTGCTCTTTGCTTGCACAGTGCAATGACCCTTAGAGGCAACATAGATCAATTCCATATGAAAATGCAACTCCACTACCAATTATGTGTTTACTTTACAGAATAAGGTTTATATCAGAGAAAATCTTCCTCATGACCTTTGTGGGTTAAATGATATCTTTTTAGGTGCTTAAATACAAGCTTATGCCTTTGGAACATTTAGGAGGACATATCTCTCCACGTCCTAGAAGAGGATGCTTTGTAAATGCAAAATAGAGCATGATACACTTAGTCGTAAACCAATGGAAATCTGCAATATAGCAGTAATTATATCTTGGTGACAGATACTCTATCTTGCTTAAAAATAAACTGAACTTTGTAGGGAGAACACAGGATTACAAGGGAGCTAGTTCTTCCTCTTGATTTGAGCTACCTAGATTTGTGAAGATCAAAGTACAGTGCTGCCCTAGTTTTTGTACAAATTGGTACCTGTTTGTGTCACATCTTTCCCTCATAAAAATCACTTAAATCCAAAGGAATGAAGCTACTTTTGTTAACTGTTTCCCAGAGAACTGTTCCCCTGACTAGAAGGCTTGGCCTGTAGTCATGTTTAGCCCCTTGAAGTTCAATTTCTGTTTACAAAGCAGAAAACTACCTCAGTTGGAGAATGTGGTCTTTTATGTTTACAACCTTTCCTCACCACTTCTGATGACATACTTTATTCTACTCTCATTAAAATCAATGGCAAAGCTCTGTTTATTCCAGTCACTGCAGGATCTGGCCATTAATATGTTAATTTCTAATCTTCCCTTCCAAATTCTACCATCTGTTTTTTTTTTTTTTTTCCCTGTTTTGAATTTAGAAAAAATGTGTTTTACAGACATATTTTCAGTTCCTAATGTTATTACTTTCCTTATGCCTGATTCTCTTCAACTGAACTTTCCAGATGGTATTCAAGATCCAAGCATCTTTACTTTAGGTTCTTCATTTTAAAGTTGCTACTGCATGATAAATATTGAATTAGAATAACAACCTTTCTCAGGTACCAAAATAGCTCACCCTTCTGATCTCATTATTTTCTTCCATTCTTTCTCTAAATCTAATAGCTTTCTGTCCTCAAATTGCAGTGCTTAAAATATCTATGACTCATTAATTGTAAAAAAATTGTCTTTTTATTCATTAGT
Source organism: Lanius collurio (assembly GCA_020086605.1). Classification (NCBI taxonomy): domain Eukaryota; kingdom Metazoa; phylum Chordata; class Aves; order Passeriformes; family Laniidae; genus Lanius; species Lanius collurio. Next base: position 639,290 of record JACBWW010000070.1, read on the forward strand.
AGTAGAGCTTTTTATTGAATGTCCCAGCAGTGGCCCAAGACAATTTAGATAAAAAACCATTATTTCCTCTGTCTAGACAGGAATGAATTTGTAGTTTTGCTCTTTTGCATGGAAATGATGGAGAATTGTTGTAATACAGAAAATACTTTTGCTCCTTTAATCTGCAGATCAGATATAGTCAACATTCCCTTTAGCAGCAAGGTGGCCACAATTCATCCAAGTACTTAAACAGATGTTTTTTCTTTAATGATGTAATTTCACAGTAATTGTGAATGTATTTAAAGTTACACTTGTGTTCAATACATTGGCTTTGAGGGCTTTATTATTTGAATGGAAAGAAAAGAGGTTATTTTTCTTTCTTTTAAATAAAACATCACCAGGCTTCATTTTCTCTAATAGGGACTTCACACTAAATACAGACTACTAAATTTTAAGCCTCGAAATAAAGCCCTTCAATCCATAACTAATCCAGAGTAACAGATGGAATCATTGCACAAGCAAGGCCACATGTCTTATGGTAGTCACTAACTACAAACATGAATAAAGTACACATTTAATCAGAAGTGTTTATAGAACATGCATTGTTGGGTCTGTCATCTACGTTGCATAAGTTTATAGAACACACATAACTATATTACAAGTTTCCTTTCTCTTCCCGGAAAACTTTATAATAGTTGAATACTTCCTTATACTGAACACACACACACAAAAAAAAAAAACTCATTTGTGTTTCAGTTAAGGAAATAATCTTCCTTTTTCAGAAATGCAGTTGTACACAGAGTCTCTTGACAGGAGCCTAAGCCTTTTAAAGATCCAATACTGAGTCTTAAAATTCTTTCAAGCTAGTCAGGCTAAACCATGGTAACTGCTAAAATTTATGCTGAAAATGTTCAGTTACAGAACGTCTAGTTTATTTTTCCAGTCACTTTTTTGGGCCTGCTTTCAAGGTACTTTTTCAGCTACAGCAGAAGCCATTTTCAGAACACTGAGTGCCAGTCAAGCAAGCTCCTGTCTACCTACAAAATGTGTGCAAACATGCTCACAGTAATTCAAAATAACATCAGTGAATTTTGTCTTCATTAATTTCTATCTATGACCAGGATCTGACATTTCCATCCTCAATAGTTGTACCTGTGGCAGGTTGTTTTCAGGAGTGAATATGCCTAGCACCTGTTACCTTTAGGCTTCCAGTAGGTGTTTGAGCACAGCAGTAGTGCACCCAAGTGATTTCCTGCCTGGCAGGATCATAAACAAAGTAATTTCTGGGGCACATCTACAACACACCTTCAGCACCGGAGATGAAAGGTCCTCCAGAGAATGTATCTGTCATTCCTGGGAACCATACAACTGACACAGGCTACTTGCAAGCTGTCACATGAATATATGGTCCAAGGGCAAAAATTTGTGATGTGAAATCAGGAACTGGTCCTTTCCACTTGTTAATGTAGAAGCTGCTGATGTAAGTGCAATGAAAGAGAGGAAAAGTTATGCTATGAGAGGTAAGGGGTAGAAAATCTCTTAATCCTGCTCAGCAACCAGAAGAAACCCCAAACACTGGATACTAAGAGCAGCACTAAAAACAAGACCATTCACAGGAAGTGTACCTAAGGACATGTGAAGCAATGAGTTTCTTGCATCTAACTATCTTGGCTGACAGGTCATTGAGCTGTTTTACAGTGATAAGTGCTATTGTAGTGATTGTTAATAATTTGTTTATGAGAAGGATATGTCCACAGATCTTGTACTTAAGCAGGTCCCCTCCCATTGTATTTTCCACTCAGATGAATCATGTTTTTCAACACTTAGTAGATCAAGCTAGCCATAGGTTTTTATTCTCATATTGTAAAACATATTTTCCATTTATCTTTATTTCTTCAAGTTCAAACTTGTGCTTCCTGACCACATGCGACCAGAAATGTATTCAACTACAAGTAGACGAACATTACCTTCTGCAAAAGTATTACCAAGATTTCCAGTCATTTATTTATTTATTTTTCTTGAAATTCTAAAACTTCATTGAGAAAACAGCAGATTATTGTCATCACAGTTTCTCTTCATCTGTTATAGCCTCTAGTTTAGAGAGATCTTATGTACTTCAAATTACAACACAATTTCTCTGATATCAATGTTCAGCACAATTTTTTTCTTCCAGAGTGCTGGTCAAAATTTTCAGCTTTGTGTTTTGCCTGGACTTCAGGACTTATGCTTGAAAACACAGCCAATTAGGAAAATATTAAATATTTATTGCAAGACTGAACCTAAGAAACACTGCAATCTCCCTTTCATTTCAGTAACCTGCATTTAATAATGACCAAAAATGTCTCTTTATCCATTTTATAAATTTTTTATTAACTGATGGAAGATTTTCAACTGTTTATATATCAAGTCTTTTCAATTAACCTTATCTTAGAAATTAATTTATTAGGTGAGATGTTTAATAACTCTAATGTGATATATCTTCAATGGCTCCATTTATGTTTCATATCATAGTCTATTTCCTTCTGTCTCTGATAATACTGATGTCATTAATAAAAATTTTATTTAAAAAAAAAAAAAACCCAAACCCATGATCCTTGGAATAAAGTTGTCTTTAGATTACATTTACATTGGTGTTACATGCATCATCATCCTTACCGAAACAAGAGCAAAGCATGTAGTTAGTAGGTTAGCAACATCTACATCATTCCTGGCTGTACCTTTGCTTCCACAGACTCTGGTCCAATTTATCTTTTCATCCTCTTTCCTTACAGATCTGTGGAGAATCTTTTCACCCTTCATTTTATTTTCTTTAATTTCTTCTTTGAATTTTACTTTTTGAATTTCTAAGACACAACTGTCCTGATCACACACTCACAGAATCACAGGATATTTGAGTTGATCTTGGGATGACACCTGGTCTACACACCCTGCTCAAAGACACCTTGAGGCAGTTGTGAGGACAGTGTCCAGGTAGCTTTTGAATGTGTCCACAGATGAGATTTCACAGCATTTCTGGGCAAACTATAGCAGTGCTCAGTAACCCTGACAGTAAAACAGATTTTCCTGATGTTGAGAAGTCCTGACAGTGGAGACCATTGTAAAGAACCTGGCCTTGTCTTCTTTACACCTTCCCTTCAAATATTTATACACATTGATAAGATCCTCCTAAGATGAACCTCTCAAGACTGGAGAAAATGGCTTCAAGCTGAATCTAAAGGGGACCTTTAGATTGGATATCAGGGAAAAATTTCTTCACTGAAAGGGTGATTGGGCATTGGAATAGGCTGCCCAGGGAAGTGGGCCATCCTGAGACAGTTTATTATACATTTAGAGACTGGATGTCCTGTGTCTGCTAGATAACTTTCTCATCAACCTACCTGTTATTGTGCAAGAGAACTGTAGTTATTAAATTCTCTGCTCATCCACAAGAGCTCTAAGAAAAATTTTTCACCTATAGGCAGCCTTAGACTAAAGCACCTCCTTTTTTACCCATAGTTTTTATTTTTCAAGCGATATGAACTGTATGAGACTAACACTTTTAAAATTTAATTTAATTTAGTTTAATTTAATTTTATTTTATTTTATTTTACTTTATTCCCTATTTTTGGTCTTATTTAGCTTGTTTCTAAATGGCTTTCCTCACTCAGAGATGTTGTTAATATTATGCTCCAGGTAAAATAACCAGCAAGTCAAACTTCAATGAAAGCTATACCCAGCTATTTTCCATTTTCTTGAAATTCACCCTAAGTTATAAAGCATACCTTTAATTAATGCCTATGTCTGCTAACTCTTGGCTACACTGAGCTGAAGCATATCCAATGTCTGTAACTGTAGGGGAGAAACTGTAGGCAGAAAACTATGTATCTGGCTCAGAGCATTTTTGAAGCTGTACTACTCTGCTAACTAAGATATGTGTATTCCTTAGTACAAAGAGTTTGTATATTGAATTTATACATCAACTGTCTTCATTTTATTGATTTTAAATAATTCGATCCTTTTAATAAGCCTCAAACCCTTATTCTAACAGATAGTTCTTCCTTCTGGGCCCCCTGTCGATTTTATATTTTTTTTTACATTATATTTAATATTCCAAATTAATGCCATGAGGATGTTCGAATGAGATATCTACTTAGCTTAAAAAAATCTCCTGGAGCAAGTAAAAATGTAGTATTTTCAAAGGTTAGAAATATTTTTTCCACACAATTAACACGAAACCATATTTTCATAGCTTTGCCTTAAGCTGGCACAAATTTTCTTAAAAGACTCCTTTGTAGGAGCTAAATGTAGAGCTGAACACATTTCTGCTATGGTAATTTAACTTTCCCTAAAATCTGACAAGAACAGAAAATCTTTTCTAAAGTGCAAGGAAAGGCATAAAATTTTTATCCAGAAGAAGTTGTTCCTGCTTACCAGCTGATAATATATTCCAGACTCTTCTAGCAATTATTTTTCATTTTTGGAAGATTCTGACTTTTATTAGATTTGCTACTGCATGGCAAACACTTGACAGTGCTAAGTTCATTTATGGTGGGTACCATGCTGAGAATTTTGTTTGTTCTGTTTTTGGAACCAAGAGTGTAGTGCAAGATGCTGAGTATCAAGAGAGTGAAACTCACTAATGTGCATAGATACAGCTTTTAGGTAATGCCCTACTGAACATTTACTCCCTATATAATTTTAATGATGTATTTTTTCTGTAAACTCCTTGCAAAGCACCTACAGGTTCTCTTCAGCACTGCATTTTCATCTTCTTTGACGTTTGCTCCTTCAGTGAAGCTGCAGGGATTCATGTGCAGTGCATTCATCTCTCTGCACCTTTGCTGTGATTCTGCTAGCACCAATACTCCTTCCTGGGACCTTAGAGCCCTCTGACTTTCCTTTTATATCTGAAAGGGTTCTGGATAGTGACACAATATTTTAGCTCCTAAGACTGCTTCAGAATGCATAAGATTTTGCTGATATTTGAAATTTGGACTGTTTTTCCTCCTGTTATAATAATTTTGATCCCCATGCAATCCTCAGATCTGAGGGGTTTGATGCTACAGAAATATCCATCATCTGGAGCATTCTCTGAAGATGCATTTTTTTAGAAAATGAATCTAAAGTACAAACATATCTGTTTGAATGATTATAAATAAGATTTGCAGCTTACACTTCACCTTTACCTCCAGTGTTAGCATTCAATATTGTTTCTCTTGTGTCTTATACCCACAGCATATTTATCTCTATTTTAGGTGCCTGCAGTCTCCATAGCTATCATTGTCTCTTACGTAGGTCATGTAACCAAAAAAACATCCCTCCTGCATGTTAAAAGTGTCTGTTCAGGTATCTCCAAATGTCCATGAGTGTTGTGGTTTAACCCATCCAGCAAGCAAACCCCATGCAATTGCTTTCTCACTCCCCCACCAGTGGGACTGTGGAGAGAATCAGTAGGGTAAAAGCTAGAAAACTTGTGTGTTGAGATAAAGACAGTTTAATAGGGAATGGAAAAAGCCACACATGCAAGAAAAACAAAACAAGGAATCAATTAACTGCTTCCCGTGGGCAGACAGAGGTTGAGCCATCACCAGGAGAGCAGGGCCCCATCTCACATAATGGTGACTTAGGAAGACAAGCAGTATCACTTCGAAAGTTCCCCTCACCTTTCTTTATCTTCCCCCCACTTTATACACAGAGCATGATGCCAGATGGTCTGGAGCATCCCTTTGGCCAGTTTTTGCCACCTGTCTCAGCTCTGTCTCCTCCCAACCTTCCAGGCACCCCCACATTCCCTTCCAGCTTGGCAGTATGAAAAGCAGGAAAGGCCTTGGCTCCGTGTAAACCCTGTTCAGTGATGACTGAAAAACATCTCTGTATTATCAACTCTGCACTCAGCACAAATCCAAAACACAGCCCCATGTCAGACACTGTGACTACCCTAGACAAAACCAGCACAGTCATGCAATATATAACCAAAAATTGCCCCCTCCTGTATGTTAAATGGTTCTGCGCAGGTAGCTTCAAATGTTCATGAGTCATTTACATGCATATTGAACACTATGATTATGCAATTACTTTCCCTTTAGCTCCTTTTTCCGTCATTGTGGCAATGGAAACGTAATCAATATTGTTTACCAATAGGTTTGGGAATTTCACAAAGTTTGAAAGCGTCTGTTATAAGGCTGATTCAATTTATGCTTGTTACCCCTATCTTACACTTTTAACCATGGTAGAAAATAAGAGGGATAGAAGAAAAAAAGATAAAATACAAGAGGATAATATGAAAAATGATCATGTTAAAAGGCTTGTGTTTTCAAAAGATCTTTAAACTGAACACCATTTATTATAACTTCATGTAAAGATTTCTAGTAGCACTTCTCTCTTCTTTCCTCTTTTTTTTTGTTGCAAGAGTTGCAATTCAAATCCCATTTAATTAGATAGCTATTAAATGCCCAATAGAAATGATCCTTACAAAATGTTGTTTTTCATAACCTTGGTCTGAACTGGATTATAATGCTGCTGATAATAGCATCCTTCTTTAAATACATTGTCTGTACTTCAGTGTAAAACTTGCTGCTGAGATTCTTCTGCTTGTCCTCTTACTGAAAATTTAAAGAAACTCACTTGTATATGATGGCAAGAAAGAAACCTTGAAGTTAGGCTAGAAGTAGAAGGTACTTAATACACATCAATAGTCTCGTTGTCTAGTATGGTGAACCAAAGAATCACAGAATGGTTGAGGTTGGAAGGGAAATTTTCTTGTCCAGCCCCCTGTTCAAAGAACAAGTTAGAGGAGGTTGCCCCTGATAAAGTCCAAGGTACTAAAGTTTTGAATATCTCCAAAGATAGACACTCTACATTCTCATTAGACATCCTATTTCAAAGTCTGCTAACTCTCACAACAAAAATGTGGGGATTTTAATTGTATAAATAGTTTCCCTGGATTTCCTATATCTTAGTTTCTATCCATTGCCTCTTGTCTTTTTACTGGATAACACAGACAACAGTCTGGCTCCAAATTCTTTACTGCCCTCCTACCCTGATCAAATCAGGTGTCCATACATTTGCATAAGATTGCCTGAATCTTCTCTTCTCCAGACTGAACAGTCCGAGCTCTCTCAGCCTCTTCTCAATGACTTAAACTGAAAGAGAGTGGTCTTTTCCTAGACTTCTCCAATAAATCCATATGTCGCTTGTACTGCAGTGCCCAGAGCTGCATGCACTATTTAATTGTGGCCTCACCCACTGTGAGGAGGTGGATCATCTCCCTGCTGGCAACACTTTTCCTAATGCAGCCAAAGATACCATTAGCCTTCTCTGCTGCAAGGTCACTCTGATGTCTCCTTTTCAACTTGGTGTCTGCCAGTGCCTCAGGTCCTTTTTAAAAAGCTTCTTTCCAGATGGTCAGCAGGAAGCACTTACTGCTACATGAGTTTATTCCTCCACAGGAATTTCCCTGAGGAAATGTGCATTTGATTTTGCTGAACTTCATTAGGCTCCTGTCTGTCCAGGTCTCCTGTCTATTCATCTAAATGGCAGCACAACCACTGGGAATATCAGTCACTCCTCCTGGCTTTATGTCATCTGCAAACTTGCTAAGGGTGCATGCCATCCTGGTCTCTGGGTCATTAATGAAGCTGTTAAACAGCATGGGACCCAGAAATGATCCCTGACGTAAACTTCTGGTGACTGAGTTTTGGGTTTTGTTTTTTTTTTTTTTTTTTGTATTGGGTTTATGTGGCCAGGTTCTGGTAGAGGGGTGGAGCTGCAGGGTAGCTTCTCTGAGATGCTGCCAAAAGCTTCCGCCACATCTAACAGAGCCAATGCCAACCAGTTACAAGACAGACATGCAGATGGTCAAGGCTGAGCCAATCAGAGATGGTAGTAGCACCTCTGTGATAAGATATTCAAGAAAGAAAAAAAGTTATTGTGCAGATGTAAGTGCACTGAGAGAAGAGAGAGAAGTGAGACTATGTGAGAGAAACTGCAAATAGCAAGGTCACTGAAGAGGGAGGGGGAGGAGGTGCTCTATTTGCTGAAGCTGAGATTCCTACAAAGTCTGTTGTGAAGACCATGATGAGTCAAGCTGTTCCCAAGAATTCTGTGGAGGTCAATGAGGGTGCAGAGATCTACCTGTAGCCCATGCCAGAGCAGGTGGATGCCTGAAAAAGGGTTGTGTACCCTTGGGAAATACATGCTGGAACAACCTTCTGGCAGGGACCTATGAGTGCATGAAGGGAGGAGCCCAAGCTGAAGGAGATTTTCTGGCAGGACCTGTGACCCAGTAGGGAGCCAAGAATTGAGTAGGCTGTTCCTGAAGGACTGCATGCCATCTGAAAGGGATCCACACTGGAATAGTTCATGAAGAACTGTAGCCTGTGGGAAAGACTCCCACTGGAGAAGTTAATTGAGAACTGTCTCCTCTGGGAAGAATGCCACACTGGAGCAGGGGAAGGATTTGTCTCCCTGAGCAGTGACAGAAACAACGTGTGATGAACAGTAACCCCATCTCCCTGTACCTCTCCTGGTGGGGAGGAGGTAGAGGCCGTGAAGGAGGGAAGGTGTTTTGAGGATTTTTTACTTCTCATTATCCTTCTCTGATTCTGACTGGTAATTAATTTAATATCCCCAAGCTGAATCTGTTTTTCCTGTGATGGTAGTCGGTGACTGATTTCTCCCTGTCCTTATCTCAACTCATGAATCTTTTTTTTCATATTTCCTCTCCTGTGTCCTGCTGTGGAGAGGAGTGATAGAGAGAATTTGATGGAATCCAAACCGGACATCCAATCATGGTAAACCCACCACATCTCCAACAAGACTTTATTCTGTTTGTTACAGCCCAAGACCTTCAGCATCACACAAAAGTCAATGTATCATTATACAGACTTAGCTGAAGCTTAATCATTGCTCCTAATGCCATAGTGGTGTTCAGTTTTTCACAGGAAATAAACAGCTAATTTAGAATACTTTGAAACACTGTTAATCATACTTGAAGTTTTTAATTACACACAATAATTTTGTAATGTTTTAAACATAATGTATTTATGGAATAATTAATTTATTTGTATGCAAGTAAATGTAATCATATTAATGATATAAAGACAAATTAAAACACCATATTTCTTCATTATATAAATATCCAATTCTAGAATTGAAATACCCACTAATGTAATTAGAAATAAATGCAGTATTTTCCAAAAGGCATATTATCATCACTAGCACATAATCTTGCCAAGTTATTATCATAGCCCCTAATTCTGAGTAAATGCATCATAAAATTCCAAGGGGAGAAAGGGAAAAAAAAGATTAGACAAAGCAGCTCTAGAAGAGCAGCTTCATACACTTAGCAGAACGTGGGACATGCTTGGATATCAGACTACCAGAAAACAGGAAGAACTTTCTCTTCACAGACATGGGAGCCGTGAGTTTAGCTGCAAGTTCTGTGTGTCTTACAGGACACACAGCTAGGGGAAAGTGATAGTTCTCCCTCAACTGGTTACCACACGGGTAGTAAAGAACAAAGGTTGAGACTTTCTTCTGCACAAGAGCAAATTCTGTCTTATGTCAGTGTAAGGGTTTACTCCTTATTTATCCTGTTTGAGAGATGTAGCATAAGCTATCACTTAAATTATATGTGAACCAGGATTGTCTAGCTTGCATGAGTCAGACATTTGACTCCGAATGCATTTCTTAACTACCTCAGCTTATTATCCTGACTCCTTATCCAGAAAATAATTTTTGTCTCTGTATTAAAATTTTTAATATTCTATCCACTGCAGTCACAAACTCCTCTATCTACTGTGTGCAACAGTCCTTAGGATTTCCTATTGCAGTGCAGAAAAAACTGTGAGTTGCTGGGCTTCGTAAATCATGGTTAGATACATTATCCAAGAAATCTCTTGCAATTCAACTCCAAACAGGCATAATAGAAGAAAAGAGTAGCTGGAAAACAGTATTTGCAAGTTTCAAGCCACAGAAACTGTAATTGCTTATCCAGTATGGAAAAAAACCCTATGAGTGAGATGAACCCACACATCCATTTTATACCTAGTTGAATGCGTTATCTGACACAAGATGCAGGCTCAGGGACAGAACCATTCTCATACTGGTGATGTAATAAAGCAGCTACAGGAACACTGTACTGGGTGTACTGGTAGGCTGGCTGGGTTTCTGCAGGATGCATTCTATGGAGAAATCTTGGAGCTACTCTGGACCAGTCATAGCTGACTTTGGCAAGCTCTGACACTGCCTTGAGGCACTCATCTTGGACTAAAAATGCAGCAAGGCAAGGGAGCCCCCAGTGCCCTGATTTATACCTGCTCAGGAAAGAGCAGCAGTTGCTGGAGGCATGAAAAAAAAATGGAAAAAACACTTCCAGAGAAATTAAGGGACAATTACAGAGCACATTCACTGTTTTCTTCCCCTGAAACCATGTCCCCCAGAGACATTGTGAGAGGAATAGAACAGCAACTTAGCCATGACCACATGGGTCTAGACTCTAGCATCTCTCTCTCTCTGCAGCTAGGACCCATCTGATTTGTCCAGTACTGGACCAAAGAACCAAGCAGGGGAACCAGACAAAACCTGGAGACGGATGTGTTGTCCTTCCCCCATTCTAAGGTAACCTTGCTTAATGTTTCCTCTCATGTAAAGTAACCTGAAATCTCTTGTTGCTTTCAGTGACTGATCTCTAAAGGTCATATTCCACCTAAATCATTCTATGGTGATAGAGGTTTGTTGTTTATTTTTTTAGCTCACATGAAATTCAACAATTACTCTATGCTATGTACATAAGTAGTTATGTGATTTAGCCTGAATTCATAAAAAGGTTCAAGTACTGATGTGTAGTCGACAGTTCATCTCTCCTTATCTCTCCCTCTGTGGTCACTCAGACCATAAAACAAGATCCTATGATAGTCATCAATGTCTCTGTACCCAAAGAAAGGGGCTGAATCAAAAATGTCTAATGAGGACAAAGTCGTCTTGTCAGTGTTCTCATTGGGAAATCTGTAGAACAAAAACCTCCTAATTTTTCTCCAGCACAATATTTCCAAATTGCATCAGTTTTCTCACGTATGATATCCACTAGTACACCACTGCGCTCAACCTTACAAAGCCTATCTGTTTTTTTAAGGCCAGAAATAAAAATATTAAGAGTTTAACATATGGCAAAAGAAAGAAAATGTAAATTTGTCTGTCTCAGGTGCTAGCTACACAAGTCCTTGTTCTACTGTCTGAAATAATCCTCCTTGAGATTTTGGAGCCATAAATAGAAGACTTTCTTTCCTACTCCTACTGTTTCTACACTAACAAATATTCTATATTTTAAGATATTTTGTTGCTATCTCAATTTCTGGGTGTGTACTTGTTGGCTTTGAACTTGTACAAATCAGAAATAAAGAAAAGCAGCATAGTGGACTGTCCAGGAAGACAGTCTTCAAGCTTGCTTCATAATATTTTTCTTTAGTAGCACAAATATACTGAATTATTTTTCTGAAAATTTAGGTTAAAATTGGAACTTTGAAGGAAAACATCCAAGATAAATAACTTGTTAGCATATTCTGAAAGCATTTCATACCAATTATTTTCAGAAATATTATTTTGCTGGTTAATCTAAATGTAAAAAATGAAAGTCTGGCACAGACTCCCTTGTATATGATGTTTATGTTCATTACTTCAGAATCAATTTTCTATGAATATGCTCCAATATTCTATGGTAAAAATTATTAATCTAACCTTGGAAATACTTAAATAAGAAACTTTATTTCTGTGATATTCACCATCTCAATAAAGCAGATATCTATATATATGCATTATGTTTTGTAGAACTGATTTACTAGGCTTCAGGGATTTGAAATACCAACAACTATTCCTCAGCACTTCTGTTATACCTCTGCTCTAAGCCTAACATGCTGCTTAATGCCTATTTTTATCCATTAGTTGTTGATATTTGGCCAACAACAGAAATTATTGTTTTTCTAAACTCTTCACTCCAGCAAAACCTCCCTAAGCATTTGGTTCTTGTATTACTTTGTTCCTTCTCTTGAAGTAGCTTATTCCATTCATGGAGGTCTTCAGGGTCTTCTTGGAGAGCTTTCTCCTAACTTCCTAGGGCCTTTTTCTTATTTGAAGGGGCATATTCCCCGCTTGAAGAGCAAATTTCTCCTCACTGAGGGAATTTTTTCTTCACAAAGTGCTTTTTCCTCTACCTGAATGGCTTTGTTGTCCTCTTGAAGAGCTTTAAGATGGTCCTTGAAGGCTTTGTGTTTTTCTCATAAAGCTAAAATCTCATGCTGAAGAGCTTTTTCCTTCAATGAAAATGCTCATTCTTATCCTTTGAGAGCCTTAATCTCTTCTCTGAGGGCTTTATTTTGTTGGCGGGCCCTTTGCTGTTTCTCAAGGTTATTTGTTTCCTCTGAAGAGTCCCTGTGCTCTCTTGAAGGATTTTATTCTGTTCCCAAAGGACTTTGTTCTGTCTGTGGACACTTTGATTCTCCTGATAGAAGGCTTTGTTCTCAATATGAAAATTTTGTTCTTTAGCTGAAGATTTTGATTCCCTTGTTGAAAGGCCATATTATCCTTCCAGTTTGGTTAAATCATGACATATGAGAGGAGATGGCACATAGGGACAGGAGTGATTAATTACTGATTTTCCTTAAAGAATATTTATCCTTTGAGCCAGTCACTTTCTCACTTAGCTGCACCACTCAGGGGCTGTGCTATGGTCCAGGTGGGCGACTCCATCCTTCATAAGCAGTAGTCATGGACCAGAGAATAGAGGTTAAGTGTCCATGCATAACAAAAAAGTAAGTAAATAAATAAATATGGTACTAAATCTAAAATAAAAATAACAGAAAATCAATACTAACATTTGAAAAACACTCTATATTTTTGCATGTGCTGAAGTATGTATAGCAAATTAAATTTCACAAGGCTAACCTGATTATACAGATATTTCCTTATAGAGTCCTTTTAGAGTCTAAAAACTTTGTCAATCTTTCTCATTATATAACTTGAATAAATAATTGAGGTAAGGTGGCATTAAGCACTTTTTATTGTTGTTTATTCCCTATTCCACCCTGCTGGGACAATGTTATATTGTCTGGATTGGAGTAAATGTACAGACTAAGTAGCATTTCTATAAAGTTTATAATTTTTATAAGTTTAATTTCAGTATAAAGGACAATATTGTAAAATCAAGCATGTTTTCAATATGGGCCTAGTGTTTGCTGGGAAACACTAAACAATTAGCTAATATGCAGCTCAATCATATAATTTATACATACAGCTAAATACATACACATATTCCAGATGTTCAGAGAAACTCTATTATATCTGTGAAGTATCCAGAAGAAAAATTATGATAAATTAAGGAAATCAGACAGTAGTTACCGTTGTGTTATCCTTGAATCAATTTGCCATCTGGCAGCTCATAGCAGATTTGTCAGTGAGGCTGTCCTCAATGATGTCATTTCAAAAGACAAGGCAGCAATGATACAGCATTAAGTGACACTGGGGATCAAATAAATTGTGTCCATCTGAAGTAAATCATAAGAGTTTGTATGGCTACAATTCTCTAGCAAGTCAGTCTTTGTTTTCATCAGTACTTTTTTCATATTTTTCCATCCAATATGTTCATTCAAAATATTATATGCCATCTGGCTAATTTTTTTTTGCCATTGGTATTGATGGCTGCCACAAAATATTTTCTCAATTGACTTTGAAAGTGAGGTTTTACTCCTAGCTACCTTGGCACAAATTTGGGGTGACTGTATTTGGAGTTATTTCAAAATTACAGAAATCCCATAGATGAAACCATATAGTGTCTCTATGTCATTCAAATTAGACAGGATTATTAGTCAGAATTACAAATATTTGAGTATATTTAGAAAATACACATGAAAAGTTAGAATTAAATAATAAAAGACTGTGATGGTAAGGTGTCTGCAATCTTCATTGCCTCTCAGGCAACATTCTCTTTTTACAATTCAAACAAGATCCATGTATTTTATGACAACCACTTTGCTTTGTTTGAAAAGAGGATAAATTACTTCAGACATATGAACATCTTAGATTACACCAGTAACTTGTCTGCTCCTTATGAATTTTGGGGGAGCAGAGGAATACTGTATTCCAACTAAAGTATAAATCTGTTTCCAATATTTGTTATCCGATCAAAGCAACTGATATGTGGAGTTTTTTTAATCATGCACTATGTGCCCAGGATATTAAAAAAAGTCCAGTGAGCTTACAATGAGATTTGGCAATTCTGTTTTAAATCACTACACACCTCACATCATTTCTTTGTACTGTCTCTCAGCTCTGTTCTGTATGTTAATTAGGTAGGGGACTGAAATATGGCATGTAAAATGCTCAGTAATCTCAGGAGATGAATATATACAATTCCCACTGAAGACTTTACAGGATGATCAGCCCTCTGAATCCTTTTCTCCAGGATATTTGATTCCCTTGCCTGCTCACGCAAATTAAATAGGCAATGCAGATGAGTAATACTGAAACTTATATCAAATAAGATCAGTATCTTGGGTCCGTATATCTTTCCCAGTCTTTTTACCTAACTTTAACTCCTCAAGAACTATTTAAATCTTATTTCTTCCATGCTTATCACCAAGATATGTCTGAACATTATAGCTCAGTTAATTTTTTTCAGCTTCTTCAAAAATGTCATAGTGATTAAAAAAAGGTAGTTTACATAAATCGGTAGCTCTTGTAGTTGTTTCCATATTAAAATGTAAAGTTTAAAGTAACACTGGTTATTTTGACACGTAGGCTACTTCCTTTTGTAATTTAGGAATATAAGCAGTAGAAAGGAGCTGTCAGTTTCAACAAGTGACAAAGACTGAAGTAATGTTTCCTCCTCAATCTGTAAAAGAAAGGATAATCTGAATTTGGAAAAGAGGAACTTTTATGAATGCACTCCAGAGCTGACTAAAACAATGCAGCTGAAATTATACCAACAATTATTCCACTCCACTAGAAATTAACATAAACATCTCCTAATTCAGCTTCATGATGTTTCCTTGAGTCCTGTCACTGGTCATAACAGTGAAGAGATTGGTACCTGCCCCTGTGCTTCCCCTCATGAAGATGTTGAAGACTCCGATATCAGAGTCCTCCTCTCAGTCCCCTCTTCTCCAGGCTGAACAAGCCAAGTGACCTCATCCACTTCTCATAAGGCTTCCTCTCTAGACTCTTCACCATCTTCACAGTCCTCCTTGGAATGCTCTCTAATAGCTCAATGCCTCTCTTATACTGTGGTACCCAAAACTGCAGACAATATTCAAGGTGAGGCTGCCCCAGTGCAGAGCAGAGTGGGCCAATCCCCTCCCTTGCCCAGCTGGTGCTGCTGTGCCTGGTGCCCTCAGGACAGGGTTGGCCCTCCTGATGCCTGGGCACTGCTGAGTCATGTCCAGCTTGCCATTGACCAGAACCCCCAGGTCCCTTTCTGCAGTGCTGCTCTCCAGCATCTCATTCCCCAGTCTATACACATAAACTGTGCTGGCCCGTAAAAGGTGAGGAATTCAGCACTTACCCTTGTGGAGCTTCATGCTGTTGTTGGTTGCTCATCTCTCAGTTTGTCAAGGTCTCGCTGCAGAGCCTCTCTACCCTCGAAGGAATTGCTCACACTGCTGTTTGGTTATCAAAGTACACATGAAATAAAAATAATGAAAATAGTTCTAAGAGTTCTAAGATAACTAAAATAGACATTAAAATACTGCACTTTACTATTGTAAGTAATGTTTGTAGTGAGCTCTATAATTGAAGGTAATGAGGGTATATCACTGTAATGCATGTTGCAGATTATTATCTCAATGGGAAAATGCATATAAAACCTAATATATTAGTGAAAATAGTGGCCTAGGCAAACTGCAATTTCTGTTTACTAGTTCTTGATTTTGGTTGTTCTGATCAGAAAGCAAAAATTACACTTTTCAAAATTAAGGTTTAGTCTAGAAATTTTACATTACAGTGAAATGCAAAAATCCTGACTTTTTTCTGATACCCAGTCTGAGTGGATGTACAGCAAAACAGCACA
>JACBWW010000070.1:660178-743944 GCA_020086605.1 Lanius collurio
TGATAGCATTTTCTATTTCCTTTGAAAATGACTTTGTGAAATTCATAGTCATGGGCACACAGGTCATTTAAGAGAATAAGACCTAATTTCCTGGAACATACCAAATCAGTATCTGACAGAGAAAAGACATTTTTACAGTATCATCCTAACTTGATTTGACATAAATATGAAGGAAGAATTAACATCCCAAAGCATGTCATGCCTCCACTCTTACCTGTTCAATCAGTGACAGGCTGAAACTGTAGCTTTCCTCATCATTCTTAATAACAGCATAAGATCCTTTGCTCAAAGATGCACGTGAAATCAAAGTCCAGATTTAATTATAGTTGCTTAAAAAAAACCTCATAACCTTTCTAAGAATCATCAACAGTATGTAATACTCAGACCTCTTTCTCTGCTTCTGCCTTTCTAAATAAACACCAAGACAGAACATGAAGTCAGAAAAATACCTACATTTGGATTAATTGCATAGAATCCCTTCACAATAAAACGGATAAAGACATGTAAAAGATGTAGTCCACCTTGCCTGAAATTTGGCATCTAAAATAAACTGTATCAATTGTTCTTCATTGTGGGAGACAGGAGAAGCAGTTGACTGGCTTGAAACAACCAGTTGGGAAGTGCTGGGGAGCAGGGTGAGCTCCACGTAGGTGGGATGGGGCACTGTTCCATTCGGCACCCTTGAACCTTCTCGCGCTGCGCAATGAAGTGCGTGAGCATTGGAAAAGTCAGAGCCAGCCCTCACTGTAATGGGGGTGGTTGGCTGCAAGGGCCAGCTGGGAATATTCTGGCTCTGCGTAAAATGTAGGCATGAGACTTTCATGCTGAAATCAGCATAAGCTCTCCTGGAGGAGGGCCTCAGCAGACAAGAACAGATAAATGGACTGTGACATGAGTTGTGTGACACATTCAACTACCCTGGATTTGAAAGCAGCTGAGACAATGCTCAGTCCTAGAGTGGTGACTACCTTTCTCTTTCTCTTTCTCTTTCTCTTTCTCTTTCTCTTTCTCTTTCTCTTTCTCTTTGTCTTTCTCTTTCTCTTTCTCTTTCTCTTTCTCTTTCTCTTTCTCTTTCTCTTTCTCTTTCTCTCTCTTTTTCTCTTTTTCTTTCTTTCTTCTCCTATCTACTTCTTGAAAGATATTGTAAGCCAGACCAAAAATTTCCTGTCAATGCCTTGTTAAGTGCCTTGTTGAGTCTGGATAATTTAAAGATCCCTGATTTAAAATTTGTCAATGTTATATTCAGTTGGAATGTTCTAAAGCTTACAAGAAAAAGTTGAACCTCCTGAGAATTTTGTTGTTTTTCCTGTGTACCACCCAGACCGAATCCAGCAACATTCCCCTAAACATGACATGCAGACTGTGGCATTACTCTTGATTATTGCTCATCTTTGAATACAGAAACCTAAAGTGACTTGCTTATTTGTAGGTATGTGCTCAGAATCTGGTCCCAGTTGTTCTGAATATTCTCCTCTACCTGGTATATAAAATCATTAGCACTCTGCCTGGTATAAAAATCACTGTAACTCTTACTTTTTGCTGAATTCAGTATTTCACAATACATTTCTTCAGATGGCATCCAGTTGTGGGACCAAGAAAGTATTGACTAGGTTTTCTACAAAAGACCAAATTTAGTTGCTGTATACAGATGGGCTTTTTTACTAAAAAATATTTGAAGGAAGTTTTAAATTTCATTAAATATAAGAGAAACTTCAGGCAAGCAATTCAAGGTCTCTTTACTTACTGTATTTGCAAAGGTGATTCCACGCTTTGAACTCTTCTGTTTTATACTGGATTGACAATAGAAAAACAAACTCATATACCTAAACCCAGGGTTATTAGGTTCAAATCAACCTGTACTACTTACTGTATTGCTTTTATGTCCATACTCCATTATGCCAGGGTTTTTTATTGCTCACATCTAAGAGAAAACACAAAGAGGCATAATTTAGCTTCAGAAAAGCCTATGAAATAGGCATGTGCTCCTACATATAATTAACTTGTCTGCAAATTCTGCCTTAATTCATGTATATATTTTTCTCATATCAAAGTGTTTAAAGTAAGGAAAGTGTAGCCCTTAAACTAGTCCTTCCAATTCATACATATTTCAGTTGAAATTATAAGGGAAAATTGTATTGAATTCTCCTTCTATGACAAAGTGACTAGCTAAGTAGATGAGAGAAAGGCAGTACATATTGTCTATCTAATGTAAAGCATTTGAAATTGTATCCCCCAGCATTCTCCTGGAGAAGCTGGCTGTGCTTCTTGGAGAGATGCACTCTTTGGTGGGTGCAATACTGGCTGGATGGCTGGGCCCAGTGAGTGGTTGGTGGCTGGTCACTAGTGCTGTTCCCCAGGGCTCAGTATCTGGGCCAGTGTTAACATCTTTATTGATGATTTAGGCAATGGGATTAAATGCATCCTCCATAAGTTCAAAGATGACAGCAAGTTAGGTGGGAGTATTGATCTGCTGGAGGGTGGGAACAATGGGGTGGAGACAATTGTATGAGGTTCAATGAGGCCAAGTGTTGGGTCTGGCACTTGAGTCAAAATAACCCCATGCACACTACTGGCTTGGAGAAGAATTGCTTGAAAGCAGCTCAGCAGAAATGGACTTGACGGTGCTGGTTGACAGGCAACAGATAGGAGCCAAAACTGTGCCCAGATGGCCAAGGGCATCCCATCTTGTATCAGAAATAGTGTGGCCAGCAGGACTAGGCAAGAGTTTGTTTCACTGTACTCAGCACTGATGGGACCACATCTATGCATACATGCATGCTGAATGTTCGATCAGTAAGATTAAGAATTCCAGTGTGAGAGTGGACTGAAAAAGTCATGTCATCTAATTTCAGAATTGGCTTCGCTATTACAGATGTTGAGACTCTGTTCACAATTATCTGGTGTTGAAATGAAAAGCACTGAAATTTAGTATTTTAGTAACTAAGATATTTCTCTACTCATGAACTAAACAGTGGGGCAGAACCTTCTCAGCCTGGAATTTTACCATCTATCCAGCAGTGCTCTTAAACAGGCTTTCGACATGGGTTTTGATCATGGGCATAACTTACAACTAGGCCTGGGCCACGGAGCAATTTCAGCATTGGTTGTTTTGAAAATTCAGAGTTTAAGACCATCAGCATGGGCTGCTCTCTTCCACTTTGTCTTAGTGCTAGCTTATTTTGCTAACACACATGCAACCTAGTTTCCCTCATTCTAATTGGAAGATAGGTTTTTAATGTATTGTTTGTGTTTTATTTTGGTTTCAAACTCATCAAGATAGACTTTGTGTATCACAATAATAGATATCAAAATCTTTCCATGTGTTTTACAGGAATTCAAAGTGAGTGATCCTAGTTTGTAAATTCAGTTCTGTGCCCAAGGCTCTTTGTGAACAGGAGTCATAGCTAAGCAGAAGCTACCTTATGACAAAGAATAGTATAATAGTTTAGTGAAGATTTTTTTCCTTTACTCTGTCAGATAGAAATTCTGCTGTTAAAGATGTTTTTGTCATGATTTACTAAATGGGGACCAGGTGTTAATTTTGATTTTTTTTCCTGGTTTCACTTGAGCAAATATTGCACCTCCAGAGGGATATTAATGTCATAAACCCATCTAGGATACCTAGAAAACACCTTGGCAAAATTTATTATTTTATTGGTGCTCTTTTTGTTACTCCAAATTTTTTCAGCCAAATTCAGTCTTCAGAGGCATTACCCTATCTCTCTTGGGAAAATTAGTGTTTTAAAAAGGAAATAACAAATTGACAACATTAATAACTGGGGCAGAATAGATTGCATCTGATTATCAAGACTGAATGACAACATTACCTAGATAACACAAAATGCTTGCATCAAAAAAACAGTTCTAGTGCCAGATGAAAATGTTATACATTTTGTTGATATGATATTATTTTACTTTTTTTAAGAACAGTTCTCATCAGATATAACTAATCACTTATTTGAGGTCATCTTTTTCCTTATTATACACAGCCTGCAGAGTATAGTTCTGAACATGGAAAATAGTTTTTTAGTAATAAATTCTTTACCTCCTCTAACAAAGGGAGTACATGGTAATGCATGCAGAGTCTTGCTGAAATCTTGAAGCATGTGCAGTTTGTTGAGAAATATGTAACTTGGAAAATAGGAACAGCAATTCCAGGAGAAATATTGTTTTTACATAATTCATTAGGCCTCTTTATTTTTTCTTCTCCTAGTGGCCTGGATGTGTGACCTTAATAATTTCAGTGATATCACCTCTAAATTACAGCGCAATGAGAAAAGTCATGCCATCAACGGTACATTGCCACCTGCCTCGAAGGTTGCCTTAGAGGCTTTAGAGATTAAATCCAAACAGCTTTCTAAAGTAAGATTTTTTTTTCTTATTAGGTCCTTGCAGACAAAAAACAAACACCTTGCTTGCAGATAATTTATGGCCTTAGCACTATACTACAGCATGCTTATCTTCTGGTCCTGGTTGTGCACGCAAAACACAAATACAGAGCTATCCTAGCAGAGTCACTGTTTGCATGGATAGAGAATCTAATCTTGAGGGAGGTTTTAGGCGTCTAACTGAGGCTGACATCTGCTACCTACATGATTCTTAGTAATAAGTGAAGGAAGATGTGTAATTCTAGTGTCTGAACATGGTGGCATCTTAGATATTATGTATAAACATGTGGCTGATACCTGCCAGATGCAGATTTCCCAACCCTCCTGAAGGTTCTGTGTCATGTATGCCAGTCCCATGGGTGTGTTGGATGCATTTTAGCAATTTAATGGTGCTGCATGACATATGACTACATGACATGACCCAAATTGTTCCCTTGATTTGCCATGTGAATTAATCTTGAATTGCAGACATGGAATCAACATAAAGTTACAAAATCTATGGGAAGAAGAACATTCAAGCAGAGACAGGTAATATTCTAAAGTTTCACAAGATCCTTTTGGTTCATAAAAGCCTGCCAAAGTTTGAATATGTTAGCAAACGTTATCTCAGCCCTGTGAGGCAGAAGAGCAAGTTGAAAATCTCAGTGGCAGTCTCCTCTAAAATGTCTTAACATATCAAACCTAGCCTGACTGCTGCCAGCATGTTGTATTTATTTATTTACTTAAAATGCTGTACTGACAGACTCACTTTCCTCTTTCTGCTGTTATCAGAAGCAGAAACAACAAATGCCTTTATCTTCCCCTATTCTTCTTTAGTCTCCCCGAAAGGCTAGAATGTATCTTTTATCAGCCATTTCCTTTACAGCATGTTCTCTCTTCTTTGGCTTCTCATTTTTTCTCTGACCTATTGGATCCTTTACTAGCAGTCCTTGTCAGCTATCACTCCTTTTAGCAGCTAAAATTTGTTTTGTAATACTGTGCTCATTGTGTCAATTACCTCCTGCTCAACCCTATAAAAATGTGCAATGTAAGCACAGGATTTTGATTGTTAATCACCCTGCACAAGGGAGTGCTGTTTAAATTGGTACTGCAATGGAAGAAACACGTATGTACAAAATAGTGGATCTCACACTGAATCTATACAGCTGCAAGTGAAGCGTTGTACAATAATGTGAATCCTCTTTCCTATTCAAACTCTTATTATACTCAACTCCAGCAACCTAGCATTAAATAGCTTCTTAAGAAGGAAAATGTATTAAACTTTAATGCATGTGCAGTAAAAATAAATGTTAAGGTTTTTTCTATGTCAAAATTCTACTATATCACAAAAAATAAGGCTCAATTCCTCTCTGGGCAGTGATCTTAAAGGAAATAGTAATACAACTCCCTAAATTCTGATAGACCATCAAGATCTGGCTTGACTTCATTTGCTGTCTGCACTGGACATGGATCCTGGTCTGCTGGTGCTCCTAATCTCAAGCACAGCTTATGTGGCTGCAATTAAGACTGAAATACACAGCGGCATCTGGATAACTTACAAACATCTGAACACATTTGATGCAAGCCTAAATGTTTAACAATCATTTTAATGAAGAGTTTGGGATTAGTTTTTAATAATCATGGGTGTGCTACATATATTGCAAAATGCAATTAATACAGGAGTTAAACAGAATAATTAGGATAAATTTTTTGTATTTTGATATTGAATTAGTGTTGCAGTGGGAATGTCCTGTAATATGTATCAGACAGCAACACCTGTGGAAAGAAATTGGGAACGATATCTGTGTGGATATTCAGAGATGTTTATTCTCCCAGCCACCTCACTGGGGGCTCAAAAGCAAACTGACCACCCCTGGGAAAACCACAGTTCGCTGGGCCAGGGGCAACATCAGTGGCCAACAGGAACAGCACTTGGGCACATGTTACCAGGGAGCAGGGGAAACCCCATGGCCAAGGTGCCCTCTGGGCTGGACCTCATGGAGAGGGAGAGGAATCCCAACAAATTAGGAAGGAAATAAAACTAAAAGAATGCCACATTATGAATATATTTTCAAGGCATAAAAGGTGCAGTTTCTGACAGCTTCTGATAAAAAGCAATATTTTTTGGAAATAATTTCTTCCTGCTCATAACTGCTGTATAGGAGCACAATATTATAATATTGTGTAGCTCTGTGAATGCAGTGAATTCATTGCTTATAAATAGACCTGCACAACAAAATTCCTCTGTTCAAGTGATAGATATTTATTCAGCTGCATTTTTCTTCATTTTACCAAGGACAGGAATTGCAAATTACATGCATAGCATACATTTTATAGATTCAGAAAATCTTTATATTCCTCCTGCCAAATAATTTTTGAATGCCAGTGTAGTGAAAAGCAGTCATTAAATGACAAGAAATCATTTGTATCCAGAATTTCAAAGTATTCAACTCTAATGTTTTGAGCAGACATAGAATCTCTTTTTGTAGAAGTAAGAATGCTCGATTATATAACTTTCATGTAGTGCAAGAAAAGTAAATACGTATTACTTCAGATTACATGATGCATTTATACGTGTTATTTCTGAATGAATAAGAAATTACTTTTACTCAGGATTTTTGACAAGTACTCATTTTTCTGCTGTGCTAATTTTAATTCTTCAACATACTATTTTGGAGGACTGAGAAAAATTAAGAAATAAAATTTTCTGAAAGCTAGGGTATTTATAAAATATTTTACATTGACAACTCTTTACTTACAAATAGAAAATCCCAATAATCTAAAGCTCTTAAACAAAAAGTTAAGTTCTTGTTTTGTAGTTTGCAGTCCAGATATTTATTTGTTTCTACCAAAATTAATGTTAAAATTAAGTGGATCACAGTGATAAACTCTAACACAGCTATCCAATCTCTGAAATGCTAGCCTGCCACACACATCCTAAGGAGTTTGGATAGATTTTCATCATTTGGGAATGCCATAGAGATCCTCATTACCCTGGAAATCAGAACAGTTTGTACACAAACAATTAATGCAACGCTTATTTACCATGTAAAGTAAACATTACCACAGAGGAGACTTAAGTCAAAAAAAGTGTGTATGTGTGATGCAAAAATCAGATAATGATTTGATGTACTACAGCATTTCTTTTCTAGCGATCAACTTTTGCTGGGAATCTGCACACCTAGCTTCTTGACAAATAGAGTTGTAATCATGTACAAAACATCAGTAAGTTAGGAGATAAAGATGTAATCTCAGCCAACAGGAAAAATAAAAACAAGAAGACAGGTATATTTCAAATATATATCTTTCTGGATGTTCTTATGTACAAGTAAGTCACCAAAAATGTGGTCAATACAGTCCCAAATGCATGGAAAACTAAGACCTAAGCCTTAGAACTTAGATGGCTGGGATACCTCAGAGTATCTTATATGGCACTAAATAACACCAAACAGGCAAACAAATTGTGTTCACCATATCAGTACATGCCAGGGCTTCTCTAATGATACTAAATGGAATTGCCTTCAAAGGATCAAAAAGAGAAATACTTTGATGGGTTACAGAAAAAGAAAAATGCCAAATATTTGCAGCTCCATGAAGTTTAGAACACTGTATTTCGATTGTAGTAAATAAATAAACAAATATAAACAGAGGTTTGCTACATAATAAGGAAAGTTTTGTGTTATACAGGAAGATACTGTCACCAAATAGTAGTGCCTACTCAAAAATTTTTAGAATTTCCCACCCTGAGCTACATGCTTCTCTTGTACAGAAATCTTTCTTTAGTTACTTTCACTTCTTCAGCTTGCCTAACATTAGCATCCAGTACCATTTGGGGTGCTCTGGAGCTAACCTGACATACTGGCATGGAAGTGGAGGAGGCAACAAGGACCTGGAGAGGTCCTGACCTTACTGGTGCAACTGCTGGAGGCTGTGTAGTGTGTGGTATTTGAATTTGGAGCGGTCAGATGAAAGGCTAGCTGGCTTCCTCTGCAGATGTTAGCAGTGGTGTCACAGGATTCAAGCAAAGATCAGATGTTTAGCAGTGTTTGGATAGATGGCAATGTCCTACACGACCTCCTGAAGCTTTTCCAACTTAATTTTTGTTTAAAAATATTCCAAATAAAGTATTACATTTATATATAGATAAATAAAAAAATCTGTATCTATATTTGAAACCTGTTTTTTTAATGAAATTACATCACATGAGAGTAGAAACCTTTAGAGTGCATTTACTAAATCTCAAATAAGGCCTTGCCAATATATAAGAAACAGTCACAATATTTTAAACAGTATTAATTTTGATGTAGCTTTGAGGGGGTGGGGGAAGCGGTGATTTGAGGTGGTGAAGTCACTCCACATTAAGCTTCTCCACTTATTAATTCAACCTACATGAGAAGTAGTTATAAACCACCAAATATTACAATTACTGTCTTTATTCAGGGCATGTATCTGTGATTTCAAAAGGGTGTAAGGAAATGGGAAACCAGAATTTGAAGGTCAAATTATTCCACAGAATAACTCCATTGATGCCAGCAGAATTATTATGAGTATGCATTTGCTTTCCTGTCATAAGCGGCATAAGGAAAAGAGAGAAACAGCTTTACAGAGCTTCTAAATTAGCTCAATCTCATCTCTCCCATCTATTCTGTCCCAAATTAATTCACCCTGTCTTCCTTTGCTGCAAATAGCAAGAAATGAAAAACAACCCAAACTAAAACCACGCTTCTTGAAACACATTTGTCAGTGGCAATTTTGAATGGAACATTTCCTACCTAAACAGGTAGTTGATTAATTTGTTCCTGTTTAAACGAGAACTCTAGAGGCAGAACCAAAAAACATGTCTGTTTTTGAGCTTACCCAGCCTGCAACAGACACAGTCCTGATCTGACTGGAAAGGTCAAAGAGACATGCAGCCCCATCTGTGCGATATGACATCGGTATCAATGTCGTAAGTGCTGCGGGGGAGAGAAAGAGGGATGAAGAGCTCTCAGTTGTTGTTTTCCCTTGCATTGCCTACAGGATCTGAGGATCTGTGTTCAAATTAAATTAAAAGATTAAAATAGTATAATTTGGAGCGATGATTGTTATTGTTACTGATAAAAGGCGAGCTTGGGCAATGGAGAATTTCCATTGAAGATCAAATCTGGAGAGCTCTGTCTAGTCTACCAGCTCTGTGAATAATATGTCATGATTAGGCATTGACCATGGCAAAATAGAAGGTTTGGTGCATTCCTCTTGCTGGTCTGTCTCAGCACTGGCACAAAAAGACACTTTTTGAAACCGTTTTCTTCAGTTCACTCAGTGCTTTTGAACTAAAACTTTTTGTTATCAAGAGGAGCCCACAATCCTCCAATAATGATAGTACATTTTTTTCCTAATGATCTGAAATGCTTTTTTTTTCCCCTTACTCCCATGGCTTTTCATATATGTTCTGATGGAAGCAAAGTAGCTATTCGGACAAAAAAATATGAATTTACTTTTTAGTTGTTTTGCTTTGTTTTGTTTTGTTTTGTTTTGTTTTATTCTATGGACCAATTGTAAAAAATATATCTAAATATACAGATTTTAGAAGATTGTCATAATATTACTGAAGAAATTATACACACATAAAAGATATTTAGTAAAATTTTCCCTGATATTACTTTTTCTTAACTGTGAAGAAAATTACTGCCATATAACAACCAAAAAGAAAGAAGTCATAAATACAAATACACAAAAAAACCCCCAAACCTGAAGGTTTAGCAATTTTCTCAGAGAAAAGCAGTGCCATAAGAAGTGAGCTGTTATTTAAAAATGAATCTGTGAAGCATGATGCAAGACAAAGCCAAATTGTGTATGCAATTATTTTGTATGTGCAATAGGACTAGTTTTAAAGCTTCATTGGCAATTGTAGGTTTAATTAGGCTTGCAGTACTGCACATCCAAATACCCTGTGTTTAACCCTCACTTGGGCTAATAGTTAAAATTGCTCCTGAGGTAGTATTTCCATGTATTTACATTCATGAAATTGCACAATAGTGTGGTTCAAAATGCATGCTTTAAATAGACATAGCCACAAGGCAGTACTCAGTCAAGGGGACAAAATAGTCACCTTGCTTGCTGTTAAGGAAGAGTAAAATTAATCCAGAAGATTAACTGTAATTGTCTGGCACAGTCACAGTGAGGTTTTTTTTTTTTTTTTTTATTTGAAAACTTTAGAATTAAAAAAAAATATATATTTTATTATTGCAGACTTTTGATTGAAAATTCAATATATTTATCCTGGAATAAATGAAGTCAAGACGTATCACATGTTGCTCCTTCAAATATTTTACGTTCACATTCTCTACTTGTTTTGAGGCCTGATTAGAATATGTCTTGTACCATTTTCATGTCAAAAACAAATGGTGAGGAATCATAGAAGCAACAAGTGAATATAGCACAAGAAGGAAAGTGTAGAAAAGAAAAGATATTCAACACATATTGCATTATTTTTCACCCTTCACACAAACAAAAAAAGGAATTTGTAAACTACTGTTGGAAAATATAGGTTTTCAAACAACAAATTTTGAGCTTTATGTAAAAAAACACTAAAAATGAGAAATGCGTCCTGAAAAAGTTATTTGAAAGAAAATACATAATTTGTCTATTTTCTCACATTTAAGAAATTCATCTGCTGAAACTAAATTCATTTTAAACAAATTTGAGTTATCATTTTGGTCTAATAAATTGCAGGTGAAGAAAAATAAATCAAAAATTTAAGTGACAATAACTTTTATACTTTGAAAATATCACTTCCATTTAATTTCATTGCAACAAAGAAATCAATAAGAGTGACCACATGATCAACTCAGATCTCATTTCCCACTGCTTATTTTCTGTATGTTCTGTATGTTTAAATTCACAGGAAGCTTAGATGCTGAGTATTCATATAGTGGACCTATAATAACTACTAAGAAATGCCAGTTACTTAGTAAGAAAAAGAAAGAAGCCTTCTGAAGAATGGCTAACTTTATGAATTCATCCCAAGGCATCAACTGATTCCAGCAGGAGATTCAGGCACCTGCACTTGGGAAGTAAATTTATGTGTTTATGATTTAGAGCTGCAATGCACTTAAAATTACTGGTGTTGAAATTTTAGATTGTATTTGAGTTGACTTCTAGTTATTATGCACTTCTTATCTGACAGTGCTAAAAACATTAAAGTAGAAGCAAACTCTCCATCTGTGAAGACAGTCTGTATGAAAAAGGTTTCTTGTTTGGTTATAGCTGATACTGGTTCTTTGATTTTCTGCATTTAAAAGACTTAAATTTAATGCCTGCCGTTAAGCATAAATGCTGCAGTAGTTAATCCCATGCTCAAACTGTAAATAAATCTAGCATTTATGGGTACTGAATGAGTAATATTCTTCTACTTAGGCTCCCAGACTGTATCTATAAAAGAATTTTTGGTAGAAGGCAAATATAGGTATCTGTATTTTACCAGTTAAATCAATACATACACATTTTATCAGTGGTATAAATGCTGTTTATACATACACACACAGACGCTTCTCACTAGGTGATCTAGAGCTCAATAAAGGAATTGGAAGTGTAACTTTAAATTTTACAAGTAGTCATTTGACAGGTCCATTTTTTAATTTACACACTGAAGGATAATCAAGGCTAAATTAGGTTGTAATTATTCAGTATAATGTCTGAAATAGGTATTACTTTTTAGAAAAGTTTTATTTTTGGTAACCTCTGTTTAATCTGTTTAACAAAAGCAGCAGACACACTTTGTACTGTGCTAGCCAGTAGAAGTTGATACCAGAAATACTATAGATACCGTCAAGTTTTATTAAAAGTAATGTAATAAGCAGAGAGACTGTGGATTAAAGGATATTGGTCTGATGTCTAATCCCTTTTCTGCTTAATGTCTACTTTTCTCAGTGCAGAGATATGAAAAACACCCAAAATTTAAGACTTCTAATGAGAAAAATCTACCTATCTACCCGTGGAAAACAAGAAAAGTGTAGGTGTTTGGGTACAGTGTGTGATGTGAGGATGGGGTATTTATTTTTCCTGTGGATGGGTTGCAATTGTAATTTCACCAGAAGTTTCTTAGGGTTTCTTGCTTTCAGTATTTTTTGAAAGTTTTTCTTAGAGGGAGATAATTATAACAGTAAATCCTGGTTTAGATATCAAAGTGTAAACATACGTAACTGCATATGATCCTATTTAAAGAATGATGTTCTCATTCTTAATACTAAACACACTAATTATGATTATTTTTAGATTTGGTGCAAATTAATTTCTCTTAAATCTATCCAATGCATTGAATTTCTTGTGCTGGAAAATGATTTTTTTTTTTTTTTTAATTCTATTTTAAAACAAAATAAAATATCAGCAGGAGTTTTTCTGGGTTTTACCTTTCTTTAATAGCACAAGGGAAATCTAGCCACACATATTTTCTTTTTCTCTAGTTTGAGATGCACCCTGATGGAAATTTTTATATTTCTGCCGGAGAATATGTCAATTTTGTCTGAATTTCAGAAGTTGTAATGAGATTGGTGTTCAATAAAAAAACATTTTATAAAACCTCTTACTCATAGTAATTTTTTTACTCTCCTTAGTAGTGTCCCTGCTGAATAAATCATATTTCTAAGCTGAATTTACTGGTTACTAATGCTTATAAAATGAAAGTACTGATGAATAACAGTATTCCCATGATCATTTTGGGAAATATTTTGGCTAGACAAGAATCATGAAACACAGGAAATAGGCACAACATCCCATTGTAAGGGACATTGTATACATTATTATTATATTTAAGACAGTTGCATTTTTATTTTAGGTTTTATTTTACCATTTATCTTTTTTATAAATTTAAGAAAGGAGTTGATATTAATACTGTCTGAAGCCTTTGCTAAAAGTGTCAATTATATCACAGTTCTAGAAATACTTCCATTACAATAATGTCTGCAACCGCTAGGTGATAGCCAAACAAGTTAGAAAAAAACCTTTAATTTTAAATATTTTTGTTCTTGGCCACTTTCAGTTACTTGAAATTCAATTACTTAATTGAAAAGTAAGGCAAAATTGAGAACTCAGTGCATATAAGAAAGCAAAGAGGTATCTTTGTAGAATGTAAATCCTTAATTTTACTGAACAGTGTGTTTAGCTCTGATATTCTATAAATATCTATTTATATCTATAAATATCAATTAGACTCCTGTGTAGCTTTGACTTTCCAGTTTAATAAAAATTTTCTCTATATAGCCAACCCAAATGAAAATACATAAAATAAAGGAAAAGAGCGCAATCTTCTCTGTCTTTTAATATATCTAAAGTAGTTGTCACTGGCTAATATGCTACATATTTCCATTTTCATCCCTTGAAATATGATGTCCTAATTCCATTTTAGCAGAGATGAATTTTGCATTCCTCTACTTTGTGAATTTTACGGCCTCAACAAAGCTCCAACTTAACATTATAGTAGAAGTAGGTTTGGACATGTACCCTGTAGAGAGGTCATTCTTATTTTTTGAAGCTCAGTGTTTACTCTTACAATAGTTTTGTATATGCTACTTTAGCAAGCAAAAGAGACAGCATTTCAAGTGCTTGCTTGGCCAGAGTCACTGCAACACAGTCTGGAAGAAGGTAGCTAATACTGACATACAAACTGAATAGCATCAGCATCATAACATATTTATCAAGGAATGTGAAAATAAAATCCACAGAATTAATATTGATAATTTTCACAGAGTTCATAGAATAGTAGCAGTATAATTTACAATGAACATCCAAAACGTATCTCCATGGAAACATCAGTTATGATACAGTACCTGAAATTAATAATGTAACATTTCAGGTTAATTATTCCTCTAACTTAAAACTGTTCAATTCTCAGGCAAGGTAGGCACAGTTTAAAGGACCACCTCTAGACACAGTCCCTCCTAAATCTGGGCTAAGTGAACACTTCATAATTTTACTTATATAGTAGACACAATTATGCTTTCAATTACTGTTTCCTGTGTGTATATTAGAAAAACAAATCTGGTTTTATATAGATGTGTACATATTAGTTATATCATCCTTCAGACACCAAAGATGGGATTCATTTGACAGAACAGCTACTGCTCCAGGAAGACAAAAATCTCCTGTAGTTGAGGTACCAGGTCTAGCACTCTCATGCCAATGGCCAAGGTGTTTCAGGGACTCCTAGATGGCATCATATGCAATATCCCTTAAGACTGCAGGAAATAACTGCTCTCTCTTAGAACCTCTGATATCACATGGTCCTGAATATTGTCCTGGAAAACTCTACCTGTTGTTACTGGATTTATAAGGAAGAGGATAGCTTAGGCATGAGAATGATCTGATATGTACCTTTAACAGGCATAAAAGGAAGGATATTTTTTATAGGCTCAAAATTATCTCACAAATGTAGAGCAATGCCCTGACCTGTGGAGCAGCAGCATCTGGTTCATGGAATAAAAGAGAGGTGGTGTCATTTTGGTGCAGCCAGGGATTGTGCTACTTAGTGAGACAGTCCATCTTGAAAACCAAATTACCCAGATGAGCCCGGCCGTATTATTCATCTTTCATCACAACTCCCCAAATTCAAAGACAGGTCAGAAATGTAATCGTGTGTTTTGAGAGAAATAAATATGAAGTGCTGATGACAGCTGCCTAATGATGACAGAAACACTCCTTCTATTGTGATTTTACTTGTTCAAATTTGGGGACTGCTGGCAAGGTAATTTTTGGGGGAGGTTACTGTATTTAAATTGTTTATTTGTTGGCTTCTTCTTTTGGGGTTTATTTTAGAGCAGTCCTACTATATTATTCTTCTCCCTGTCCCATACACTTTCACATCTATTTCTGTTTTTTTCCTACTCATGTTGACATACACTGCATCATCTTCTACTATGAAAATTGGAACAAATAGCCTTTGATGGCAGAGCCACAGCATAAGTGAAAGTTTTGTGTAATCTTTTAGACTATTCTTCACATTTTACATTTCTGTCATGACAGCTTCATTTAAACCTTATGCAATCTTTGGGGAAAATGGAAATAGGTTATCTTTATTTTTAAATGATGTGACAGGACTAAAATCAAGGAAATGCTTTCCCTGACTGCAAAATCATATTTTCAAGAAAACTTTTTTATTACAGCAATATCAGCTATATGTAAAAAGTTTGAGATGTCATTTCAATTAGATAAGTGAAAAATTAAATATAGGACATTCCCTAGCTGTCAGTATTTACTTGAAATTCGAGCTCTGTGCAACTTGTCTAAATGTTCAACTTTCTGTCACAAAATGTACATAATGCTCACAATATTTTTTATTCCCTTGAATGAACAAAGATATATAAATTATAACATTATACCAATGAGAATAGTAGAAAATATAAGAATAAGATTAATCCTTACACACTCTCCATATTAATGAATTTCAGGGTGTATGTTGGAATACATAAAATGCCATGCTTGAGGTCAGATACAAAGAAAATAATTTCCTACCAGCATGTTTCGAAGGGGAAAAAAAAATAATGTAGGTTGGCTTAATCTAATTTAAGTTTCGTAGTGGTCTTGAAAATTAGTCTAAAATCAATATGGAATATTGTTGACAAATTAAAATCTGAGATTTAAATTTGTTTGTGGCTATTCAGTATGAGATATTGCATTTGTGGTATTTCATTAGTAAGTGGAAACGCTGTAATATCAAGTAAGGAAGGACAGTTATATCTTCTGCATTATGAATCAGATATCTGCTTACATGGTAGAATTCCAGCTTAATAAATAAGTCTTGTTTTCAGTTGTTTACATGCAGTAACATTTATAGGGAAATATATTTATAGAAAAGCAGCAAACTCATCAGGAAACAGTGTAGTTTCTAATATATTAACTGTGAATACTTTTTTTTTCTTCTCTAATATTAAAGAGAAATTCCCACTCCAAGCTCTTACTGCTTGGATAGGATATTTTGTCACTGTTTCTGCTTTGAAATTATGAGTGAGAAGAAGGAAATAAAATCATATATTTTAAAGGAAAAATCCTATTGAACATAAATAACAATAAATTCTGACACAACGTGTGATTGGCCTCCTAACTGGTGGTCTCTTTATTAACTGGAGAACTCAAGAAGTGCCATTTCTGCATAATCTTAGTGTTTCCAAATCCTGAAGTAAATATTATCTGAAAACTCAAAAGGTCATCCTTGTATTTTTAATGTGACCAAACCCATGTGAATTAATAGATAGTCTACACAAATTCTGTCTGTGGCAATTCAGTGGACCTTCCTCCCCTGACACATAAAGTATCAAAATCTTCAGTGAAATTTACTGAAAATCTGCTTACAAATGTTGATAATTTGTTCCCTCACTCTTTCCTTTCTTCATAATAAATTCAGCCGGTGCCTTTCCTGCTAATTGGAAATTTTAATTTTAAATGGTTTATGCTTAACAAAGTTATATATGAAACTAGGTTTTGTAACAAGAAGAATTAAAGATTTCCATTATCGGTCCAATAATAACTTCACATAGAAAATTTGCTGATTTGGGGAAGTTAAAGTATTTTATTTTCTTTAATTGCTTTAGATGAAAACAGTAAACAAATAGGTTATATTGAAAATATTTACAACACTTTGCAGCATTCATTAAAAATAATGAGAAACTAAGAAACCCTGTTTTATAAAGTGCACACAATATTTGTAAAATTTATTACTTTTACTAGCATTTCTGCAAATTTGGCCATATATATTTTTATCCACTGCAACCTTGACAAATTTCATGTTTCTGAACATAAAAGTAATCTAGCTGATGTTTATGTATCTTTTGTGTTTTATTTAGGTATTCAGTACCGTATGCTATATTATTTTTGTGCAATTCCATTTTCCCATTTGCGCTACTTTTTTGATCTATCTGGCTCATAGGAAATTCTATGTATATCATAGGTGTACACTTCAGAGTCTAGAAATTTTCAAACAGAGATTTTGCTTTAGCAAGGCCAGAAGCAAAGATCCCAGTAGTACTGTAGTAACAATAGTAACAGCCTTGCATCCATAGTGAAATAGCTCACTACTGTATTGCACATCTGCTAGCTTGCAAGTTAAGACTTTTTTCTTTGTTTTAACTAAAAAACTTTAAGATCAGTAAGTATATAAAAAAGCTCAATAAATCTGTTCGTACAAGTATGTAAGGCTTGGAATCTGAGAAGCAAACTCTCAAAGTTTATCATGTCTTTGCTATCTTTATTATTAGTACCTATGCTTTTTTTGCAAATATTTGTACATCATGCAAGTCAGAACATTTATGCAGTGCAAGCAGAATATGAAGTCTGACTGTGAATCATGTGTAGATTTATACATTTAACAATTCTTTCCTTGTGTTAAGAACTGGGTCCAAACCTTAATACTTGTGAGTTATAGCTCATAGTCTTCACATAACTTTGCTTAGATGTAGGGGAAGGTTGGGGAAGAAATATAGGTACATTTGGGAGATGGAGGGATACAATGGAATATTGAATTCTTTCTTTAATGAAAATACTGTCATTTATCTCATAATGACTATCTGATACTTCTCAGATATTTCCTTCACCTACTGTTTTGATTAGAGCTGACTCAGAGAATACAATGCATGGGAAAACCATGATAAATCAAATGATAATCAAAACGGCAACTTTCAGAGTGAAAGATATTTTTTGCCTGTTTCTTTGGTGTTTTTTTTTTCTGTATTCACCAATTTTCTCCCCTTGAAAACAAATTTCATAGGAACATAAAACAGTTTGGAATAAAAAGGACCTCTAAAGATTGTCTAATCCAAAGGTTCTGCTATGAGCAGAGAAATTTTTCAGTGAAACAGATTGCCCAAAGCCCTGTCCAATCTTCAACACTTCCAGTGACAGAGCTTAAACAATTTCTCTGAGCAACCTCTTCCACTGTCTCACAATCCTTATCAAATTTCTTCCTTATAGTGAATCTAAATCTTCCCTCTTGCAGTTTAAGAATGTTGCTTCATCTCCTGTCAGTCAAGTTTATGTTTATGCTGTGTTTTTAAAGTTGCAAGCATGTTTTTAGTAATTTTTTTCAGTAAATAGCAATTGAAAGAGAGCCATTGAAGGATCAGTAATAATACAATCATTGCAACAACAAAATCTAATCTCTATAAGAAATTTAGAATTTAGGGACATGGCTCCTGCCTGCAATGTGACCATATATGTTAGTCATATATAAATGTGTTTCACCATATATAATTGGCATAATTTATAGGCATTGTTCCTCTACAATTAAAGGAAAAAAAAGTGAAATTAAAGTTTTTCCTGAGTGGAAACATGACAATTTATGTTAAAATAGGCTATGAAAACTTCTAAATCAACTTTAGTTAATAAGGTCTTTCCTCTTTTATGTCAATTTAAGAATAAATATAGTGTTCTGGTTCTGTATGCTTGTCTTTGTTATGCCCTAATTTTTTCAGCTAAATCATGCTGAAGCATGAGTGTGCTTAGTCTTAAGAAGAAAAAAAACCAACCAAATATGTAACTACTGATTTTAGTGTAGATCTTTGTGCTGAACAGGAAATTTTAATCAATGTCTCAATCCCACCCCATCCCCAAATATACACTTGAAGAACTGAATCCCAAAACTACAATTTATCCTAGAAAAGCCAGATACCACAATATCCACTCCATTGTTAGGTTTCTAATCGAATTTACTCTTTTCCCTGTTTAGGTTTTTTATTTTATTCTATTTATTGCTCATGTTTTTTTCCTTCAGAGGCACATAAACATTCTTTTCCCTGATGTGAAGAGTCTATAAAAATTCATGAATCAGTGGAGGCAATCTACCTGATTTCTTGCAGTGCTCTTTTGGTTTCCTCAAAACATAGCAACTTGCAGATCTATGCAGGAGAGAATCTTTACAGTGTTGCCAAATTCATGGTATTGTATTGTTCATGTTTTCATTAATTTGGATTATATTTTCAAGGACTTACAAAACACTTCCTCCAAATACACAACTTCATTTTAAAAAAAACCCAAAACAAACAAAAATTGATGATATTTGAAATGGAAAGCAATTAATATAAGATTGCAGTCTGCTCTTTTATTTTCTTGGACTTCATTGCATTTTTTTTTTCAGAGTCAACATTTGAAATTTCTGAACTAATACTCTTTGGTCCATAATATACATCATTTTTATCTCCTTGAAAAAGGAAAAAAAGTGGGAAATAAATATTGGAACTCAACAATCACTGAACAAATACTACCATCTAACCAGGAAAATAAGACAACAAAAAGTAGTAAATCAAATCTGGGGGTCAGATTCCAATACCAGAGTAATCTAACACAGAAACACAAACTTAACTCACATAATTGTAATTTCCTCTCTTTTAAAAATGAATACTTTGTCCTATTATTACCTATTCAAATTAACTTTGAAGGAGATATTTTAAGTGTGAACTCATCCTGTTAATATTCTCAGAGCATTTGTAATCCTATCACTTATGTATTTTTTCCCATTGTATACACTGTGAGAGGGTATTCAGTTTGGTCTGGGTTTGAATTACTGAATTGGAAAATTATTTTTTGTTAAAAACTAAAAAAAGTCTGTGTATGATGGGAATTAAAAAAAAGGGTATTTTTATTATTCTTGAGTAAGACTGCAGGTGAGTTCCAATGATACTCAGTAGCCAGCATTATTTAGCACCTGAATGGCTAGTTTATCTAAATTGTAAGAATACTTGGTTCATATTGTTTATTGTGTATTAAAACAGGCCAGTGAAGATGTCTGGATTTTATGAAAATTAGGAGACAAACATGAGACAAAAAGCGCTGAATCCATTTTCCCAGGGGCGTTCCTGAGAAACACCTCTTGCCTGAATAGCAACACAGAGTCCTTGGAGAAGAAAATCAGAAAGAACTTTTTTGTGTTATTATTTTTTTTCAATAGAAAATTATGAGCTTACTTCATTTTGCTTAACCAGCTGGAAGTTCAGTGTCTGCTCTGTTCTTTGATCTTTCTGTAACTAATAAAGAAGTGGTAACTTCAATCATCTCATCTATATTAGATACATCGACGAATAGTTGATTTTTCAGTTC
Organism: Lanius collurio; assembly: GCA_020086605.1. Classification (NCBI taxonomy): domain Eukaryota; kingdom Metazoa; phylum Chordata; class Aves; order Passeriformes; family Laniidae; genus Lanius; species Lanius collurio. Next base: position 680,605 of record JACBWW010000070.1, read on the forward strand.
ATTGGCTAAATGAAGAACAAACCATAGATGACACACTTTGTAGAGGACCAGGTACAAGTGCATTAGCATGTTTGTCTCAAACGTTTGCTGCTGTGCTGCAGCTGGAAAGTCGTGGTTGAAAGAGAGTGTCCCGTGGAGGTGGGGCAGCACTGCGCTGAACCAACTTCCCTTTCAGTTGCGAGGCTTGCAAGTCTTCTTCGAGACTCATGCTCAGTTCACCTGCATCAAGAGAAAGGTCAAGTTCTGGGCTCCTCACTGAAGGGGACTCCAAGACCACCAAAGACCTCCAGCTCCCCTTGACTCATTTTCTGGAGGGTTCTAAAATGTTCTCTGCACATGCATGAACATTTGCATATGGAAAGACATAAAGGGGAGTGGATCCAGCCCGGGCTTTTGTCAACCCAGATCCTGGCCATCCAAGGAGGCGGAACCAATGTGGGATCTATGGACCAGTGATCTTCTTCCTTCACTTTCTCTCTTTTCCATCTTTAATCTCTCCTCTCTTGTTGTATCTTGGCAGGTGTCCTTACTCCATATCAAAGTTTGTTGAGAGAGCTTGATAAAGTTTGTTGTAAATGTTGAGAGCTTGTTAGCCAATACTTCTAGGACTATAGAGTGGGCTAGTTGCTGCAGTTAAAGCAACTATATAAAAAAATGTAAGAGTTGCTTGACATGTGGACGGGTTTCTTTACTCAGCCCAATGAGAATTTATAATGAACATCACACCCACTTCTGGGTCATGACACACTTTAATGACAGGTTGTTAAATTCAGTTGCATCAAATATTTGTGTGCATGTCTCTGCACTGCAGAGTGCCAGAAGTCACAGAAATGTTCTACATTCAAAACATTTCTAAGGTTTATTCTGGAATGGTCTTCATCAGTGTCAGTGATAGTTGTGAAAGAAAAATACATTTTAAGTACTTTTATCAGTCAGAGCCATCATCAGATATTTACTCAGTTTGCATCAGAGGTTTATTATCAGACGTTATTTCCAGAGATATACTGACTTAGAAAGATTCAAATGACACAGAAAAGTCAACATAATTTTTGGTACTGAGTCAGTGTCCTTTTTGCCAATTATATTCACAAATTAACACGTATTAGCATATATCTTGCAATCTGAATCTTTCTATATTGAAGCAATTTAGTTTATCCTGAAATATCCTTTAGGTGATACAGTTTTCTATTCCTTTGCCTTCAAAACCTAGACTAAAAGTGTCTTTTTTTCTACATGTATGGCTACTTCACCCACACAGCTGGAGTATAATTTAAATATACATGTTTCTTAGTATTTAAAAGTAGTAGAATGACAGGTGTCCAAAGGCAAGCCGGTTGTGTAAACAGGTAAGGTTGGTTTTTGTTTTTTGGTTTTTTTTCTGAAAAATTATGAGAGACATTAAGAAAAAGTGAGGAAATGAACAAGAAAAAAAAGAAACATTATCTAAATCCTTACTGAAACAAACAGATGATGCAAAAATAATAACAGGTATCAGCAAAATGTACTAATTTGATTTAACTTTGAAAAAATGGAATCTAATTAGTAAAGGACAGTATTCTCCCATTTGGGAAGAGTAGAGTGTGTGACTCACAAAATTTCAGCTCCATGCTCAGTGCTTCTTAATAGACGGTCAAATAGAGGAACACAATGCCCACTACCTGCAGACTTCTGAGTCAATACAAAAGTCTGGGACTCAGCCTTTCTGGAGGTCTTAAAAGTGAGCAATCTACTGAGATGATCATGCATGAAGTAAATTTACCATTATTTTTTCTTCTGGTGCTGCACCCCAGCTTTGAGATCTTAAGAGTCTGCTCACATACAGTGCCCAAGTCAGAGTAGCTTTGAACATTAAAAACCTAGTGCTAGTTGTGGATTCCACTTTTTATTCTGTTTTACCCATTTAATTTTCCTTCTTTTGAGTGTGTGGCGTGTGGAGGCTCAGCTAAGGTCCTGCATGGGTCAAGACACAAACCAGCTATGTGAGGGGTCTTCCTAATCTACCCCTTGTTGGGCTGATTGTATCTTGAACTGAATTAAAGACTTTATGTTCTCTACCTAAACCTGTGTGATACTATTTGTGACATTTGCCAGGGGCTGTTTTTTTAAAGACTCAAAAATAGTAAAGCATCATTTGTATTCTGCAGGCTGTACAGGGACACAGCTGAAGCTGGCATTTGGTCTCACCCCAGTCATTCCCACTTAGAAATAGATCAGAATTTTTTAGCAAAAAAACTTAGGTTAATAATGGATATTACGATATTTTGTTTGAAAACTATTTTCCTTTAGAATCCAAAATTTGTAATTCAAGTCAAATGGCTGAAATCCTTCAAAATATTACATTACGGCTTATGTCATAATGATTAATTGTCCTTGCTATAACTTTTAGTCCTACTATCAGGTTTATATAGCAAAAATAATTTTTAAATCCCCCACTATTACCTTCGAAATTTTAATTTATTCAAAATCAGTATTTGCTGTGCATAATATCCAGTGTCACATAAAACTACTTTTTGAATAGCGGAAACCTAAATACACAAATAAAAGGAAAACTGATGCATTATTCTCTCAGATTCTCAATTACTGTTCTTAGTAAACCTAGTGCATGAAATGTGCATACAATGTATGATATACTGTGGGAATTCAGCACTTCTGTACAATGAAAGAGAGTGTAATCATTATGATTACAAAGAAGCTTTAAAATTCTCTAAAATATGCATCACCTCTTTGGGCATCATGAATGCAAAATCAGCACTTCTTCCAATTTTTACTTAATGCCTTTCTAGTATATTTTGCTTACTTATATATTCTTCCAAATTTTACATACTTATGCATAACCTATACAGTTCATTTACTTAATACAGTACTTATACATTTTACCAACTTATCCATAATACAGTAATACACATTTTATTTACTTATACTTTTCACTTACTTAACACAGTACTTCTACTAGCACTGTACACACCCATTTTGCTAACTTACACCTTTTACACTTACTTACTTAACACAGTACTTCTACCTTTTACACTGTCTTGGTTTGAAAAGCCAGATGTATGCTAAGGAAGGCAGGAGCTTCCCTTGAAATGAAGGATGAAACCCCCTTCTCTCTGACTCATTATAATTTTGAAATTAAGGGGCTTTCAGGCAAAGATATAAAGAATAGGAATAACAGCTCTTTACTAAAATACAGATATATAAACAGGCAAACAAACAACAATAACTACAGTGGTGACAACAAACAGAAGCACAAACCCAGTGCAGCCTCTCTCGGCTGTCAGGCCCTTTCCCCTCTGGTGCAGTTCCAGTCACAGCCGGCAGGGGCGCTGGCGGCTCCCGGTGAGCAGGGCAGGTGCGATGGTTCTCCCGCGGCTGCAGGGGGCGCTCCGGAGCGAGCTCGGGGAGCACGCAGTGATGGCGGCCTGGGATCCGGGAAGGGATGGAAGAAAGGCTTCACAAACCTCCCTGGGCAGCTGATCCTGGGGTCTGTCTGGGCTCTCCTGTCCAGGCAGGCTGGGGCCGCAGTAGGAGCACGACTTCCGGGTGGCAGGCGAGATGTATCGAGCTGCGGAGCTGTGGTAGGAAATCCCCGGAGGTCTCGGCAGGCGGGACGGGCAGGGCTGCAGAGCAGCGAAGGCTGAGGCAGCAGGGTCTGCAGCTCAGCTCCCAGCGAGGCAGGGAAGGACAGGTTTTGGATCCCGGGGTTTCTCCAGCAGGAAGGAAAAATACAGCAGGAAGCCTGCAGTGCTGATGAGAATGGCAGCTTCTCTCCCGGTCTCCACACAGAGCCCAGAGTCCCAGGCACACCCAGGTGAGGACAGTAGCCCAAAGTGGGCTCCTCCCTTCCGTGGCCAGTTCTTTTGTTTCTCCCAAGTACCCAGCAATTTGTTGCCTCAGTAACATATATAGGAGAAAATTCCTCAAGAGGAAGAGAACTCCCAAAACCCCAATATACACTTACTTAACACAGAACTTCCACCTAACACAGTACTTACACATTTTACAATTTATCCATGATACAGCATGCATATATTTTGCAACTGCAGTGCATGAGATTACGCCTTGCTCAATTAGTCCCTCTACTTTGTCCAAGAGCTCTGCACACACTTTTCAGATAATATGATTAGTTTTAATCTAGTACAGCACAGTCCTTTTTATCTGTTCCTTGTTGTCTTGGTATTTAGTTTTTCATCTTCTTCTTTCCCAATACTTTTCCAATTTAGCACAATTTACCTTTCAGTCCTTGATGTTCCAGATCCAGGCAAGCAGAGTCAAGATGATGGCAGCAACAAAACCCATCAAGTAGTAAGTATCCAAGTTAATCCAGGAAATCCAAACAACCAGACAGCAAAGATACAAGCCTATCCCATCTCTCTCGACCGAACCTTCTGGCTGGACTTAAAACCCTCCAGGAGCTGACCTGCTACACCTGAAGGTGCATGGCCAGGTGAAGCTGGTGAGGGTAATCCCAGCCTGGTCTCACTCTGAGGGCTCCACTACAAGTAACTAAAGATGGTTTGGCTGGGGCACACTATCATGGTTCAAAACACCTTACCACAACATACCTTCTCATCCTACACTATGTAAAGAAACATAAAACTAGGGACTAATTAAAAAATGCCTGAAAGGTCCATGGAATTGAAACCTGAATACACAAAGCTGTTACACACGGGTTGCATTACAAGATGAGTCATGTGTGAGCTCTCAGAATAGGACTTCTGTTACCCTGTGAATTTGGTTCAGGAGAGCTGTATGCTTGGGGTTTGCATGCTGCTGAAGTCAGGAAGGTGAAACATGTCCCTGTTGTCATCCCTGCCTCTCTCCATGCTTCAGGCATCCAAAGCCACACCTGATTGAAGGGTTACCCCATGATAGCCAAATTTGCCTAGCTGCACATAGTTTATCTGCCATTGCTAAGGTAAGCAGCCAACATATTCCTGGGGAATTCAACTCTGAGAAAAGTTGAGATGTGAAAGTGAGTGTTCATGGGCATACACATGTTTTGCTCTGTATAAGTGTGTAAAAAATTAACCTCACAGAAACCTAAGTGAACTTTTCTGATACAAATGTCTGCATTTAATTTAATTTGAAATCTCTTCCCCAAAAAATGTGGCAGGATCTGTGAAAACAGCAAAGTGTCATTGTAGAAAATGTCACAGTATTTTACAAAGGGGATTGATAAGCATCATAAATGGGGGAGCTTCAACTAGCTCAGACCAAAATGTGTGTTGTTTGAAGTGCTGTTGGATAACAAAATACATGTTCTATTTTATAACTGGCAGAAAATGCCACAGAAAATGTACCACCACCCTTGCTTGTTGTTAGTACATGTTTGACCTCATTAAATGTCTTCTTCTGTCTCTGTTATGAGCCCTGCCTTCATCTAGAGTTGTATGCTCTTGGGAAATCCCTGTGGACCTCTGGCCCTACCAAGGAAATAGACTACACAATGCTGGCAGCCCTTCAGTCTTGAATCACTGTGGCATGGTAGCTGTGTAAGTAGGTGGTTTCTCAAGCATTCAGAGTTTCATAGGGTAGAATATCCTATAATTTAAAGGGAGAACATCAGCTCTTTTTTTTTTTCCCCACATTAATTTTCAGCATTGCAATCTCTTTCTGTATATAGATCCATCCACATCAGACTAAACTTATAAGGCCACAAAAGGTGATGGTGAGACTTGAGCCTTAATACCTTAACAGGGATAATGCAGTTTAGGCAGAAATAGAGTTAAACATCAGGAAGAATTTGGACAAAATTAGGCCTCAGAACTATAAAACTTGTTGAAAAATCTTTCCTGACGAAAATTTTACATCTCAGCTTCCATGGATTTGTTGTAAAACTAGAAAAAAAATATGCAACCTGGAGCCAATGAGAATGTTTGTCTCTAAAGGGCTAATTGCAAAGTGTGTTTAACAGAAGTAATACCAAATCTGACATTTTCCATGTTATTTTGGGAGGTTCATGAAATAATGGATGTTTCAGGAAAAACAGGACACTGTGTGTACATACACAATATCTAAAGAATATATTTTACTCATGGAAAAATAACTGGCATATGATTTTTATGCTCTGGATGTCACTATTCCCTACAAAGTCCATCCTAAATAAATATCAGTGAATAAACACCTTGTGAGAGCTTCACTTTGGAAGCCTTTTTCTCCATCAAAAATAATTTAATATTTACATCACAAATTAATTTAGTCAATCCATGAAAATAAAAATATCATTACATTAAAATAAATTTAAAAAAAGCAAGAATTACCCTGTTCAGTTTAATTTAATTTCTACATAATGTGCAATTTTAGACCAGAAGTTAAAACAAGACATTTTGATAAGGAGTTTTTTATCAACAATATTCAGTCTCAAGTAAGTGAATCTTTGGCATCTTGCTGTAAAATTACACACCAAAAGACCAGACACATTATGAATTCAGTGACAAAACTCACTTCATTATAATTTATTGCCTATCAGATACTATAACCTACTTTGGAAGAAATTTTGGAAGGGCAATCAATTATGGAAGACACCATCTGACAGTTGGAATACTCTATATAACATTAGTCAAAAAATTATAATTTCAGGACATGAAGTCAGTTCTTTTTTTCAGAAACCACAAGCTAAGATCAAAAGTTTTCAAGTCTCTTTAGGAACCTGTGATATACCAACGTTTGTGTGTGTATCTCACAGAAAAAAAAAAAAAAAAAACCAAAAACAAAAAAAACCCAACCCTTTTATTTACATATTGGGAAACCTATATTATGTAAAAAGTCTAATGTAAAAAGGTGGAAATTTAGACATAGGAAGTTTGAACTATTGTACTCTCTATGACCTAATGATATCAGGAAGAATTTGTGATGACCAATGGTTATAGGGAAAAAGGTTTATGAAAAATAAATTTTTTCACATACTATAAGTAGAGCAAAAAAACTTACATTCCTGAAATCTTGTCTACTCTTCCAAACTGTTAAGGCCAATACTGAAATATTTATTTCTCAAAAGAGAATTTCAAGAAGAAAAAATATTTGCTTGCTTTGTGCTCAGGAAGTAATGAAACTCCAGTCTTTTGTTTTCTTTGCTAAATAATAATGGATACTCCTCTGAAAACAGTTTCTTTTCTGCCATAACACAGAACAAGCTCATAGGTACACTCTAAGGATTGTTCTGGCTGAGTTCACAGAGTATGCAGGGGGCACAATCACATAACAGTCACAATCAGGATCATGATAATCTGTCTTTTTGTAGATTTTTTTCATTCATGGATATTTTATTATTTGGGAACAACATGAACCTAGAAAACTACAAAAAATGTCTGAAAACAAAGGGAAAATTTCAAACCCAAATAAGTATTCTTCTCTGTTTGTCATTGTAATTGCTAACACCTATTTACTGAATAAAACAGATTTTTATTATGAACCAGAGGTGTTTCCAAGGTAATAGTGATAGTGCTGATGCTGAGGAACTTATCACTGAAGAAGAGAGAGTAGTATTGATAGATATGACCTATATGGTAGGTATATAGTTGTAATGTTTAGAATAGATATATATATGCACATGTATATTATTTATATAAATACTTATAAAATACATGTACAGAAACACATAGGTATATTTTCCTTGATTCCTAGAAGGATTTAGTGATAGAAGCATTTTTGCTGTCATGGAAAAAAGGAGTATAGTTTCTACTGCTTAGGCTGGAAGAAGTAAACATTTGAAAATGGAAACCCTGAAGGCTCAAAACCATTACACAAACAGAGAGAATTGAAAATGTATTTTTAAAATGCATGTTATTGCCAATTCCAGTACCTGTAGTCATATGACCCGCATGTCCAGCAGGAATTTTTCACAGAATCCCATTAAAAAGATTCCATTCTTGGGAACAAAAAGAACATCTAAGGCCTTAGGACAGCAGTAACTCCAATTTGCAGTGGAATCTTAGGGCGTATTCTTCTCCTATCATTCCTTATAAAATATATTGCTAGCACTCCAGAAGTAATAAACTTAGCTAAATCAGACAGTAAGAGCAACAGATGTGTTATTTAGACTGAATTAAATTTATACTGAAAAGTGTGTCCATGTAGACTTTTATAATGAAAAGTTAAAAAATTTAACTTCTTGAACAACACCAATTATGGTAATATATGCTGTGATCTGTCAGTGGGTTATATGCTGTTTAAACTTCATACTCTATGAACCTCTACAGTATAAAAACATGCTTAATCTCTGAAGAAATTACTCCTTTATGTAAATAAAGACAGAAATAAATACATGTACACACAGAATTAGAATGTGTGTGTATATATATGCAATTGCACTTTTTATTTAGCACTGATTTCTATAAGATATTTATTTGATCAAATTATGTTCTAAAAGTGCTTAGTCCAAAGATTACTTTCCAGAAAATTTTTTTCTTCCACACTCTCATGTGGTTAAATATAACTTGAACAACCACTAACTGAGCAATTAACTCATTAAAAGAAAAAAAATAAATGGATTTGGTGTTCCATAAGGTCTAAGAAAACTTAATTTTTTTCTACTAAATATAAAAATTGGTGGGAAATAACATTGCTTCGATGTGTGCCAAGCTGTAGCTTTGTCAGCTCAACATTTTAGCTCTTCATCAGAGTAAGGTGGCTGTTGGCACTCAGTGGAGTTACTTTGAAGATAGCTGCTTGATCTCTCAGCTTCTGGAAACTCTTCTGGTTTTAATAAGGGGATAACAAAACAGTACTTTGGGATTCTTCAACACAAAATTGTAACAAGGAACTCATTGCAAATACAAGTTTTGGGGTTAATGGACATGCCAGAGTAGTTTTCAGTCAATTTTCCATCTACATTAGCCTAGCAACGCTAAATTCTAGTGAAAATCCAAGCATATTTTTATTTATATTCAGATCAGAAGATAATGCCAAAACAAGAAACAAAGCCAAGGATGTATAAGAAGGTAGATAAGAATTAATCCAACATGATTAACAAAAGGTACCTCACTCTTTAGACTCCTTGCACAGGTATGTTCAGAAGTGGGTTTGGGTCTTTGTTGAGACAAAAGAAGTATTGCAGCAGGAAATTCAGGCCACTGAATGGAAACCAGGCAGAAGCAGCAATGGCAAAGTCCCAGAGTCAGGGCCAGTCCAGCCGCCGGGCACGGTCTCAGCATGTCCTGCATTGGCAGGAGCAGTAACTTGAGCCAGCATCTGATAGAGCAGCAGGTTACTGAGGGCAATCAGTACAGCAGCAGATGTGTGTTGGGAGACACCTGGCAGGCTATGTAAGATTCAAAAACTGGCAGGAAAATACACTGAACAGAGCCAGGACTTTGTCTGGGAAACCATTGAAAAGATAAAGAGGAAAGGGGTTATATCCAGGTTGTATAGTCAGATTTCAACTGAGTTTTTTACTCTCTGTGACCATAATAATTAAACATGACTATTAATAAATTACGGGTGAAAGAGAATCTCTTGCACATGTAACAGTCTCTGGCCCTCTTCATTTGAAAATAAAAGTGGTATCCTGTAGATAAGGATACACACACATTTTTAATGCATGGGCAAGTTTTTTCCTGCCAAAGGGAGTTCTGACTGTTTTTGAGGAAACATTTCTGTCCTTGTCATGCTAGAAATAAAAACAGATTTTGTGAAGGGGAAACACCACTATACAAGCTACTATTCTTCTTACCCCTTCTTGGCTTACCTAACTACCTGCCCACAAAACCATTCTCTCTCCTTATTGATTGTTTTTCCTCTTGAGGTCTGTGCATATCAGATATTTACTGTCATACTGACTAAAAATAATTTCCCAGAAATCTGCAAAGCAGTCATATTCATAACATTTGCTAAAGAGATCAGAATATGCAAATCATACAAATATAATGCAATTAAAAACTGTTTCAGGAATGTTCTGTGTGCATCTCCCTCCCTACAGACCAAGAGGTTTTTTTTATTTCAAAGCCTCAGCCGATCTTTCTGTAGTTTGTATTGTCCTAAAGAAGAATAGATGAAAAGGTCCATTGAACAAATTTTGATTTGATAAATAAAAACATGTTGGCTTCCAGGCAGATAACCACATTATTCTTACTCTAAAGGTTACAGATGCTTTATCTCAAGGTCAAGATTTAGCCTTCCTATAAAATAGGATGATTCTTTGCTACTATCTTGTTGCAGTATAAAATATAAATCATACACTGTAAATCAAAAGTACTCCGTACCCTATGGAATTTTTTTCAATTTTTTTTTCTTTCTTCTTTTTATCAGAAATCATTTTGACTGGAGTCAGCTGCTCCTCATTCAGAAACTCACTATGTATGCCTTGGTAATGAAATTTATTAATTTTTTGGAAAGACACCATAATTTACAGTTTTTAAAATGACCACAGCTATATCTTAGACACTCCCAAGTATCCAGCTTTGCCGCTAACTGCTGCTAGAGAGACAGTGAATTTTTGTAGCTCATGTATCATACCTACCAACAGCAGGGAAATGTCTTGAATAGCCTCAGGTGTCTCTCATCACATTAGTTTTAAGCAGATAAATCTGCTCCTTTCTGTCTGCTAGAGGATAATTTGATTACTGCATAAGATCAGGTGGCTCAGGAAAAAATATAAAAACTTATATATACATACATCATCTTTTCTGCTGAAGTATGGTCCCTTTGCAAACTGAGATAATTTGGGGAAAACCAACACTAGTTGAAAAGATTATTTTTTTTCTGTCTTCATAAAGATAATTAATTTCTCAATGTGTGACTCAATAAAAGAGAGAGAATTTTTACATTATTTTATTTTTGCCAGGCACTTCATGAACTATATAGGGTTCTCTGTTTATTCTTCCTGAGTCTTGATTAGAGTACAAATGGGTGACCTACATATTTACCTCCTGTAGTATAGACATTTTCTTCAGGAGAATTTATGAAAAATTTGAGGAAACTAAATCTTTGAAACTCACTCATGTAACGACTACCTTTGTGATCACGTGTCAGTGATTTATTCCTTTGTTAAGCCTATTTGAGATGGCTATTTTTTTTCTCTTTTCTAAATAGAACTGATCAATTTCACCTTCTTTCTTTTGTTAAACAGGTTATTATAAAGTCAACTGTCATTATCCTATCACTCTAAAGATACAGCATGTTCAAATACTGTATTTTTACATATGTATATTATAATTTAGTACAGTAGTTACCTCTACAAATTAATCTGATGTCCTTGAACATTTTTACAGTTTTTTTGCATTCCATGAAAAGAGAGAATTTTACTTTCTATTTTCTTAGTTTCTGTATTATCAGATAATGAAATAGGAAGAAGTCTTATAGGATATTTTAAAAGGCAAATATTTCATTTTAAGAAAAAAATTTAAATATCTACAGTATCCTCCTTGATGTACCCAGTGTGAGGATGTTGTTGCATGGAAACAATGAGTTTTGATAACTGAATTATTTCATGAGGATTGTTATTTGGATCATGTTTTCTACTTTCAAAGTCAAGCTTGTATCAGAATCTGGAAATTTAAGTTTGTTTTCCAGTCACTGTTTTTTACAGTCAGAAGTTCTAAACTAGACAGTGGTGTTGTTTGGGCTTCTGTTTTCAAAATCAATCATAAATATGTACATTCACTTGTTGATATCATAATTATCTCATCTAAATATTTTGATGTCATAATAAACAGAAAATCATAAACCAATATTAGTTGTGTTTGAAGAGAATTTGGACTTACGTTGAAGATGTGTTTTATTTTGTTCTGGTTTATATCTAAATTTTTATGGTTTTGCTATCAGGATGAAATGTAAGTAAACTTATATTAAGGAACGTAACACACGTCATGTTCAGACTCTTTCGTAACTGTATCTTTAAAGACAGGTAGCTAGAGAGATACATACATATGAAATGTGTCTATTTCAGTCAAAACATTTTCCAGACTACATCGCTTTAAATGGTATTTTAAAATTACTGAATAAGGGAGTTTTGATTTTTTAAAAGTCTGTGTTGTTAAAGTCATTGAATCAGTTTCATTTTGTTGTTGCTTGGTGTGTATATATATATATATATCTTATTGCGAGGTGAATATCCAATATGCTCAAGGAAATATTTGATTAGCTTGGTATTTCAAAATTAATACTAATTATGGAATGAAGCCATCCTTTTCTCTAAATTGCTGGTTTTGCCATTTTGTACATAAAGCCATTGTTTCAGACTAAATGTGTATACTTTGTTCCTTAAGTTAGTCAGATAATTTCCCAAAGATACATTTTACAGTTCACAGCAGGCAAAGTTTTATTAATATTTTACTTGCTTCTGTGGCAAAAAGCTGTTTTCTCATTCATGTGTAGTCTATACATTACATATTCTTATTTTACAGTGATCACTTTAATTGAAAAGATACAGGAACTCAGCACTTCTGTTCAATGTATCAATGTGATTAAGCAGAAGCTTCTTACTGTTTAAAATATGCATCACCTCTTCGGGCATCATGCAGGAACACTCTCATCTTCCAGTTTGTACAATAATAGCCACTTATCACCTCTTTTGTGTATTATGATTAATTATCCTATAATTACACATTTTACTACTTTTACATACTTATACAGTTTACTTTCTTATACTTCCTTAACACAGAAACTCATACCTAACACACTACTTATATATTTACTAACTTATCCATAATACAACAATATGCATTTTATTTACTTAACACAGTACTCACACATTTACTAACTTATCTATAATACAGCATGTACACATTTTGCAATTGCTGTGCATGAGATCACACATTACTTGATTGGTCTCTTTACTTTGTCCAACAGCTCCACACACACTTTTCAGATAATACACTTGGTTCCTAATCCAGCACAGCACAGTCCTCTTTATCTATTCCTCGCTGTCCTGGTATTTAGCCTTTCACCTTATCCTTTCCCAATTCCAATTCAGCACAGTTTATCTTTCAGTACTTTTCAGTCCTTGATGCTGCAGATCCAAGCAAGCAGAATCAAAATGATGGCAGCAACAAAACCCATACAGTGATCAGCAGCCAAGTTACTCCAGGAAATCCAAACAACCAGAGGGCACAGGACAGAGAGCAGCTACAAACCCCTCTCACCTCTCTCTTTTCTTCTTCTCTCCCCCACAAAGCCTTCTGGCTGGGCTTAAGAACCCTCCAGAAGCTGACCTGCTACACCTGAAGGTGGATGGCCAGGTGAAGCTGCTGAGGGTAATTCCAGCCTGGTCTCTCTCTGAGGGCTCCAAAAGGAATAACTAAAGATGGTTTGGCTGGGGCACACTATCATGGTTCAAAACACCTTACAACAGAAAGAGCTTAGGGAAATCAGGTAAAAAAGATCTGGAAAATATACATGAATCATATTTCTAGTTGACTGCAAAGTATTCAAACACAAGACACATTGAGCTGGATTTCTATCATCTACTCTGAACTATTCATGTTGTAAAACTGGATCCAGGGCTATGTATTTCTGAAAAATGAAATCACCTGAAACTAAATGGATGTATGAAATTATGCCAGTAAATGTTCTTTCTCTGTATATATTTGTGAAACATCCACCATTGATACCATGACTTTTCAAACTGGAAAAATGGTTGTGGCAAAGTAGACCTAATAGACATAGAATCTTGGAGAGCAGCTGGGTCTAGCTCCATGGTGCTGTCAGAAGTATTTGGATGCAGTACTAATTAGCTGCAGAATCCCCCAGCACCTTTTTGAAAAACAACTTATGTGACTCAGAGTAATACTGCAGCATTTCTTTCATTCTTTCATTCATTCAAAAAGTAAAGAGAAAACAACAAAGAGAAAATATAAATTTGAATTATTATATATATACATATGGTATATACGGAACAGGTAAAAGAATGATAGAGAAAGGGGATTCTGTGAGAGAGATAGTTTTTGAACATATTCAGTAATTTATTTAGAAAAGTATCTTCATTTGTTTCCAGCTGGTCAGTTGATAATGAGTGATCCAGAACTGCCATCTGAGGTATGTGGAATGCTAAAAGCTCCTAAAATCCTCCCTTATTAAATTGTTTTCTTATGATTCAGATTGTTGGTACCGCAGGTGTCAATCTATTCAAGCTGCTTCTTCTTTTGAGTCAGCCTGGATTTTATGATTTTCAATTGTTCAAAATGATATAAGTAATATGAACAGAGAGGAAGAGGCATAAAACTGGCCACCTTAAAAAACCCAATACCTGAGGATGATAGTTTCATAAAATGATTGTCTTATTAATAGCCTGTGTGTGATACAAAAGGTATTTTTTTTTGCTTAATTTTTGCTTCATTATCATCTCCTGTAAAAATGCATCTATTGCTTCTTGTTTGGATTTTAATTTTGTAAACTTTTCTCTTTTTTATCCCTTTATCTGATAGATGATAAAGATGATTTCAAAGAATTCTATTTACTCTGGATATGGACTCCCCCTAAAACTGTAACTGCTTTTATAACATTCAACCACATGGTCCATGCATTTATTCAAGTAAAATACGATAGTCTAGCTTGGGTCATACTTTCTCCAAAACTTTTTCCAAATATTTTTCAATGTACTGTAAAGTGCAGTAGAAAAATATCTTGAATATTTTAAATAAATAAATAATACATTTTTTTGCACTAACGTGCTTAACTCTTGCTATATTTATATGACAGAGGCCTCATGTCAATAACTGTTCCATAAATACAAGGGTCAAAACAAAATATTCTCCCTAACACTGATTATTTTATGACTTTGGAATACGAAGTCATATCTTTAAAGCTAGACACTGATGATGTGAGGCATTTTTAGGTCCAAAAGTTGCATTAAAATCTAAAATAAATACATTAGCTTTGTATGAAATCAAAAACGAAACCAAAAAAACCCAACAACCAAACAAAAAACCTCAAATATTTTGGCAAGTATCTCTCATACAACCATACAAGGTCACTTGTATTCCTTTCTTCATTTTGATGAAATAATCTATTTTATTCTACCAGATAGGCTGTTGGGAAAACAGCCTTGATTCAGTACTTTGTTTTTAATATTTCCTTTATTACAACCATTGCTTTGAATTTTCTGGCAGCTTCAAGTATCCACTAGCTCTCTACATAATATTCAACAGATTTTGGTCACCAGCATCAAGATTCTTTCATTCTCCTGCTCCCAATAATAACTTTGATATCAAGAAGATTAAGTAGGCCTTTTCCTCTGGCTAAGTTTTTTACTGCCTTGTCTGCTAATGCATCACTCTATTTAATAATTCCTATTGTCTGCAATTATTATGGAGTGGGTCAGAATTAAGAGCATATATCCACCTAAAATTCGAAAAAGTGCCCTAAGGATTCTTCAGAAATGCATAAGAACATATGTCTGAATATTACATGCATATATTAGGATGTAAAGAGTTTGAACAACTTTAGCATCCATTCTTTATTTTTTTTTTAAGGTTTATCATATGAACAAGGTAAGTTCTCTGTTTTCTCAAATTCCAATTCCATTGGCATTTTAAAGCTTTGGAAATACATGTTTGCCCTAATCTCTAGCTTTTCTCTGTTTTTATCAATTATGTATGGATCTTGCTCTCTGATGATCAAGTGATGTGAAACATCAAACTAAGTTTTTATTGTGCTAATGAGATAAAACTATCTGACATCTAATGACTTCAATGTCTCCTTGAATTATTCTATATCTCACTTTGTGTACAGATAATTTAGATGATTGATAATCATTCTTTGTTATTTTTGCATTACAAAAAAACCCTTCTCTGTTTTCGTCAGCAGGAATAAGTCGATCATTGAATTTTGTGAAGATCTTTCTTTTTTAACCTACGTTAGGGAATGTACTAACTCAACTTGTTTTGAATTCATGTATAGCTTGAGTACCATCCAACTTGTATTTTAAGTATACTACCATTGTACAACTGATGACAATGTTCATTATTAAATATATTTAATCACAAAAAAGAAATATTTGAGAGAATTTAAAATTGAGGGATAATTTTCCATGTTATTTTTCATGTTTGAGAGTGTCCCTTACACACTGAAATTTATCTCAAAGGAGCCAAGAATACAACCTGAGGTGTTTCATCTTGGGTAGCCTGCTTGATTTTGTTCTGGTGATGTGGTAAACATCATACTGAAAGGAAAAGATACTACTCAAAGGAAAAGATGAAAGGATGACAGATTTGAACTAGAGAGAAGGGGATAGACTATTTTTATTCTAGTCAGAAATAACTTCATAAATATAATTGATAAATGCTTCTTGAAGCTTAGGTTCATCTCATCCAACTTTATCACATGGCTAAAGCTTGAACTAGTTGATGAGGTTCCTTTTAATACAAAAAAATTAGTCCTTGCAGAGGGTCTTTGCAAAAAACATGTTAAGAAGAAAAGAATAATCCTTTGGAAAGACTTATTTGACTTGTTTCCCTTCACTGACTGAAATGAGACCAGAAAAATAGATGTCTTTAGGTGACTGATAGTAAGCTTAGGTTAGATAAACAGGAAATAGACAAAAAATTCTGAGAAAAACAGATGAAAGAATAGGGAAGATTTAGAGTCTTGATTAAAAATTGAAATAAAAATTTAAAAAAAAAAGGAGAAAAGCATGTTTCCAAATCTAATGGCAAGAAATATTAGTTCCATGCATGCTAGAAAGTGGGAGTCGATAAAATGAGAAGATTCTGTGAAATGAGAAAAGAGGTAGCAATGATAGTATTTCACTCAAATAAATGAGCTATTTCACATAACAGCACAGCTTTCCTCAAATGGAATAGGATTATGAATACAGGCCATGGTCTTTTCAAATAACTGCTGCAGAAGTGAGGAAATCTGTCAAGTGCCATACACTTAAGCCACTATTTACATTAACATGACAATGATGATACTTCAAGACAATCTTTTGTTCTTATCAAACCATTCTGCTAATTGCTTATTAGAAAGGTTCACAACTGCTAATGAAGAGGAATGAGTTTGATTTTCTGAATGTCCAGCTCCACCCTTAGGCAATCACAACAGACAATGGGGTGGTTTTAGTGGTGTTGGTTTGGCTTTTTTTTCTTAAGTTTATGTTTATATTAAAGAAAAAGTCTATCATTAAACACATTCACAATTAAAACTTGGCTTGTTTTCACTCAAAGCAGTATATTGTATAAGTAAACTTACAATGCCTTTTTTTGAGGTTATAGTTATTTATTTCTACACTCTCATGCCTAAAATATTTTTCTCAGTCTAAGGTCAGTCTCTTCAAGAACTGTGAATTTTCTAAGTGCATAGACCAAGAAACAAGGGAATCTTCTCCAGTATGCAGCTAAACTATTAATCAATAACATTTCTGAACTTGCACTGGATCTTTATAAATTGGTTTGAACACTAATTACACAGACAGACTAAAAAGTTCTTCCAATATTTTTCAGAAATTTTCAGTTAAAAAAACCACTTTAAGTTCATTTTTTTTTAAAAAAAAATCACCCATGCACATACACAGAAAAAAAATGAAAGAATTGTTAAAAACAAAACCCTGATATTTTTAAGTATTCAGTGTTGTGTTCAGTAATTCACTAGTTCACTAGTTCAATAATTGTTTTCTTCACTAGGGCCTGTGAAAACTGTGAAGACTGGCCATTTCTCATCTAAAGTAACTCCTTACCATTTCAGACTCTGCAAGTGGCAGTTTGGTTTCCCCTTTTCCAAACGCATGTAGCAGTTTTGCCTCTTGAGGACTCCCGTGGTTTGAATGCTTTACTGGCTTAGCATATGGAAACAGAAATAAATTATTTTCTTCCTTCTGCTTTTGACCCTGAGACTGGCAGTGTCCAATGAAGAAATAGGCATGGTCAGGCAACCGTGGAAAGGATTCAGCGATAGGATGGTTCCCATCTCCAGAGGATACTTTCCCAGGGAGATTCCAGAATGCAGAAGGACAATCCTTCTTTTAATTATTACTCTAAACAAATTTATGTTATATAGCACCCACTTCATGTTATAATAATACAATGAAAAATTTTTAATCATCATAATAATATTTAGTGACTAATGCTTCTTGAGATAAACTGTATTTCCATATTAAATAAAAATGCCATATATTTTAATATATTGAAGTACAAAGCTCCACTCATGTCATTATCATCTAGACACCAGATTTTAGTACCTAGAGAATTGGTTTCCTACATTTCTGATGTATATCCATGCTGTGGTTTGACACTGGATAAGTGCCAGGCACCCACAAAAGTCGTTCATTCTCTCTTGAAAGTTGATCAATAGTTAACTCATGTAAGCATGAGTTAACTATTAAGAGTCAGCAAATATTAATCACATGCCTAAGAAGCACGATGTGCCTTAGCCTTGTCAAGATAAGAGAAACAGAATGCACCTTGTCAGGATAAGTGGAACAGAAGTTGATGAAACCAGTGCACAAACCCCTGAATCAGCCAACGAAGGACTGCTCATGCTTCAGAAAGAAAGGTGATGAGTGCAATGTGAGGAAGACTACCAGCCTTCATCAGAACAACCCCGAGGAAGATGCGGAGCCTTCCTCAGTGCGACCACCAGAGTGCACTGTGCTTGAGTCGTGTGCTAATGATATTTATGACTTCTGAGATGTAATTTGTATAACCACTCCTATCCCAAGGAATGTAATGAATATGCATGATTGTAACCATATCCTGTGCTGTGTAGAGTGCTCTGTGTGTGTGTTAGGAGGAGCGATTGCCCACGCACTCAGCGCTGAATAAAGCAAATGCCTGCCTCTCTGACTCGGAAGTGTCACTAAGCTCAATTTCAAGTGATTCACTCTCCCCTGCCACAGCTGGGCAGAGGAGAGAAAAAAAAATGTATGAAGGGTTCATGAGTTGAGAGGAGGACTGGGAGAAAACACTCCAAGGGCAAAACAGGCTCAACTTACATGTACAAAGTGAATTTATTACTAACAAAATCAGAGGAGGATAATGCAAAGTAAAATAAGCCCTTCAAAACACCTTTCTCCCCTAGTCCCTCCCTCCTTCCCACTGCCAGTACAGGGAAACAGGGCGTGGGAGTTTGGTCAGTTCATCACCTGAAGTTTTCTTCTGCTGCTCCAGGAGAGGAGTCTTCCCCCTGTGAGACCATGGGTCCCTCCCATGGGAGATAGTTCTCCATGAAGTTCTCCAGTGTAGGTCTGCTCTCACGAGTGGCAGCCCTATTGCACCTGCTGCAATGTGAGTGCCTCTCACAGGCACACAGTCCTCCCAAAACTGCTGCAGCACGGGTCTCTCCACAGGGTGCAGTGCTCCAAGGACAGGCCACTCCAGCCTGGAAGCAGGGCCCTCTCTTTCCACTGGGTCTCCCATGGATCACAGCCTCCTCCAGGCATTCACCCACTTCAGCATGGACACCTCCCCCATGTGCTGTGGGTGGATCCCTCCATCCCCTGTGGACCCATGGACTGCAGGAGGACAACCTGCTTCACCATGGGCTGCACCATGGCCTGCAGAGGAGCCTCGGCTCCGGTGCCTGGAGCACCTCCTGCCCCTCCTTCTTCACTCACCTTGGTGTCACCATGTTGTTTTACCTCACATGTACTCACCTCCTCCTATTCTCTGACTGGAAGAAAAACTGTGCTCCTACTTTGTTTTGATTTTCTTCTTAAATATGCTACCAAAGGGGTGTTACCAACCTCCCTAATTTGCTCAGCCTTGGCCAGCTGCATGTCCATCTTCAGAGCTATCAGGGATTGGCTCTTCCAGACACGAAGGGAAGCTTCCTGCAGCTTCTCACAGAAGCCACCTCTGTGGCTCCCCTGCTACCAAAAACCAGGCCATGCAAAACCAACACAACCCAAAATGTCATGTTCTATTAAGTCTTTTTATAAAGATACTCAGTGTGAAGGAATGACTGTGTGAAGTGTGTTTCCCTGTGTTTTAAAAAGAGTATTACAGGTTGGTGCATCAATTCCTCACCTGATTTTAATTTAACATACTTTGTACAGCAGTTATTCATAATTCTTCCCCACTTTTTTCTTTTGCCACATTGGTGGTCTTTCTGCATCTATTTTTGAAATCTAGCTCATGTAAGGAAAAATGCAGCTTGTTATACAAAATGTTCAAGTTTCTAATTAGGAAAAATGAAATGCAGTTATAGTACATCCTCAGATTGTATTAAAATTTCATTTCTTAGCTTCCTATATCAAGGATTAATCAGAAGAAAACTTGTTCTGAATACCAATGAATCAAAATAGGAAATATTACTAAGGTATTTCTATATTACTTGCAAGGGTTATATTGAAAGGCAACCGCCCCCCCCCAAACTATCATCTGTATCATATCGGTATGCAAAATAAATATATCTAATTTTCATCTCTTTAGAATGAAGTCTTTGTATTGCAGCATTCTAGGTTGTAGCTACAAACAAATACAAATATTCTGATGAATTCTCTGTCCTCTAGTTGATATAGCCAATTACAGACAACAGGAATATCTACAGATTTATTTCTCAATAGTTGTGCTCACAGAAGTTTTGAGAAAGCAAAATTCCCCTTATTGTGATTTCAACAAGGTAGGCATAGTCATAGGAATTTTCCAATTTACAGAATTCAAGTATTGTATTGAGAATATTTGATTCTGATCAGTAGGCAATGTAATCCATGAAGATGTCTCTCAGATAGGTTTTTTCTCACCCTCACCTCACCTCACTCTCTTAGCAGTCATCCTGGAAAACTGGTTTGGCTGGACTGAGATTCTAGTCTTAATAAATTTATAAGGCAGCTTTTATGTTTCAGAGTAGCTCAGGTAATACATTTCTTTGTTACTCCAGAAATACAAAGAACTAGATTCTACTTGTAATTAACTAGTTGAGAATTCATTCATTTAAAATTCATGTCAAGCTGACATTCTGTAATGAATTTTCGTTCAATGTGAGGATGTGGGAGAGAAGTGTAGTCAAGGTGATGTAATTTATAGGTGCTTTAATTTAATTCAGTGGCAGCAAATCTGTCATCTCCCCATGGTATCTTTCAGCTTAAGACCTGAACTTTAAAAGAAGTTTATAGATTTTGTTTCCTTTAAGTTAGGTTAAATTATTTGTATCCTCTCCTTCCGTTTTCATTGTTGTAAGCTGTAAGGTGTTCCCTACATAGAATATTTGAAGAAGAGACTTAACAAAAAACTTTGTCACTGCAGAAACAGCAAAATTTTTACCCTCTGTTTTAAATGTGCCAGATAACTGCTGCCTAACTGTTGGACATCCATTGCTAAATGTTCTAAATTTTAAAGCTCCCTTTTTTTTGCTGCTGCAATTTAAATTAAACAAGGGTTATGTCCAGTTCACAAGAGTTAGAAAAGTCCATGCATACATATCAACATACGGATTATTTAGAGTTCTGTTAAGAAAAAAACCCAAAACATAGAAGTGCACATTTATCTGAAACATCAAAAAGTAAATAATAGCCCTAACAGTAATTACTTTGTCAGCAAAAGAAAGGTAGACAGAATCAATAGATGAAGAATTTTTTTATTAGATTGTTCCTATTACAAAATTAAATGCTGTGAATTCTTTTTTATATCTTTCAGCATTAGTATTTTGATTCAGAAAAAAAGCAAGAATGAAGGGAAAATCCAGATATAACATTGTTGAACAAAGGATTCTGCAAGACCAAAGACTATTATGGTGTGTAGGTGAATGACAAAAATATTTCTTGCAATGTTTTAAACAAATACTCAAAAAATGTAATTAAATTATTTTTAACACACAGAATTATCTCAATCTGAGAAGTAAAAGAATAATATTGCCAACTACTCAGATAAGATACTGTCTAAAGGGGAAGATTAGTGGCTTGTCCTCAATGCCACTGTAAGGATATGTATTTTTATGGCAGTGTGTTGAAAAATGATGAAAAATTACTATTTTCAGTGTTTTGTGGCCAACCAACCTGCTGTAAAAGAGCAATGTGTTTGGAGTGAGTTCATACATATTTTACAGGAATAACTCTGTTCATCTTGGCACTAAATTATGCACAGCACACCACAGGACTACACTAGTTGTGACTGAAATCAGAGAAGAGGATATTTGATTAAAAAATAATCCAATATTATTTAGATTGCTACTATAAATATGGCAGTTTTTGAGAACACAAAGTTACCTTTAATTCACTACAATACTGTCAGTATGTTAACTTTAATTTGCTTTTTTATTGATAAAAATAAGCTTTATCTCAAAAAATTTCAGCAGCTTTGAGAAGTTGATAAATGTAATTAACTTTGGAGTTTTAGCAACAGGTTCTGGGAGATTGTGTTTATTAAGCTTTTAGGTCTTTTGTGAATAGAGCTTCAAATACTCAGCATTTTTCCTTGTATCAAGGTACTATTGTCTAACTACACAGAATTCAGCCTTCAGAAGTAGATATAACTGTGCAAAAAAGACAGGGAAGGACAAGGCCCTGGAGTGTGTTCTTTCTGTTCTTGGGGAATTTATTGCATATAAATGGCTGAGTTGGACAGAAAAAGTTATCACCATATGCTTTATTGGTTAACTCTTCACAGTTTCATATATTTAAAGACCAGAAGTTTCATTAGATCATCTAATTTAACCTCCTATATCACAAAAAATTCTATCCATTTATTCCCACATTGAGCCCAATAACTTATTTCATTAAACCTATATTTCAGAAGGGCATTTATCTTGATTTAAAGACGTGAACAGTTCAGTACTTTCTACATTAATCTTTCACTATTTTTACTAATAATGACTACTATTATTTCAACACTTATCAATATCCTTTTTAGTCTTTTTTGTGGTTGAAAGCAATCTTTTTTCATCTTTTACTCCTCTGCTTTCTGTTCTGTCCTTTGTCATTAAAAAGTACTTATTTAATTAATTAAATTTTCTCTTTTAAGGTATTTATAAATTATTATCAATTTACCTCCAAACCTTCTTTTTTTTTGTTAATAATTTGACTGACACTGATTGTTTTTTGTAGTTCTATCAACTTTTTTTTTACCCTCTCTCTTAGTAGGTGTTTCTTACTGATATATTAGACAATCATAGCACATTATAAACAAAAAAAAAAATTCTCAAGAGTAAAAGAAATATTACTTAGTAAAAGAGTATTATTGCTTGGAAAATGAATGCTTGAATATCTCGGAAATAGACAAATAAACTTAAAGAAAAAAAAAACAAAGCACTGCTTGTGGGGTTTCAAATGCTTTTTATCTTCATTAAAATTAAATAAGTTCTGCTGAGGCAATAGTAGTGTGACAAGGGATTTTCTAGTATGTCAAGGGGAGTTTTGAGCAACTGGTCTAAGAAATGAAGATAGTTATATTACACTGGTGTGGCAAGATATCACAAAGCATGGAAAAATTTCTAGCAGTTAGAGGAAGGGAAGTCCATGAAGCAAGTACATGTATTTGTCCTATCTTCCTTTTCACTAGTGTGGCTGAGGTTTTATAGACTTTCAAATAGTAATAAAAATAAACTAAGTTCATATATGTATATCACACACTGAATTCTGTAAGGTATGATTCCTTTTAGACAAATTAATTGTTCAACTTCTAAATTCAGCTTCTAAATTGTTCAGCTCCATATTCATTTTGCTTGTCCTGTTGCAGAATGATGTTAAAAGGTCAAAAGTCAGACTATTTAATTGAATGACCTAACATCAGCATTTAATCTGATGTCCCTATGTATAGGGATATCTTCTGGCCAAAGTCAAAATACAAAATAAAATGTTAAAAATATTTCTGCCCATTTCTCAGTGCCTACTACAGTTTCATTGTATTCTGATTCATTATAGATGACTTCAGAGAAACCACCTTTATTTATTATTTGTCTATTTATTTATTTATTTAAATTTTGTCAATTGGTTATCTGACAACGAGCTCAAACGGAGGAATTATGTTTTAACATCTCTTCGAGTAGAATGCCTATACCGAGAAATGACTGATTTCATGTTTAGAATATTACTGGGAGTTTTCTTTAGTTTTGACCATGCAGATCTATGTGCATTTTCAAGGCTGCATTCTTGAGCTATGGACCAGAAAAACAATCTTTCATAGAACCTTTCAGAATCATTTACTGGAGCCTCTTTTCAAAGGTATTCCTTGAACTGAAGATGTCTTACTGTAGGCTGTAAGTGAAAATATTTCAACATGAGTGAATTTAGATTTCTCTCCTGTTTTCATTCTCAATGCATAAAATAACTTCTGGATTTTTAAAGTTCTTATAGCTACTCATTGAAACTACTACTGTGACAATATGTATCTATGTAGAGATTTCTCATTTAGCCATTGCTCAGATAGAAAAGATATTGTTTTGGGTTAAATAAATAAACAAATAAATACTAAAGTAGTGAAAGGGAGAGCACTTGCTGTGACAAACTTAAAATCTTTATAGCTATTTTCTTCTGTGCATGCATAAAGATTCAAAGTTCATCTTAATGTCATCGCTGCCTATTTTTACCTGTGGACGATAAAGAAAAAAAGGTTTATTTTTTTTATTGTAACTACCTAATTAGCCATGGGGTTGTTTTTTTTTGTTTGTTTTTTTTTGGTTTTTTTTTGGTTTTTTTTGTTGGTTGGTTGGTTGGTTGGTTTTTTTTAAATACATTAGACCCATTCACTGCTACTTAGGAGTATTTCCTCTCTTCAGTATAATTTAATTTGACATCCAGGTAAGTCAGTGTCAAACTGTGAAAGTCTAGTTAAAAAAAAAATCTAACCTGACATGTGGACAGTACGTTAGTTGCAGCTAAAGGGTCTTGCTTGTCCATTACCATTTTGTAGCTTGACTTTTAAATATAATATGCTGTCTTACCAAATTTGTTTCTCATGTTTGTGTCACATTGAATGTTTAGAGGTGATATGTTGGCAGATTTCTGTAATTGTAATAGCTTTAAAATGTTGTGTTGTTACTTACTTTTTTTTTTTTTTTAATCTTGTACCTATAAAAATATAGAACCAATTAAAATTTATATGTTAAGGGCAGGATTTTCAAAATTTTTTGACAGCTTTCAGTGAAATAGCTTACGGAGACAGTGATTATTTTCAGTTTAAGATATTACCACTCACAATTTTAACATAAGGTTCATGATAATGCTTTGGGTTTTTTAGTGTTGCAGCACTAACAGTTACAACATTGACTCTTTTTAAAAATAGACTGTGCCTGATTACCTGATTTTTTCATTGTCAACTGATTGTTTTGTCTAGAAAACCTCCCTGAACTTCATTATATGTGTCTGAGGAGTGTCACAAAAGAAAGAAGTGGATAAACTTGAGAAAAATAATATTTTGCATAAAGGTTATGCAAAAATGTGAATAATTAAGGTGCTAGGAATTTATCAGTGAAACTCTGCATGTATAGGTACTGAGGCCATACTTAATATTTTAAGTAAGAGACTAGATGGAAAACATTGATATCTTGATATTTTCAGAGAACATGGATTTTGATAAAGGATTGTTTGAGGTAGAAGAAGATTCTGAAGTCAAAAGAAAAAACTTTAAAATTGAAGAGATTGCATGCTAGGTCATTATATGGACTTCAAGATTTTGCTCTGAAGGCCTCTAAGACAGATGATACTTGGTTGGAAACAGAGCAAATATTGGCTGGTGTAGTTTTCAAATGTTTTCAGGAATAAAAAAGCATAAAATTGAGAAAGCTGATAAAAAAGCCATATGAAGCCAAGCAAAGCTCTATAAGATGTTGTAAGAGAAGAAACAAACAATTTTTTTTTTTTATTAAAGTTTTCTGTAAAGAATAGTGATTCTCAAGGCAGTAGTGGTAAGATAGCAGTAAAGGGCACTGAAGTGACATCAAACAAGCCCGATAGTGCTGGCCTAGGATGGTGCTGTGACCAACTGGCTTACTCAGCCTTCCTCCTGAACAGCACAAAACAGTGAAGTTGTGTAGCTTTAATATTTCATATATATCTGTGATTAAAGTATTTTTGTACCAAAGTCCATTTGATTGCTGCACTCTTATTTTGGTTTGGAACCATGATACACAGTTTCTTAAAATAAAAGAATATTCTCTGAATAAGTTTAATTCAGTTTTCTTTTCCATCACTGTTCAGGTCTTTGCCTCCAGTTTGTTCATGATCTATGTGGTTGCAGAGTTCAGCTTAAAGTCCTTGGCCTTAGAATAACAAAGCAAAGTAAAAAAGCTTTTTTTTTTGTTTTATTTTTTTTTGGTTTTTTTTTGTTTTAACTTGTTTCTTTCACTTTGTCTAATAATACCCACTCCTACTTTTATACTTAATTCAATTTCCCCTATTTATTAGAGACTGTAGGAAGTTTTTGGGCAAAGAAATGGTTGTTTAGTCTGTTTGATGTTCCCATTGCACTCTTTAGTATTAGAAAATATATCTCTGAGTTGCTTAATCTTATTTTTTGTTTGGAAATATGAAAGTGCTAGAGCAAGAAAGGAGTTTTATATATCTTCAAAACAGTTTGCAGTACTGTAATGTGTTTATGCCCATATCTTGAGTCTTGACATTCTTACAGTTTTTGGGTCGTCTCCAAATTCTGTGCAGGAGTCTTTTAATTTGTTTCCATCATCCACAGAGGGACAGTGACAAGATAGAAAACACATCTGTGTTTAAGAATGGCAGTTGTCTAGACTTCTGTTTTGTGAATGCTAATAACAGAGTAATTTTAGATTGTTGGCATACAAGAATATAGTAGTGAGAATTTAAATTTCCCAAATTGGTATTAACAGTTTTCAGAAACACCACAAAATGCAATTTGGAATTGAAAAACAGAAACTAAAGCAATGGAAGCATACATATTACCAACTCAAAAAAATTTAAAGGACTTAACATTTGATAAAAGTTGAAGAACTGTTGTAAAACACATACTGATAACACGAGAACCTTGAAAAATCGTTATATGTACATAAATTTTAATCTGATTAAAACTTATTTGGAAAGTCTTAATTTATTTAGGTTTTTCTTTTCTTTATTCTTAGCTAAGAAGAAAGAATTATTTACAAAAATTACAAGAACGTGTTTTCGAAGCTCCCTGAAAAAAAGATGTGGAGGATGCTTTTGATTAGCTGAATGGAAAATAGGATCTGGTCAAAGTGGAAATCCCTCTGGGACAGAAGGTCTAAAAGGCTGGAGTGATTGTTGACAACAGAAAGTAGAAAGCTTAGAAGGATGACAAATAGGTATATTTAATCTGGGAAGGTAAAAGCAGAGAAGAAGGGGAATTTCATTTCAGAAGCTTTTAAGTGAACAAAGAATGAGTGAGATGCAGGACAAACGATTATTGGTTTTGGTAGCAGTAATACAAAAAATGACATGAAAAATGAAGGCTGGGGACTGAAAAAATAAATACAGAAGATCCACAGACAGAAAAGTCCCATCTGAAGTACAGTGGGCAAGAATTGATTTTATTGGATTCCAAGGCAAGAAGGTAGGACAGTGTTTTACATATCACTTCCCCAAGGTCTAACTCCCAGACAGTGCAAGGCCTTAACATGTGTTTTCAGCATGCATTTTATGGTTACAAGGAGTTCTGCAATGCAAGGATAATTGTGCTATCACAGGGTCCCTGATTTGTTTATAGAGAATAGGTGTTTCTTAGTTAACAGTGGGATTAAAATGATCTATAATCCATCATTTTAATCAAAATAGAGGTACTTTGACTAGAATATTTTCATCAGAGTTAGTAAAAATTAGATGTATATGTGGACGAGGAAATAGTAGACCAAAATATTTTTCTTGTAACATTCATCTAAGGCTCTGAAGACCTTGTGTGTGGAGTATGCGTGTGTATGTCTGATTCAGAAGAACAAATAGTTTCATATTGAAATAATCAGTGATTTGCTCCCAGTGTAGAATAAATTAAACAGAGCAAGTCATTCAGTTTAAAATTTTGGAGAATGATGAGAAGTCTCATTTCATTTTATAATTTGTCAAAGGTTATTAAGATAGATAATTAAAACTTTTTAGAACCAGATAAAGTTTATTCTTTTAAGAGGTTACTCTTCAGATTGTTTTAACCCTTGGTGATTGTACAACTACTTCTAAACTTGAAAACCTAAACTCTGATTATTAAATTCACACTCTCCTGGCCCTTGTATAGAAAAGAGTTTGTAGAAGAACTACTAACTTTAAAACCAGCATAGACAAATGAAAAGGGAAACACAGGGCAAACAGGCAAGTAAACATCATTAATCTTTAACTAATACTTCTTCTAAGCTAAGGATTAAATTGAAATGAAAAGTCTAAAAAATATTAATTCCAGAAGATGGCACTCTTATACTTTGCATTTTTGTGGCATAATTTCAGTCACTATCCATAACTGTATACACACTCCTGTATTTGTCTAAACTATTTAATTATTTATCTGTACACAAAAGGAAGGGAAAAATGTAAAACAGATCAACCTTCATACAGCCTTTGCTTCAAGAAACAGTATTTATTTTGCCAGCAAGAAGCATCACTAATTGAAACAAATCATTGTCTTTAACTAAAAATGATATGTGGATCTAAATATTTTGTTTTTTAAAAAGAAAAAGCAGATCTTATTCCCACTCCTAAACTGGTAAGTTTATTACTTCTCTCTTGAAGGTGGCACGTAAAAGTAGAGAAAAATATTGACAGTTGAAATGTTAAAGAAACAGTTGCAGTCTTTGAATAGTTAAAGTAGCATGGAGGGAAGATGGTTATAACTATGCAATAAATGACACTCCTCAGAGTGATGAAACATGAATAGAAGTTTCACTCCTTCACTAATACAAATTTGATCACTCATTTCAGGCTTGCAACCTTAAACAACTATATTTATTTTCAGCTATAATAAATTTTCTATTTTACTTTCCAATGTGATACATATTTTCAGAATTAAAAGAATTGTATAACTGTTCTTTTATCTATATCTGAAAAATCAAAAGTAAATTTTCAAAAATATATATTATGCAAAATTCTTATGGTGTTTACTCTAAAGCTGTTTTTTTTCTTTATATTTTAGATTCTGTGACGTGTTATGACCAACCACTGAAGGTGAGGATAACCCATGTTCTTAATAATAGATCCCTTGGGGTGGATTATAGTGGAGTGACTATAGTGAATGATTGGTGTTTGTAAATATATGTCTGTAGGGTTTACTTTAGAACAATTTGATTGCAATGAAAAGCAGGTATATAGCCATTTTAGTTATAATTATCTATGGTAATATGGCAATATGAAAACATAAAACTATCACTCACTTTAAGAAAATGTATAAGAGAAAAGAAAGGAAGAAAGAGAAAGAAGGGTAGGAGTAGAAAGATACATAATTGCCACCCGTGGATTTATAATGGGTGCCATTGATTGCTGTCATTGGTCAACGTGAAGCTCGAAGGTCTTGATCTGTCAGGGAAGGGGTAAAAAGCCCACCAAATACAAAGCCCAGTGGGTTAAAACACACTGAGGTTCAGGTGAGAATGTCCAAGCACCTTACCTTGGAGAGTGAAGGAGCTTTGCACTGTCTTTTGATCACGTGTACTCCTCTGGTGGAAAGCCTCAGAAATGAGTCTGGGGGCTTTTCAGAGGCCTTTGATGGTTTATGATACCTAAGATATGACAGCTGCCTCTCATGTCAGTAGAGGTGGGGGGAGAGTGAGGTTGCATGTAAGGGAGGGCAATTTGGCATAATAAAAATCACTATCCTGTCTCCATAAGGTCTGCCTCGATCGGCCTCAAAGCCTGATCCGTAGCCTCTGGCAGCGACAAGTTCACCCCCTCTGCCTTGAGCAGACCAGAAGTTTGCCATCACACACCCAAAACCTTACCTCTTTCACCTCAGGAAGTTGCAAACTTGGCCTCAGCAAAGCACCCTGGTGCCTTCACAAAGGGACAATTTGTTTTGAGTCATAGTCCAGTCTCTCACCTGATTTTTTAACCAAGGTTGTCAAAAGATCAAAAAATAAAGGTCTTAGTGCTATGCATAATGAGTCAGGCCTTGAGTACAGCAATTAATATAAAGTTATCAAAAAGACAGAATTTTCCAGATATGTATTATTTAGAGCAGAATAAACAGAACATTTAAAGACACTTATTAATCCAGTTAAATAATGAATTTCTTTGTAAATTAGGAATATTTTTGCAAAAAGTATTTAACAAAAATCTAAAGGCAAGCAGAACCATATCAATTGAATTGGAACCGTTTAGCTAAGTAACATTTCCCCCTGCAGCAGACTTTATATCTGTTAGATAGTTTGTGATGTGATATTGCAAAAGAACTCAAAAATGCTATGTAAATGTAACTCTGATAGTTTTCTACAGTTTTGGACATTGTAAGCTACTTAGCTGTATAAATGCTTTTTGAGCTATTTGCATAATAAGTATTTGTGCAGAATCCCTTATGTTTTGGGTTTGTTTTTTTTTTTTTTTTCCATTGCTATTTAGCTCATATTTGAAGCGACACTTACCTTGTTCAAGTAAATCTTTCTGAGATGGAAATTCATCTGAGGAATTCAGATCTCATCAGTATTTGTGAGATCATGTTTTTTGGGGGTAAAATTAAAATAAATCAGACTCCTGTGGTGCTACTTTCCCATTTTTAATTTCTAAAGAGTCTAGGAAAACAAACTTTAAAAAATTAAGCAATTGCATAGCATAAAATTCTACAACTTATGTTATTGTTGGTAGTCCAATGAAGAGTGTAGCCCTTTGAGACCTTGGGAGCCCAGGTTTGTTCTGTAGGAAACATAAATTCATCTTGCCTTGTTCTGCATGGCAGCAAGCAATGAAAGCACATTGCAAATTCCCACTCCCACCCAGAGGTGGATGTGGGCTGATTCAGGCTTGAAACTATGTAGCCGTCCTATTTTTGTTGTGTTAGTACAAATGTAATTATAAATGCTGTTGGAACCACATAGATAATTGCACAGGAGACTGTACTATTTTACATGACTCACTGGTTTAGATAGCACTTATTCTGGGATGTGTGCACATTTCTGCTTGTTCAGTGAAAATAGTTTTATGAGGCTGCACAATTCACGTCACTCCTTTGAATCTCTTTTAAATCTTCCTATCCAAGGACCATAAATGCAATAAGTTCAAGGTTAACAACATCACAGAGAATTTTAAGGCCTACAGGGAAAAGAAAGGATCTAGTACCTTCTGTCGGAAGCAAGAAAAATAATCTTAACTTCTCTTTTTCTGGTTTAGATTTAATTTTATTTTATAAATGCAATTTGAATCTCATGCTAAGTTTCATTCTATTTTATGCTGATTTAAGCTTTGAAATATGACAAACATTTCCAAATTTCTATTATGGTAACAATAGATATTACTGTTTCTTATTAGAATACATAGTATTTCTTGACCTGTGATACATTTTC
Organism: Lanius collurio; assembly: GCA_020086605.1. NCBI lineage: Eukaryota > Metazoa > Chordata > Aves > Passeriformes > Laniidae > Lanius > Lanius collurio. The sequence goes on from JACBWW010000070.1 coordinate 711,862, forward strand.
TTTTTTTATTTTGATCATTTCCATTGCCAGAAAATTCTATGCTTCATTTTTTAAAATACCACAGATAAACTCCAGTTTACATCTGTTACATCTTAAATCTTCAGTTCTGGATAACCTGTGTTACAGATTTTTGCCATATTTTCTGTGTTTCAAGGAGTGAATTATTTTATTATTCAAAATGCAAACTTAAGACATCTTTGTATGCACAGAGATTTAAATTACTTGCAAATATTGTTCAGATGTATTACAGATATATAGCTGTATAAAGAGTACATATATAAACTTACAATCCAGATTTATAAAATTCATATAGGTTTTTACTATAAAACTAACACACTTTTTAATATAAAAAATATATATGCATATATATACATATATGTACACTTACATGCATATTACTATACTGAAAGTATGAGGTTTTATTCATAACTTTTTAAACATTCAAAAATCTCATTTAAAAAAAGTAAAGTTTCAGCTGAAAATATCAAAGCTAAAAATTGTAGATGGATCTAAGTGTTGGCAATTTTCCCTAATACTGATGACATCATGGCCATTCAGAGTAAAATGGATTTGCTTGTATCACTTTAAGCACTTCTAGGAACCAAGGACTCCTTTGCTAATGGACTGCTACATGCATTGGGATCAGTCTGTTGTTCCATGTAGGTAGCAATGCTCTGGAAAAGAAAAAAAGTAATAGTTCCTTCTGCTAGCTTCTCTTTTTTGCAAGTACATTATAGTCAAGAGAATGGCTTCTTTTGAGACTGTGATTATTGCAGATTGAAACTCTTTTAAGTGGAATGTGGTATGGAATATCCTGTGTGAAAGTCCTCTTTACTGATCCAATCTTAGAAATCAGAAAGCTATCCTAAATCAGCTTTCCTTTAAATGAAAGAGGTGGTCATGCTCCTCCTTTTATAGCAGCTCATTTAGTTCCTATCTTGATGAAAGGCATCCATCTGTGAATCCTACATGGATCACAGTTCCCTAAGTAACACAGATGCGAAAGAAGCAGAGGGAAATGGAAGATAATACTAAATTTGTGTTGTTTAGCATTAATGAGCTCCCTGTTGATCACACAGAGCATTGTAGGTCATAATATAACTAACTTTCTTTTTGTTAGTCAGGCAGTGCAGCAACGAGCATCCCGAAACCTAGTGCTTCTGTCAGAGAGTGGGAATTTCAATGTGAAATTGTTAATTTCACTTCTTATTAAAACCAAAACAGAACTGAACATTTGTTAATCACATATAGTTCATTTCCCCCTGAAAAACTAAGTGGCAGCTTTAGTTACATGTTTTTTCATTACTGCAGATCAGTTACTATAGCCACAGTCAAAAGAGGTTTTTTTGCAATCTTTTTAGTGCAAACCAGTATTGTCCATCACATCTTGTGATTCAGATACACTTCTGCTGTTCAACTGCTTGGTCAAATTTTTGGGGTATTTTCACGAGAATTTTGCTTGGTGTAATTCCAAATTCTTCATCTTTGGAAACATCAACCCTTTAGAATAAACCAAACAACAGGTTACATAGTTGTACTAGCAGTGCAACATAATGCTTTCTAAAGCATGCAAATACCTTCAGAACAGAAGTTAGAATAGTTTTGGAATACTTTAAAGCTAAGAAATAAAACAGTCATATTTGAAAACCCTTCTTAGGTTCCCATTGTTAATTAAAAAATGAAATTATATAAGATAGAACATATATAAAACTCGGCACCTAAGTATTTTACACTTGGCAATGAAAGGAAGGAGTCTGTTACATATCTGGGATCCACATACATTTCATTCAGGTGAACATGTTCCATCTGGCAAAAGAGCCTTAACTCTGAAGAAGGACTTGCCTGCAATATTATACTTGGAAAGGTTAAGTATATAATTTGGCCCAAAAGACGTATATGGAGTTATTGGAAGCTGTCACTGGAAATGTTGGTACTCAGGCCTTCAATATTCTCCTAAGAGAAAAAATATTTTCTGCTTCTTCTCAAAAAAAAAAAAATAATTGGTAGGGGGAAGGTACAACAAACTATAAAATGTTAGGCAGGATGCATAATGAAAAAACATCTACTAAAATATACTATTCATTAGATAACTCATCACTGAATGGATGGCCACCATATGTTATTTCTTCCTCTGTCAGTGTTCCTAGAGAGATTAATCTACTCCTCCTAGGGACATACCTTAAACACCACTGTGCAAGATAATCCAGGTGAAAATATCCAACACCCTCCTTGGTGGTATGATTGAAGAAATCAGTTCAGGAAACTGCCAGCTAAGATGTCTGATCATCATTACCTTACTCTCTTTACTCGATTTACTCCTTCATCACCATGGTGCATTTTTACAGGTATCTAGATTGGGAACTACTTAGAACAGAAGCTTGCTTTTTGATTACTTGTCTTTACGGTGCCCAGTACAATAGAGCTCTGATCTGTGATTCAGGTACATATAAAAGAAAAATCAGAACTAGATAATAGTTGAATAAAATAGACCTCCTGAACCTCCTGAACTGACATTCTCTAAAATTACTTTAATCCACTGAAATCAGTAGGTGTAATTGTACTTAATGTCCTAAACACATGTAGGGGTACAAAGATCTTGGGAGGAGGGGTGGTAATTTTCAGGAAATTGAAATTAGTCTCATAGCTCAATGGCAGCTGTAGCCAAAAGTTTGGAACTGAATTCCCTATCCATCACCAGAACTGGTTTCTTATAACATTTTCTTTCAAAATTTGAATGAAATAATGAACTGGACATTGTTTGCTGACATTTTTTTAGATTCCTATCCCATTCCTGTAGTATACTGAGAAACCTCTACATGGCAACACTGACCTCCAGCATAGTAACTGTCCACCCAAGTCTGAAAACTCTTCACGAGTTTGTTGACAATGTATTCTATTCTGTTTCATAGATTACTGAATACATTAGATAAGTATGAAGCCCAGATGAATGCCTTTCATACCTACCTGCCAGCTGGGCTTCAAAGTGTTGAATGTTACCTTTCACATTGGGCAGTCCAGCCAGCTCTATCCTTTCTTCAGATTGTACCCATATTGTGCATATCTCCCCAGTTTAACTATGAGGATGATGTAGAAAATCAAACCAAAAACCTTCCTAAAATTTAGGTAAAGAGCATCCATTCTTATCCTCTTTTTACAACCCGTTGTTTAATCTTGAATAGCAATTGGGACAGTCAGGGATGATTTGAACTTGCTAAACGCTCATGTTGACTGTTCCCAATCACTTTATTTTCCATAAGAGGTGTAGAAATAATTTCCATGAGGACTTTCTTCATAATCTTTTAAAGGACTGAGGTGGAGATGATTGCAAATTAGTGGGTTTGTTTTCCTTCCTACTCTTTCTTGAAGATGGGTTCAAAATCTCTGTCTTTTACAGTCAATGGAAATTGAAGGAAAAAAACAAAGAACAGTTTTTCTGATTGTAAGTGTAGAAGTCTAGTGTTGAAGAGTATAGCAGTTGGCACAACTTAGGTCCCAGTTAAAAGAGCTCTTGGCATAAGCCCATGAACTTTACTTGGAAAGTAAGTAGAAGATTAAAGGTTATCAACCACTCATCCTAAATGAGAAGCTAGCTCAAGGAAGTATTCCCTTGATAGTACAGCCAAGCAGTAGAAACTGCCTGTTGATAACCAAGAAGTGCAAAAGCATCAGAGATTGTTAGAAGTAGGTTGTGAGTGTTGACAACAGAACCAAGAAGTCTGGAAGTGACTTTCCTATAAAAAAGGATGCATAAGAATAGTGGGATAGACAAGAACTCTGAAAAAGACTCTGTGGAAGGAAACCCCACAATCCTGCACCAGAATCCAGGAACATCTCTGTAAATCATAGGGAATACAAGGAACTGAAAAGAGCCCAATAGATCCTATGGTCCTGCCCCATGATTATGCTGAGTATGGCTGGTACTGCAACACTGACCTGTCCGAACTTTCTCCAGGACAGTGATTTCTCCTGCAGGACAGGAAAAGTACATAAGAAAACCCTGCATTAAAGCAAGGCCTGACTCCTTTCCCTCTCTGCATCATTTGCTTCACAGCACAGAAAAGTAATATTTGTAAAACTGCATTTATCTGTGATTTAATTACTTTGTTATCCAAGTCCATTTAGCTTCCATAACGTAATTTGCTCTCAAACCATGACAAGGAGAAATAAACATCTCCCATAGATCCTCTATATGCAAAAACAGACCAAGGGAGCAGGCTATAGTTGTCAAGTAACAAGTGGAACGGACAGGAGAAGAAATCTAGCTGTACCAGCTACAGAAGACTGGGCTTAAGTCTTTTTACATAAAATCAGGCTAAAACCAATCCATGTATCTTCCCTGTATACTATTTCTGTGTAATTTTTTTTCTATGTCCATTGCATTATCTGTCAAAATGAAAAATTCTTTCCAGCTTACAAATGGTTGTAAAAAGCTGTATGCAAATTGTCTGACCCCAAACTATCACCAAAGCAGAAGCACCTTCTAGTTCTAAAATGGATGGCACTTGCAATTAAGACAAATAAAACTGTTTATGTCTTATTACACCAAATGTTTTTATTTGGTTTTAACTACCCTGTATGCAAAGTAAATGGTAGACAGCCTAATGTACCATACAAAAATTGCACATGAACATGTGGGAAGGAAATAAAACGGTGTGAAACTAAGATGTTTTCTGTGCATGCTCCATATTATTGACAAACCCCCTCTCCTTAAAAGAAGAAAAAAAAAAATCCACATGGTACTGGCTAACAATTTGCTTTCCCAATTGCAGCTAATACCTTTTGATATGCAAAGCAACATGATCTAATCTCACAGTTCTCATTTAGATAAAATCCTATTTCGACACTTGATCTTTCTGTGTATGGATTATTTGTGAACATTTTAACACCTGTCATAGTCAAATGAAATGGAAGGTAGTTTGCAAGACTGGGGATTTGCATCTTATTTAACCTTCCAGACCTACTTCCTGATTATTTCACTTCTCATGGATATATTAGGAATATGAACTGGGTTTACAGCTTTTGGAGGCACGGCTCTTAGATATTCTTATTTATTTATTTATTTTTTATTATTACAATTTCTGAAGTAAAATTATGAGATTTTTTTTTCTACTAGAAAGTCCAATAAAGTAAACTTACAGCACATACTGGATGACCACTATTGCATAAAAATATTTCATTTTTCTTACACCAGTCAAATTCTGTATGCAAACATGTTCTTACTTTCTGGATCATGATATCATTTCAGTTTTTCATTTTTCTGGTTACTTAAAACCCAATTAAAACAAGAAGACACTGCAGCTAAGACATTTGTGGATTATGAAATAACTTTGGAGAGATATTATTGACCCATTCACATCAGTGAACTCTGGTCTTGATACCAAGTGGGAAAAACAAATAACCAAAAACCAATTAAACAGCTCCTCATATGCACTGTAACTTGCATCCAAACACCTGTAAAAAGAAGTATGAAAAAGATATTGCAAGTATCTGTTCTGGTGGTGAGTGTGCTAGCTCACTTTAGCACTGCATTTACAAAGAGTTACATCTTTTCAGCAGAGAAAAGAGCTACAAGAGCTACAGGATCCATTAGTTCAGACCACACAGGGAAACCAAAGGGAAGAAACCCATTTGTGACGTACCAACTTCTTTGACAAACATGAGTCTGCTCAGCTCATAAAGCCACCAAGCAAAACTCACCAAGGACAAACAAAACCCCTTCAAAATCATAATCTGATGTTTAATACCTTAGGGGTAAAACATATTTTAAATTTGAAGATTATTGCTTTCCTGAGTCTCCTGATGCTTGAATAGCATGAATAAGTGAGATACAATATCAGAAAAGGTTGTGTATTACAATTCCTTTGCAATGCTTACCTTTACATTGTATTTGACTTCTTTTCAGTTTTAAAGACTTGCTTGGTGTGAGTGATTTCAGTGTTTAAAAATACAGAAAATTATAAGAGAAAGGAGTTTGTTACTGAAAATCAGTTCTGTATACACAAAAAAAATATAGATTTTAAAGCCTCTTCAGCTAACAAAAAACAACATATCTTTAAATTTTACATAGTTACTAGGAAAGAGAAAGAACTGGTAACATTTATTATATGAATTTGGGGTTTTCTCATTAATAAAATGTAGTGTATTCAAAAAATTGTTTTTTCATAGTTCTAGGCAGGAAACACAGGTTCTAGAAGAAAACCTATTAAATTTACATGGTCATATTACCCATAAGAAGTTAACACTTTAAAATAAATTTATCTCCTTTATTAGGGCTTTGGTGAAGAGTTTTAAAATTTTACAACATATTTAATCACCTAGCTTCACAGACATAATTGCTGAATTCTTATTTTTGTATAACATAGACACCCTCAAAAAAAAAGGAAAAACAAGTTGCCTTTAAGCTCTTTGTTTGAAATTATGCTGGGAAAGAAAAAAGATTCTTGATTTAGCCTTCAAATACCTTTTAAAGAACTGTCAAAATACTGGTAGATTTAAAGGATTTCTAATCTATTTTTAACCTCACAGAATTTCACTATTTAAATGCTTGGTGAGCACAGCAAACCACACTCATTGTTTTATCTTGTAGTCCCCTTAACTCTCCCTTTTTCAAGATTTTTTTTTTTTTTACTGTCTTAAAAAAAAAACAAAAAAAAACCCAAAAAAACCAACCCAGTAAAACCACTTCTATGCAGTGAGAGTATAACATTCAAGGAGTTTAAGTGCACCTTGAGCCAGCTTTGTATAAATAGATAAATGAAATCACAGACTACCCTTCCCAATTACTTTTTCTCTAGGTTACTCAGTGCATGCAATTGTCTTGCTGAGGATGCTCTGTGGATGTAGGTTGTAATATAGGCTGCTGAACTTTAAATCCTGATCACATGGGCCATTTTAAGACTTTCATAGCCTTGCCAACACATTCATACACATTTAATTGCAGTGTCTGTTTTTACACATACGTTAGTATCATAATATTAATCCTATTTCGTCTGGGATATTTAATGGGATAAAAGATAAAAGAAGCAGCAAAGTATTACAGCGAGATAAAAACACTACTGCACTTTGCAGATGGGTTATAAAATGTTCTCAGAGGATCCTGACTCAAAGCCACCATCTGTTTTTACAGAAGCTTAATAAGAACATATTACATAGTCACTTCAGAAATAAACCACAAGACATCTTGCAAGTTTTTAGTGTTCAAAACAAAGTCACATAACACAGTTCATCTGTACTTACAATTCACCAAGGAAACCCAGAGTAGTTAATATCTGTAAAATTGCAAATCATGTAGAAGGCAACATTTCAAGGTAAATTTTTCAAATTATGAGGGAAACATATCCAGATCACTCTAGTTATAAATAACGCAATCTGTTATGATGGATGACAAAGCCCAAAGTTTGATTGGGTTATATAAAATACAGAAAGCACAAACATTCTAATTGTTAACAAGGCCATTATTCTCTCTCTGCATGAGCCTATCTTAGCTCACTTCTACTGCCTGCTGTATTACATTGTTCATCGGGCAACATTTGCTAGCATACAGGGCTGTTGCTTACAGAAAGGGAATAGTTGTTTTTTTTTAAAGTCTACAGTATTATTATACAATACTACTACTCTACAATTCTCTACTATACTACTCTACAATATTTTCAATATAATAGAAGTGTTGAATGATCATTCTCAGATGTTTATTTTTCTTTTTCAGTTTATCTACAGGGAACACTTACTTCCTCCTATATATTTCCCCTTTCTATAAAGTAACTTAGCATAGAGATAGTCCTACTAGTTACAGTGAGGCTGCAGAATTTTTTTAGACAGTTTTAATAAAAAAAAATTGAAAAAGAACAAAAACTCTTAAGCGGCAAAGGGAAGGTGTATTTAAAGCATATTAACTCTTCCTGAAAACAATACTTTGTGAACTGACCACAGGGAAAACTTTACTAGTGTCACACTTGTATTGCAATTTTAAGTTGTTATTTGGTTGGAAAACAGTAACAACATGAAAGTCCTCAGGTCAGAAAGGGGAAAAAGCTAAATAAAAACCAGAAAGGTTGATCATAATAATAAAACTGCCTGTGTTGGAAGGGACCTTGAAGATCACCTTGTTCCAAGTGCCCTGCTGTGGGCTGGGACACCTTTCACTAGACCAGGTTGTTCAGGGCCTCCTCCATCCTGGCCTTGAACACTGCCAGGGACGGGGCATCCCCATCTTCTTTGGGTGACTTATTCAAGTGCCTCACCATGTAGAAGAGTGAAACAACAGCATACTGAATATTGCCTGAGCTTCTCATGGACATTACTTCTTGTTATGTGTTGGTAGGAAGGAAAAGGGAAGTCTCTCAGTTATGAGAGAAATGAGACACATGCCAGAAGAGTAGAAAAGCAGGCTTAAAGGAAAGCGAGTCTGAAAGCAACCTTGAAAATTCATGTATTACCATCTTTGTCTGAAATCATATTCCTGCATCATCTATCTATATTCCCTAAGGATATTGGTGAAGTTTTTCTAAAATATCTCCACTGCTGGAGATTTCATAACCTAGCCAAACAACCTTCTCTTTGCATTATTACATTTAAAATTGGAAAATGTGTTCATTAATGTGAATTTTTTATATATTGGGCTGTATTTTGAGAACATTATTTTCTGTTCTATTCAAAATATACATTAAATATGATTTATTCCCTTTCTGTCTGTAGTTCCCCATAATAAAATATAATTGGCAGGTCACTGACATCATCCAAATCATTAGGGAAAATATGAAGTAACCAAGTCATTTAGCAATAATAGGAAGATTATATTTAATCTTAAAAACATTAAGATTTTCAAAAGTATTGAAAATGTCAAGAAGTCTGAACGAATAACCAGTGCAAAGAAAGGATTCATAAATAAAGAAAAAGAAAGAAATTAGCTGTGTCAAATGAGACTGGTGAGATGTATTTTATTGGTCTGAGGCAGGATTGTAGCACTGAGGCTGACATCAAGCTAAGAGAAAAATAAGTGACATGGAGAACAGGGGCATAAAGAAAAGATGATTGAAACACGAGCTGCAGGAAAGAAAGAAGAAATTAGCACTCAATCAGTTCTGAACAAGTTAAATTTAAACTGATAGCATGAAACAAGAAAAGATGACAGGGAGAGGCTAAAAGAGAAAGGAAGTCCGAGAGCTGAAAAATTTGTGTGAAATATTACCATAAGAGTTGTAGTCAGAGACTTTTAAGAAGAATTAATTACTCTCAGAAAGCATTCAAATCAACTGAACATGCCAAAGTAAAGAACCTTCCACACTTTCTCATTATCTGGTTACTATTTTTGAATGTATATTTTTGCTGAACAAATGGAGGAGCCACTAGTGTAATTAGTTTTATAATTTAGTACCTTTCCTTCTTAGTAAATCCACTGAAACAACAGGTAGCTGTCTTATGAAAGTAAACATGTGACTATTCATGTAGTACAATATGTAAAATTAAAAGTGTTGTTTGTGGACTCCCAACATATACACTTTTTACGTCAACAAGGTTTTATGTCTAATTACTAGAACAAACAACTGTTCATCTATAAAGATCTTCAGTACAGACCACTTGCTGTTTGTTCTTAGACCTGGTTGCCAGGATAGAAAAGGTGATTTTAAAAGATAGCTATTTTTTTCCTAATGAAAACATTCTGTTGAACAGCCTTTCAAATGGGTAATATAATGAATCTTCATTATTCTTAAGATCCTGCTGATATTTTACAGACCTTACCAATGCCTTTAAAATAAGGTAGATTTGTTCCTTATCTTGCAAAAATTCAAACTATCATTTAAAAATACATCTGGTTGTCTTGGGGTGATCCTAAAGTCACCTCAAGACACTGGTTTATCTCATATTTTGGCAACAAGGAATGTAGAGATTCTTGCTGCTTTTGAAGACAACCTAACACCAGATGCTGGTGATTGCTTACTTTTGCAGTCAGATCATGATGGGGGAAGAGTCTGAGAAAATAAAGCAGGGATTTTTCATTAACAAATAAATAAAAATTAACTTTTAATTGAAAGAACAGGATTGTTGAGGTCACTGAGCAGGCAGCTATGATGGCTGAGGGGGCAAGGAGCCCCAAAATAGCAAGGGTCTGCTGGTGGACCGATTCCAAGGTTTGAGAACATCCCCCTGACCTCATGGTGAGAAAGGGAAGACCTCTCCTGTCAGTCTTTGTGGTGCTGTGCAGACTTAGTCTGTTTGATTGACTTGTACCCCCACACACCCCCAGACCTTCCCCATTACCTCCTCTCCCCTAGTCCCGCCTTTGTACTGCCCTCATGCCCTCAGACCATTGGTCCTGATGCTCTCCTCATTCCTTTATAAAAACCCTGGACCATGCATGGTTCATTCTCTTTCGTCTCTGGTCTCCTTTTGCATCAAGATACAATAAACCTCATCCTGCTGCTTGTGAGCACGTGAGAAAATGTTGCAGGTAAACTACTACTGTGGCAGGTTAACTGCAACACCTTAATAATTTGTATTGTCTTTTTGACTGAACAAGCATATTTTAGTAGAGCTTTTTTTGCAGGAATACCATATGGGAGAGCCCTCCTGACTCTTTGCCTCTGGTAATGCTGAGCTAGCTGGCTTGAGTGTGTGTGAGATCTGAGCCTAACAGCAGTGCAGGTGAAAGGAAAGCTTCCTGGAGTGCTGCACTGCACCCACCAGAACGCTTCCTTGTCAGGGATGTTTCAGGGAAAAGCAAAGCTGAACCCTTCATGAGCACTCATGCAGTGCGTTACAGGACCTTCCAATAAAGATATTTTGCTTTCCTTATATCAGTTTATTGCTAGTATGAGAAATGATATAAATATTGAGAGGGATCTATCTATCTATCTATCTATCTATCTATCTATCTATCAATCTATCTATCATCTATGTATTTATCTAAATACGTTTTGTCACGGAATTTTTTAATAGAACCCACTTTTGGAGTATGGTGCCAACTCTTCCCCTTGCCTATGGTACTCCAGTTAAGTGCACTAACTCCCAGAACTTGCACAGTTCTTCAATCATGAGAGAAAAAAGTCTCTGGAATTTAGCTGGCCAAAAAGTATAAAAGCAATACCTGTAACACAATAATGAATTCTTTTCCTTGAGAATGTAGGAATTTACCTATTAGATAAATATCTAAAACCTTTCAGTGTTAGGGTGATGCAGCATATCTATTCCTCCTATGTTCTTATCTCAAAAGTACTGTTAAAATTTCAATCTTAGGAAACTGACATCCCAAATGATTGTTTCATTATCAAAATAATGATAAGTTGGATTACAAAGCCCCAGTGGAAGACAAAAAATACTTCCCATGAACTAAACATATATGTATATTTGTTTAATATACATGTATATTTATTTTATAACATCCATGCCCACACAAGGATGGACGTCATCCCTAAGAACAAATCAACATGAAATAGAAATAAAACAAAGGGTATTAACAGTATCATTGTTCTTATCATCAGCCTCAGAAATGCACTTTTTCACCTTATTTTTTATAAGTTCATTTGAAATAGTTTTATCTATTCCATATTGCATTCAGAATAATAATGACCTCACCAGTACTCTAGAAGAGAATTATCCACTGCTGACACTGGTGTGCTAGGAAATAGCTTCCCATGTTTATTTCAACCTTGTCCATCACCTATATTTTATGAAAATTCCCTTTCTCCCAGTCTTTGTACTATACAGCCATGCAACAGGGATGGAGGGTGCAAAGCAGATGAACATCAGGGACATTTTTTGTAATTCAGGTGTACCCCCAGATAACTCATTTTGTGTTTCATTTTGATAAGGAAGATGGAGACATTACATAAATCTGTGGCTCTGTATTCCTTTCAGAATTCAGCACTTTATATTGTTATTGCTTTTCATTTTTCAGAATTCCAGGTAGTAAGCTCAGTAAGTGTGGAATAAATTCTTTCCTTTAGTAGTGATGAGAAAAAAACCAACAAAAACAACAAAAACAACAACAACAACAACAACAATAAAAAACCCACGGGAAAGATTGTACTGTATGTGCAATCTTTACTTTTTCTTGGAATTTGAAGTCTCTGAGGAGAACCTCATATTCCAACATCACTCCTGAGACATTTTATTTATTCCATCATCCTTATATTATTGAGGTATCAGTCTGAAAAAAGAATACACTCTCAAAAACATATATATTGGTATATATTTTCTTTCTTAACCCTACTGCTTGTATAGGTGAGATGTCGCAAGTTAACTACTACTCTACAGTAGTAGTTATTTGCAACACCTTAATAATTTGCATTGGCTTTTTTACTGAACAGGCATGTTTTAGTAGAGCTTTTCTGCAGGACTGTGTGAGCCTTAACTCTAGAAAAGGCACTATGGAGATTCTTGACCCCCACTTATCCTCCCCAGATGGGGGAGCCTTTGAAAGTCCTTGCCAGGAGTAAGAGACGAACGGGACTTTTGGATATTCTCTGTCTTCAGATTGTTTATTATATCTTATCAGTAATTTACATACCGCCAACATGACCCAGGCATAGCATGAAGCAGAGAAGGCACCGAAAGACACAATACAGAAAATTCAAGGCCTTTTTAAAAATAAATCACCCAACTGTCACCAAGAACATACATTTTTTTTTGCTTTTCTATCAATGCCTAATGTACTATCTATTCACGTAGCCCTGTACTGCAGCATTTCCTAACCAATCATTCTGCAGAAATGATCAACCAACCAACACTGCAGAAAATGGAGTCAGTGAAGAAGAAGAAGGAGACCTGAAAAACGACAGGGGTCCTCCATCTCGTCTTCATCCACTTACCATACTAATAAACTCAAAACTCTAAATTTTTCACCCTGTGACAAACTATATATTATAGTACCACCTAACTCACACCCTTGTCGATTCTAATTCATCCTAAGGCCTCAGCAGCCCTCTCCATGAGCAAAGGTTAAAAACAGTGTTTCTCTGGGGGGTTAGACCCCTCAGATCAGGCAGAGAAAAATTCCCTACACTCTGAGTTCCAACATGCACTATTCCATCTTTAATGGTAGTGCTGTGAAAATGTGCTCGTGATTTGATGCATTTCCCTGATGCATACTTGGTCTACCAGAACCTTTCAGTTAAGTTGTCTGTCTGAGAGTCACGCTGAGGAATGCAGAATTTGGGTTCACCTCATCAGAGTACAATAATTCAGTAAAGCATAAAAGCACAGATAACTGGTATATTTAGATGAAAACCACGTGTCCTCCAGTACAAACAATTGCTTACAGACTCAGAAAATGCATACTACTGTACAAAACGATCCACATATAACAGGTAGAATCACAATCTTTTTTTCCACAGGGTAACAAACACATGACTTACATAATGGTCTATCTGTGGGGAGGAAAAAATTGGATGTTTTTACAACTACATAGAAATATAAATACGGTAAGAGACAATCTTTTATTTTTCAATATGAGAAATTTTGGTGCCATAGAACACACCTTCATGGAACAATGTGTGTCTTTCATACTCCAGTTTTAATACCATTTTTCATTTCTTCATTCAGTAGGAAGGGAAAAAAAAAAATAAAATAACACAAAACCCCTATGCACCTCTTAGTTTGCAGTGATGTCTGCTTTAAAAGTTAAGTCGCTGTAACTTAAGTGAATGTCATTGTATAGATAGTCATTCAAGCTGAAACTGTCCTTGGCAGCACTGTGCAGGGCAATCTTTCCATAAGAATAAACAATTCTCAAACAATTTCTCCAATCTGTTAGGCACTAACATATTTTTGTCAGCATGAGGCATGCATGTTTCTCTTCCAATTATTTTATTCCTTTCACAAATGTTGATAAATGTTTATCAAGGACGAATTTGAAGAATTCTCATTCTACATCTGTATGAGTGCTCTCCTCTCCCTCTTCTACACTTTTTCAGCATAGTAAGTTTTTACCAATGCCTTTAACAATCCAAATTCATGTCTAGTTTCTCCCTGAGCCTCTAATGCCACACAAAAACTTCTAACAGTTATAGACTTTAAATACTGGTATTTTACGTCTCTCAACAAAATTCAATAGGTGTCTGCCGTAAGCAGAATTAGAGAACCATTTTTTCCAAATGAAGAAACTGGGTAACACTTATTCACTATGTTTTCCTCTGGCAGAAGCATAGATGAAATGTTTTCAGCAAGCTTACCCCACTGTAATGTGGTTTTTATTCCATGCATCTTGCATGAGACCAGTTGTTGAGAAATGCTGTATAGTGCAGCTCTTCAGCATTCGGGCCAGATATTAAGATATACATATAAAGTTTCCACTAAGCAGAGAGAGTGGCATTTTACTGATAACATTTAGCCTGGTCTTTTAGCTTGGTCTTTTTTTATGTGATATGACCCGATTCCTACCTGTTTTGTTATAATGAACCTCAATTCCTCTCTGGTCTGGAATTCTGCATTTCCTGTTGTTATGATCTAGTTTAAACCCAGAAAAGTAAAGAAAGATAAGTCTCTGTGCATAAACTGGAAAGAATTTATGAGGTTCAAAATATTCCCAGAAACGAGATTAAAACCAAACAAGGTTAGATGCTGAAGCCAAAAAATTGATGTATTTTATTTAATAGTAAAAGAGGCAAAGAGAAGGGAAGACAAAAGAAAGAAAGAAAGAAATAGAGAAAGAAGTGTGCGTGGGGCGACGGGGGAACAGCGAGAGGTGACAGAGGTTAGGTGGAAGCAGATCACACATCCAGGGGTCCCAATGACATCTTGTTGCTTCCCTCCATCTGATTTGCTGGTGGTGAGGGTCCCCCATCACCGCTGTGGCCACGCCACCACAGCACACATCAAAGAGTTCAGCATCCCATGGGTTATTACACGCTGTGGGCCAGGTGGGAATGCCCACGTGTCTCCCCTGCAGGGGCTGGCCTGGCACTGTCCCTTGCAGCACTGAGGGTCTGCTGCATCATCTCTGGTGCTCTGGTGTGGGGTCTGGGGACCCCTTTGGGGGCCCTGTGATGGGCCCTGTCACCCCCTCTGGCTGTGGATCAGCTTCTCCCCCCAGTGAGGACCCCTCAGATGGGCTCCCTGCACGGTGGAGGCTGGGCAGTCACTGCACCTCTGACCAGAGGCTTTTCCAAGATACCCAAAGCCTCTCCTCCTTCCACCCTTTGGTTCTAGGGTAGCCTGGGAGCTGATAGCCCTGGGGCTGTGGGCTCCACCTTGGAGGTGTTAAGCTTGTGCTTTGGGAATGTCCCCAGCCCTGAGTTGTTACTTCATCCCATCTTCATCAGTGAGGGGGTCAGGGCCCCATTCAGGGTGCCTTAGTCTTCTCTGCAGCTTTTGTAATACAGTTTTAAAAGTCCTTCAAGAAAATGTTTAAGTCATAAACTATAATATTTCAGGCTCTGACACCTGTAAACAGTAATTAGGGAGTATGGGGCTGTGGTCCATCTTAGTGCTCATCCTAGAAAATGGAAAGCACAGGAAATATATCAAATGTGTAGTTTTTCTGGATGTGTTTTACATATGCATAAACAAAAAAGACAATCAACTGTTTAGAAAATCCAACAAAATGAAGCATTGTGGATTAATTTAAGTGAAACTGATGAAGGAGGAGAGATTAATCAAAAATTTTTCTAACAGTAGATAAATATAGACAGATGAAACAAGAAAGGGATTAAAAAAGTAAAAAAGCCTTGCTTCTAAGTTCTTTTGATCACCCAGAGGCAAAGGCAACTATTTAAAATAAAGTATTACTTATATAGAATTAGGGAACATAATTAAAGAATATTTGTTAAAAAAAAATAGCAGATTTAGAGATCTTTCTTCAGATTGCTTTTATGAGACACAGGTTAACTCCTTATCCAAGTTAAGCTTTAATGTGTGAATCATCTTCGCGTGGTTAAAGAGCCAAATCAAAATTACTGTTTGCTGTCTTTAGCCTTTGCTCTCCTCACTGTGTAATTTCCAATATATTTCCACTCTGTGAACAGCTGTTTAGGAAAATAAAAATTGCTTTTTACACATGGCAAAATCTGTGACACTCCACAGAGCAAAAAAGGTCTAAGTCTTGCCCTTTCATGCATCTGTCAGAAAAACAAATTTTAAGAAGTATTCATAGAACCATATATATTTTATTTGCACATACACACATATGCATGAACATGTTACAATAGAGAAGAAAAAAATGAACAGAACAGAGCACTACAAACCTAAGCACTGGTATTTATAAAATACCATTATGAAAGTTGTTGATGTAGTTCCCATTTAATCTCCTTTTGCAAACATGTTATATTTTGTCTTTCTTTGTGTCATCTGTATTGTTATATTTATTCACAGTCAGCAGAAGGTAAATAGACAACACTTAGGTACTGAACAACAGCTCAGTATATTTTATGCCTTTTCTCTTTTTTTTTTCCCTACCTTACACGTAGTCAATAATTTTAGTGATTAGAAACTATTAAAGTAGTTCTGAATACAAAAAAACCAAAAAAGGTCAGGATGCAGCTAAAAAAAAAAAAAAAACCAAAAACAAGCAAAGAAACCTAAAAGAACAAAAGGCATGTAAATTTTAATTCTTAGTTGTAGTACTCCTGGGAAGTTCAAATTTTTTAACAAAGAACTGAGATAAGTTTTTTCTGCCTATTATGAGTGCCCCATCTAAGACATCATTATTTTTAGGAGTATTTAGCATATCTGATTAATAAATAATAGAAAAATTAATTGATACACATTACAAAAGGGAATTGTCATCTGTTCAGAAAAGCTGATCCCACATGTGACACCCCTGAAATGGACAAATATGTTAAAACCACGTGTCAAAACCATGTCATACACAATGGTGATGTCTCAGCATCAGGCAAATCTGTAGAAGAATAAAATGACCTTAAGTGTTTAACCTTGGTTCACATCAGAATGAATCCTAATCTAAATAAGGTAAAGAGTCTGTGAAGAATTATTCAATGACCGTACACGAAAACTTAGGCACAATATCAGTACTTCTGTGTTCATATTTCTGTCTTCTTTTTTTAGGAACATAAGGTTTAAAAAAATAGAATTTGAATTTCATGGAGTTAGACAGAAAATCAGATACTTTTTAAGCAATTATCCTTCTGCGAATTTATCTAATTGGTTTAACTTTTATGTAAGCTTCTTTCTGAAGTTCCTATGGTAATATACTCCACAGCTCTTGCAATGCATGAGGAACAACCTCTCTTAGGCTGTTTTGAAACAGTTTATATCTTCCTCTACTTCATGAATAGTAGTTCTCATATATTTCAAAATAAGTGATTAGTTCCTTAATTCCTAAAAATGTTCACTTTTTTGATGTTACATATATTTTTATAAACCCTTACGATTTCCCTCTTGCAATTTCTACATTTAGGTGTCTCCATAGGTCAGTAGCTCTTTATACAAAATATTTTTTTTCCATAATCTTGGTTGTTTTTGTTACTTTTCTAAGAATCTTATATAGTCCTTTCAAATGTTCCTTAAGATGCGAGGGGAAAAAATGCACATTTTTTTTAATTTATAGCCGTGTTAGGAACTTGTAAAATGGTGTTTATAGTGTTTTCTTCAGTGTTCTGTATTATAATTGAATATTTTATATATTATATTTTCAGTCAGTTTCATCTTTACTACTTTGAATATCTTTCTATCTATAGAAAGTTTTTTGTCTTGTCTTAAGGAAAGACCTGAGGGGAACCTGTAGAACTTTAAAACATCTTTGCTTGACAAGCTACTGCCATCTCAATGTTAGTGTGTTCTCTCTCCTCACAACATTTCCTCTAATTTCATCTAATACCCAGTGTTCAAGGAATTATAAAGGTATAGAATGAGCATAAATAGCATAAGGAATGGTATTAATTCCCTGAAAACACTGTATTTTTGCTTCTCTTCAATACCACAAGTTTTTCTACTAATTCCTATGGATATATGCAAATACTTGAGAGGAATTGATCTCATGGGGGCCTCAATATAAGTACAATATCTAATCCTATGCCTTGTTTGTTTGTTTGTTTTCCCGTAATATCTATCCAATACTACTACGTGTATTTTAAGAATAACTTCAATGACTACTAGTGAGAGGGAATAATAGGGCTGGGACTCCTTTCTGAAAGGCTTTGTGTCTTTGTTTCCTTTTGTGTCTGATGGCCAAGAGCCTCAGTTTTTCAAGCAGGACTGTACTGAAGTACTCTAAAGTATACTTACTTATGTTAGTCATAAACCTCACAATTCAAACAAAAATGTATTTGAGCAATCAATATTCTTTTCTAACTAAAGGATTTTTAAGCTAAAACACCATAAGACTACTAAATTCCATCTGTGAGAAAGAATTTCCCTGACCTGCCACTGAAAATGCTAGACTGCTATTTGTTGGAAGAAAATAGATATATTTATGAATTATGGAAGAATAAAACCAAACAGGGGATCAGTAATTAAAAAAAAGCGCTTTTGATGTACTTCACAAAAACCAGACAAGTATGAAAATTCACCCCCCTCACCCATGTAGTAGAAGACTTTTTAGCAGAGAGTAACTCTTTGGCTCCAGTTTTGCTCTTACTTTTAAAGTTTTATTCTTTGTATTTTCCAATCTTCATAATTTTCTTGATGAGCTGTATTTTATTTTCAATTTTTTTCTTTTTTTTTTTTTTAATGCCTCAATATAGTGGAAGATTTTCATGTACTCTGAAACTCACAAACTAAAAATTCTCTAAACCTCAAGAACAGATTGAAGAGCCTCTAGATTTTTAGCACAATTCACAGTGCTGCACTGTTGAAAGTGACAGATTTCTAAGGAAGTTTCCAAGTAATTTTAATTACCAAGGCCCTGACGCTTCTTGGAAAGTGAATAGAGACTTTTCCACTGTATTCAAATATGGAAGTCCTAGAGGAAAATTCTTCAACTTTTTTTTTTTTTTATTTCTTAAGGGATGAGAGATAAGCAACATTTACCATATGTGGATGATCCTGACCAGGTTAAGAGAAAGATTTCCATGAAAGTCCCAATCAGGCAAGGAGAAGTGAAGTTTCCAGTGTTTCTGCTGGACAAGGACAGAAGTTTCTGGCTCCTCTGATTATGTCATTCAGCATGGGCTACACTCCATATTTCTGTTCTGAACTGCTCCTACTGATTACAAAGGCAGTCTACTAGGTCCCAGCCTTCTTTGCAGGGAGAAAGTAGAGACTGATGATGGTGGAAAAGTATTGTAAATGACAAGCAGTGGAGAAAGTAGTGCATTTTAAACTTGGCAAAAGACAAATGGATAAGAATCCAAGAAAAATATTTAGGGTAGGCCCGAATCTCAGAGATTCAGATAGCGAAATTTATATACCCACCATTATAAGAATCTATATAACAGCTTTAGTGTCTAAAATCATCCTAGTCAAAAAAGCCCATTCAGCTAATGATTTCCAGACATATTGATCACATCCTATAACAGACATCTACATTTGGTGAGCTGAATTGATCTCTAGAGTGAATGTATTAACTAGAAGAAGGCTTCAGTTGCCTAAACATTAGATGTTTATAGTGGCTTTAAATGTCCTGGAATATCTCACTTCATTTAAGAGTGCTGATGTAGGCATGATGAAATGTTGTTCTGCAGTGTTGTGTCAAGCCTTGCTATGCAATATTTCACACATCAAGAAGGGTCTAAAATTACAATTTATGTTTATAACTGGGGTTTAGGTTTTTGGATCTCAGGCTGAATCCTATTTCTAGGTTTTAATTTAGCTGCACATTAATTATGGTCTAGTGTCCTTCAAGTTGTTGTGACAGTCTCACCTAAATTTCCTGTCCTGCTCCTGTATGTTTAAGTTACATAAGGCATCCTACACATCTTTGAACATCCTGGAGTATTTCAAATGAAGATATAACTTAAAGCAAGATGCAAATCTGAATGAAAGAATCTGTGTAATTCCTCTGCCTATGTGAGCCAGTCAGGAGGTTAGGACTTTCAAAGGGGAAAGGTTGGATTTCTGTCATGAAGAAATGGCAGTAAAGTAATTTTTCTGTTTTGGTCCTTTAATTTTCTACAGCCATATTTATTAAACACGGAACTTAAACTCTTCATTACTCATTATATTTATAATGTGGCTCTTTGTTGCAACAAGCTAAAGATAAACAATTTGGAGTACAGACCAAAGTGCTCTAAAGATGTTTTACATCTTTCAGAAGCTGATATAACTCTTTGAACCACCACACTTCACAATTATTTATGATATTAGCTTTCACAATGTATCTAAATAAAGTTGTTTTTTTTAAAGTCATGTCTCTTGCTTCTTCATAATCAAGGAAACAATCTAAATACTAACATACAAATCTAAAGCAAATTTTAACCTGTGACTTTTCTTTTTTTTAAGGCATGTCTTCTGCTAAAAGCTTTCCTTTTCTCACCTTTCCAACACATTGGAAATTTGAGATATTTGCTTGTAAAAGTCAAATGAGTACATACTGAATTCAAGCCCTGGATATATGTACTTTTCATTTTAACAAAATCATTTTTCTTCTGGTTTTCTAGGATCTGTAAATTAATTCAGAGAACCAGAAGGGGAATTCTTTTTACATTTCTACACTTCTGTCCAAGTCAAGACTTTTCTCTAAAGTAATTTAACATTTGTGAAAACAAATAATAAAGGTTATATCTTGAATCCACAATTTTATTATGGATAAAATAATTCTTGGTTGACACAGTGTTATCCAGTAGAGAATATGCTACTTTGCAAGGATTCCTAAGGATTATTTGAAATATTTTGAATAAAATTAAAATAAAGACATAGGTTGTTCTTTTTAAAAAATAGTAAATGTTATGTTTTTGTGAGGCTTATCAAGGTTTTTCTGGAACAAATATATGTCTGTACTTCAAAAGTTCTAATTTTCAGTGTTGAACACTTGCATTATAGAAAATTACCTAAGTTTTCTCCAAAAGAAAATTTAAAAAACGTGTTTTGTCATCCTGTAAGCCAATAAGTCCTGGAGCAAGAGGTGTTTCTTTTCTTGTTTCTGACAATAACATCAAATGTGTGACATGGAATTGAAGACAAAATTATTCCAGACTATTAGCTAACATATATGTTAGATATAAATACTGCTCCTGCAACTTTTTAGTTATCTCATTGTTTTACCTATCTCACTGTTTTCTCATTCTTGAGTGAAACATTGAAAAATTGAATGCTTAAAGGCTACTATAGTTACAAGAAAATTATATATATATATATCTCATACATCTGTTTAAAGAAAAGAAGGAATAAATTACAAGGCTCTGTTCATTTTACTAATTCTTTTGTTAACATCATTTTGTTTCTACTTTGTATCTTGAGTACATCCAAAAATTTAATTTAAAGTTTCATAAACAGCTTGGGTACTGCCAGTGCTCCCTGCAAACTGAAAGAAACATATTACACAGCATAATTAACTTAAAATAAATGAAACACAATTGGATTTGCCTTATTGAGTTTACATAAAGCAGTTAAATTTACCTAAATCTTTGTAATTACAATATGGCACATTTAGAAGTACAGAAATTAAATCTGCTTCACAGATGCCATTTATTTTAGATTTTGCATATTTATCGTTTAGTCTATTCTTTTGAACTACTTTTTTTTTTTTTAACAAAGTTGATTACATGCAGTTGAAGTCAATTAATGAAAAATAGCCATCTCAAACAGATTCAAATAGAAAAATCCTTCTGTACATTGACCATGTGATACTGAAATTAAGGTAATTAAATAGCCTGACACAGCCAGGTAGTAAGATGATTGTATTTGAAAGACTAAGCAGATGCTCATAAAAACTAACACTGATTATTGCCTTCCTAATTAAAATGTATTTATTGACTGCATTGATGGATACACCTCAGACAGGATCATCTTGGTCCAATAATAAAAATTTGATATTTCTATTCCTTAGCTGTTGACTATAACCTTGTAATTGTACAAAAGGGATATTCATTAAATATTGAGCAAAGAAAAGATCCAAGAATCCTTATTACTGTACAGATTGAATATTCTGAGTTTTAAAGCATGCCATGTATGCCTGAGCAGCTATGCTAAACTGAACCTATGTAAAATTTAACCTTCAGTCATCTTTACTGTTAAGCATATCTCAAAATTTGTTCACATAACCTGAAACGTTTTGCTCTGCTCTATGTTCTGCTTCTTTCTTTCATTGTTTCTTTCTTTTTTATGTATATTTTGCTTTGTGACTTTTCCTGAAATTAAAAGTCTAATTTTTAGTGTCTTCTGAAAGCAAGTCCTTCTATCCTCTAATTCTAGAGTCCTATTCCATATTGAGCTTTACTTATCAATACAAAAAATAAAATGAAATTTTCCCTTTTCAGTTTAAGAGCATGGATTGTCTGGGAGGCTGTAGCTGGAAATTATAGTATTTTTGAGAGCCAAAATATTTCCTGAACTTATAACTTCACCTGAAAACTAATTGTAACCAAATCACGTACACTGAAATCTACAAGTCTGCACAACCTTTCTAGCTGAAAAGGTCCAGTTGGGTAAATCTTGTAATGAATCACTTGAGGTTTTAGCTATTACTTATACTTGGATTACATTCTTCTGATTGCCTACATTTGAGATCCAACCTTTGCTATGTTGCTTTTAGGCATTTAGTATTTATTCACCTGGAAATACTGGGAAAATTAGTGTGTTATAAATGAACACCTGTTCTTCTGTTACAGTTAAAATATATTTGTATTAGCATTGTATCAGCCACTATTTTGCCAGCATCTAGTTAATTGCCTCATGTGAAGTCCAGCTATAGTATCCCAAAACTTGTTATTACTAATCAGCACGTTCACACAAAAGTTACTAGGAGATTTTTTCATTGACTTGAATAATTTGAACTTGAGTTTTATGAAGTATATTTATTCTTGGCAGTTGGCATACAAGCAAAGGTTTTTGGAAATTGAAAATAAGAGTAGTAGAGTTAGTTAGTTGTGAGAAAACATCTGGTTTACTGAAATGCCTAACATGAAGGCAAAAATACAGGTGATAAAGATTTAAGAAGTCATGTTAAGTGTTGGACCTCTATTCCACACAGTGAGAATTTTGTACCGACATTGTGCTCAAAATCTAAAATTTGACCTTCCTGAGCTAAATAATATATACAATTAGTTTGATTTGTAAATTTACATTTGCTTTAGTTATGCACAGACATCATATTTCACAGTGGTTTCCAACAGCACCAAGATTTAAAAGCCTGTCTTGTGGAAAGATAGTACTACTGTGCAGTTGAAAGAAAGCAAAATTAGATCTTGCCAGAAAACCAGAATTGGCAGAGATCCTCTAAGGCTGTATAACAGGTCAGTTAGAAAATAGAATAGAATAGAGATCATATTGTGGTACTTCAAAGGCATTCTTGAATCTTATTCAAGGAGACTTGTACATCACAAAGAATTCTGATGGCCTTACCTTGACCTTATTCTCCCCCTCTTTCTCATTTAAAGACCCCAGCATATAGTGTTCCATTGAGCTAGAATCACATTAGTCACTGCCAGGCATGCAGAAAAAATAGGGAGAGACAGAACCCTCTCTTTGTGTATCAAAAGGGGAACATTGCAAAACCTTTGTAGTCAAAGAGTATCAGTGCTATTAATGTAATGCAGTTGTCACAGAACTTGGTACAGTGTCATGGAGACGCTGTCACAGACAGGGTCAGGATGGAAATTGGAGACCAAAAGTTTGCTTTCACCTCTGTTCTATTGTCAGACAGGCTTGCTTGTATAAGGATCACTTCTGCCCAAAGGTGTTTGTGGATATTGCTGAAGGCCAGACTGAAAGCAAAATACTAACTACCTTTCTTTGGATTGAAGCTTGATTATAATGAAACAACGTTTACATGAACTAAAACCAATCAAAAATTAGCTACTAAACTTGCCTGGCATAGTATCTATGTTCAATTGTTACACAGTGCTTCATCATATTAAAAAACCTGAAAACCCGAATCATTCAAAGTTTTGAACTAGTTGTATGTTAAACAAAATATTTTAACATTTGTTAGAACAAATACATTTGTCTTTTTGTTCTTCCAAAGAGGAGTGAGTTCTTATATACTTTATTTGTTGGTTTTTTTTTTTGTAATGTGTCATGTATTATGAAAAGTAGTTTATCTGTTATTAATAAAAAAAAAAAAAACAAAACAAAAAAAACCACAAAAAAACCCAGAAGCAACCACCACAGGGCTACATATAAACATGTGAATTAAAAAGACTACTCAGACCCTTTTTCATTGCTCTGATTACCTTCAGCTCACTTGATGCATCATCTATAAGCAACTAGCTTTTTGTCATCCTCTCCCTTGGAAAACTTAAATATCCAGATTGCCTGTAAGCTTGATGTGTCTTTCAAATAACCATTGTAAATTTTATTTATTTATATTTAAAATCTTTAAGAACCTATTCAAGAGCTAGGGACAGAAGCTAGAAATTTGAAGTTTATCCAACAATAGTATTTCAAGTTTAACTGCACAATTAAGTACAAACCCTTTCCACTGCATTTGTATGCAGAGCTACAGGCCAATATCTGTTATGACTCCATTTAATTGTGAATTCACAAAGGTTGTAAATTGTCTAGTGTGCCATAATTCTGCTACTGTAGAAATGATTGTAAAATTATTTTCTTATTTTTCTTTTTTTTAAAGAATTTGACTATTAAAGATATATGATGACTTATTGTGACAGAGAACGGAGGCTGAAAAGAACTGGGGACATTAATTATAACCAATTTTAAAACTATATCCGGAATTATTTTCACATAAGAATGTTCCCTATATCTTAAAATGTTCAGTACTGATAATACAGGGAAGCTTAATGATTTGTATCCCTTTAGGTTTACAGTCTTAGAATAACATGAATTTCAAATAATCTTTGACAAAGAAATATGCTGTTAAACAATCTAACTGCCATCAGAATGGAAAAAGAAGTAAACATGTGGACATGCTGATACTGATTTCCCACAGCCTGATTCTTTATGGATGAACTACTTTTATTCCAGTCTGATTGCTCTGTCATTCACTAGAGCCTATCTTGTCTGCTGCCGTCACGCTTGGTCTTTGACATTAACAATAAGATTAGCACCAGCTCTGACTGTCACACCAGTCAGAGCCTAGAAAGATACCGGACAGCTTGCTTTGGTACAATTAAAGTTAAAAAACAGACCTTTAAATCTGTTCCTCTAGGCAATGATTCTCAGCCTAGGCCTAGGGCAGAATATTGAATTCCATTTGCAAAGGGGAACATCAGAGCTGTTTTGAAAGTGCACGGCTTAAATCTCTGAGATGTGTATATAAATTGCATGATTGTTCTCATTAGGTGACTTCTATAATTTACATGTATAAAATGCATATTTTCTTTCAACTTAGCTGTTGTCTTTCAAATTACCAGTGTGTAGTTCTCCCTTCTTATGATTCATGTAAACAAAAATTATGCAGAGTACTTTTGGAATTGCAAATTTTCATCTACTGTGGCAAGACTATCAGTAAATGCTTTCAGTTTTGTCCAAAACTCACACAGATATCTCCTTCAGGAAAGCAAAGCTATGCATATGCAAATGTAGTAGAGGGCAGTAGTGGATGCATCCTTAGATGTCTTGAGAAAGTAATGTGGTGTTGAAAATTAAATAGCTTAAAAAAAAAATGGCTCTCAAGCAAAGAGTACAAATGGAAAACAAGCTGTTAATCCATACTGAATATCATAGTCTGACAATTTCGTTAAAACTCCTATTTCAGACACTGCAAAATCTGATTTTCAAAATATTGTGCATTGAAATTTGGCATATGGAGTATTTAGTCTTCATCCAATGGGAAAGAGTCAAATTAAATG
Source organism: Lanius collurio (assembly GCA_020086605.1). Lineage (NCBI taxonomy): Eukaryota > Metazoa > Chordata > Aves > Passeriformes > Laniidae > Lanius > Lanius collurio. The sequence continues at coordinate 737,661 of JACBWW010000070.1, forward strand.
TTGCTTTTTAATGGTTCTAACTTTATTGTTATTGTTACTTAAATTAGAAACAACTAAATCAATTACTTGTGCTTGTGGAAGCAGCTTAATATATTTGAAGTTCCAGATCTTTTATGAAAAATTCTTCTTTTGTGTTATTGTAGAACCCTCAGTTCTACACAACCATGAAAAACAAACACTACAATAAGGATGTTTTAATACTAACAAATGAATGATCATGGAAAGACAAAAAAAACACCCCAGTAAATTATAGGGAGATTATAGACACACACCTTCAGGATTTTTAGGCCATCAAGGAGAGTGCCAAGCAAGCACACTACTCTGGACTTCAGAAGGGCAGACTTTGGTCTCCTCAGGGATAAAGCCTTGGAGGAAATAGAGGCCCAAGAAAGCTGGTTAATATTCAAAGATCCTCTCCTCCAAGCTCAGGAGTGATGCATCCCAACAAAGTGTAAATCATGCAAAAATGGCAAGAGGTCTGCATGGAGAAACAAGGTGCTACTGGACGAATTCAAACACAAAAAGGAAGCCTACCAAGGATGGAAGCAAGGGCAGGTTGCCTGAGAGGAACACAAAGTAATTTTCTGCACATCCAGGAGTCAAGTTAGGAAAGCCATAGCCCCAGCTGAAATAAATCTTGCCAGGGTGGTCAAGGTCCACAAGAAAACCTGTAGGTACACCAGTGACAAAAGAAAGACCAGGGGAAATGTGGGCCATCTCAAGAAATAAATGGGAAACCTGGCTACTTGGGACATGGAAAAAGCTGAGATACTCAAGAACCGTTTTCCTCAGTCTCCTCCAGCAAGTGCCCAGCCACAAAACCCACGTTGCAGATGGCAAAGTCAGGGCCTAGGAAAATGAAGAACCTGTAGAAGAACATCAGATTTGAGACTATCTAAGGAAACTAAAGGTGCACAAGTGATGGGACCTTGTTGACATGCATCCATATCCTGGGCAGTGCCAAAAGAAATGTGACCAGCAGGTAAAGGGAGATTATTCTACCCCTCTGCTCTGCCCTTATGAGACCCTGCCTGAAGCATCCAGCTCTGGAGGCCTCTGCATGAGAAAGACAGGGACATGGTGAAGCCAGTGCAGAGGAGGCCACAAAGGTGATCAGAGGGCTGGAGCACCTCTCCTATGAAGACAGGCTGAGGGAGTTGGGGCTGTTCAGCCTGGAGAAAAGAAGGCTCGGAGGACATCTTTTAGCAGTCTTCCAGCTCCTCAAGGGGACCTTCTTTCTCAAAGTGGAGTTTCTAATGACTCCTGCGTGCTTTCTTTCAAGTCCCTGTGGCTAACAATCAATTATTTTTCAAACAGCACTTACAAACTTAATATTATCTGGTATCTTACATTCTGAAGGGATGTACCTGATGGATCCAAATGGCCCCTCGTGGCACAGAAAACTAATTTTTTAATACTTCACTTTGCCAACTTTCCCTTCATTTTGTTTCACAAATTTCCAAAACTTACACATTTCTACCTCTTATCTCTGCATCTTCAAATGAAAATGTTCAAAGCTGAAAACTTACAATGCCTTTAACCTAAAGATTAAAGAAACCTTTTTGATTCCTTTGAAAAATATATCTTGTACAAGGGTCTAGAAATATATCATCAATCTTCTAATTTTACATACTGAGGGATTGAGGTCAGCTTGAATAAAGAAAATAAAATTTTAATCCCATCTTTTAAAACATTAAAAAGTTCAGGAAAATTTAAAAAGCATCTTTAATCTTCAAATAAATTGCCACCAGTGTAATTTCTGAATAATTTTTTTTTCCTATTTAACTTCATTGGCAGCTTTTTTCCCCTGTCAAAGCAGAGGATTGTTATTTATAGAAATTCAACATACTAATTTGCTGCTTTTATAGCTTGCTGCTGTATGTGTCTACTTTTGTTGTTTCTAGAATAAAAATATGCAAAGATTTTCATTTTCAAAATAAAATAAAATAAGAGCAGACAGTAACACTGGAAAAGTTACACAAATAGAGGTGTCTTTCTAGTACTTTCAAATAAAAGTTTAGAGATTTCCAGAGATACCTTTTTTCAACAGGTTAAAATGCTTTTCCCTTTAATACGAAAAATGGACCATTTGGTTACAAAATGAACCCTCAAACTTGATTCAATGTGATGTGCTAAGAAATTGGAATAATTATATTTCACTGAGAGTTTTTTCTGAAAGCTGCAGACTTTCAAATCCCACAAGTAGTACCTCATTTACAACCTGATATCTTCTAATTATAGTATAACTTGTCTTAAGAAACTTAACCTTCCAAAGGCTAAGAAATTATGTTTCACAAGAAAAAATAAAAGGAATCTAGTCTTTCAGAATTAAAAAAAAAAAAAAAAAAAAAAATCAATATCACAGCTTTTTCAAAATAAGCAAAACAATTGAAACCAGTATTTTGCAAAAAAATGGTGGAGGCCTTTTAAGTGAAGAAATTTCCATTCATCTTGTTTCCCCGCTTACCTAACAGTTTCTCATCAGCATGGTAAACATGTGACACCTGCATCATGTAATCATGCCTAGTTATCATGATTTGTTGTAGGTAATTAGCTAGTATGGCTGAATCCTGATGCACCACTCTATGGTGACAGAGTCTATTGTATGTAATATGTAAATTCATAGAGAAGATCACGATCCAGGATCTATATCACAGGCTTTAACTCTCCAAAAAATTGATTCTTTTTGCTCTAAGGGTAGAACATTTGTACAATATCTGAAAATTTGAGCATGTTTCCCAGACAGCTTTGGGAAAGATATTTCTGTGCTTTTCCTTCAGAGATGTTCTCATTTAAAAAAAAATGCAATTATGATCCTTTTATTTTTCCTCTTCATTCTTGAGAACTTGCTATTGCTGGCTACACAGTGAGGCAACTAGAGCTGCTAAGCCTCCTAATTCCCCAATCAAGGCCTTTCTGCTCTGAAAGGCCCAGAGCAACTTGCTGTAGCAGTGAATATGGTAACATTTTGAGCAGAAGGTGTCATTAGATAACATCTAAAAGTCCCTTCTAGACTAAATGTTTTGCTCATTTTGAGATCCAGTAAGTATTACAGCAATTCTTTACATGTGTTGTGATTAATAAAATTTTTCTGGAGTGATAAAATATGGGTAGCAGGAGAAAGAAATCATTCTTCTCTGCTTCACAAATCCAAGGAGTGCCAGCTAAGAATCCTTGTCTTGCTCTGTGATTGGTCAAGAGTGACAGGACATTACAAAGGATCTCTCTTCTTAATAAAAATGCCGCATATGATGACGAGATACCTATATCAAATTTTCTGTTTGGCTGTGAAATTTTAGAGAACTGAAGATTACTGGTGTGTAACCAGTCTTCAAAGTGGGACTATTACAGAGGGGAATTCTGCAGAGATTGAGACAAAAATAGTTTCCATTGAGATCTATTTTTCGATCTCTACCATAACTGCACTGAGGGGGAAAAACCCCAACTTATTAAGACCTTGAAGCTATGAATATCCCAGCTGCAGTAGAACATCACAGAGGAGCACTGAACTCATAGTGGTTTTATCTGAGGGAAATTTGGTCTTTGTGTACACTAAGGTCCTAAATACACAGTCTATACTCAGGGGATTCAGCAATGGAAATTGAGTTTTCCTCCTTACTTTTTAGTGGAGATCACACTAGTGCCCATTTCACCAAGTTATTTATACAGAGAATATTTACTGTTTAGTTCAAAGCAGCTCATGGATAAGAGATCTATAAGAATACTCAGCAGGATATTTGCCAAAAAAATCTCCAGTTTCTTTTCTGACAGAATTATATATTTAACAGATGGAAGAAATTCAGCAGATGTTTGCATATATACGTACGATGATTTTTGAAAGACATAATAATTTTTAATCTGCTGCATGCAGTATGCTTTGAAAGTCAGTAATTCTGTCATACCCTGAATAAAGGAAGGAAATGTCTTCTATGACTAGTACTTCCAATCTGAGAATATCTTCAAAAGCCAGGTCTTGTTTTGTTCTCAGGACTTACTTCCTTCTCAATGCTTTGTGAAGAAGGAATGGCAAATTTTGAAGCATAGATTGAGCAAACAATTACCAAATAAATGCAATTGATTAACTTTACAGAAGGTCACTAAGCATTTGTCAGTGTAGCATCTGAAAATCATATTCAACAGTTGCCTAAATTAAGGACAACATTATGTCTAATACAGCCTAGGCAGTAACGAATGGGACAATGTAAAGGAAAAGCCTCAGCAATTAAATGGATATGTGCATTATTTTACTTAACTGAAAAGAAGGGAAGCCTAAGGGGGTGAGGAAAAATGCCAAATTTTAAATTATCACATCTTTAGAAGAAAAACTGCTGAATAATCTGTCGAGTTTTGCATTCTAAACATTTTATGGTGCTAGCAAAGTGTGTGCATCAGTAGAATTATTAAATATATCTACAACACATGAATGCATACAAATCAGAAATCATTCACTCCAGTGGAATTTATATGTGGCAAACATTACTGTAATTACTTTGAAATTGACCATTTGTAGTCTATATTTTTTAATTCTTAAATACGCAATATATGTGGCAATCTACACTTCTAATGTACCATAAATAATAGCATACTTTAGTTAGCAAAGTACCACAGCCATGCAATGTTAAATGTCTAATCAAAATTTTCTCATTCATTTTCAAGTGTTATATATTATATTTTGAAAAATTAAAACTTTTATGTAGGGTTGTATTCATTAATTACTTAAATAAACAAGATTCAGTGTAATGAATGGTTGAATAAGAAGTCAAAGAGAGAAACAAAGTTTTATACAAGATATTTGGGTCTTTTTTCCTAAATCAATAAAAAACAATACTACCTCTTGGAAAAAAAAAAAAATCCAGAGGTAGAATTTCATCCTAAGGGACAAGTTTACAAACATAACTTTCAGCTTGTGGCTGCATGAAACTGTAAATGCATCTGAATAATTAAGCAAGTTTAAATTTGAAGAAGCACAATTGGTATGGTGTTCATGGATGTAAAAGGTTGAATGATATTTCCATGTTTATTTGAATTTGCAAAATATAAAAAAAAAAAAAAAAAAAAAAAAATTGGGTTAGTCTATGATCTCACCTTTTCCCACAATTAAGATAGATCTCCCACAAAAATTAAAATATATTGATAAAAAGCTTTGTGGAAAAACTAAGTGAAATGTTCTCAGGGCCAAGTGGAGAGGTTTTTAACTAGAAGAGTATAATTTCCTTTTTTTTAATCTATGCTGGTAAAATTTATGAAAAGGGAAAAGTAATAAAAACTCAACCTTACATTAAAAGTTATAATATGATTATCATTTGCATTATGACACCACTAACTTAAATTCAGTCATGAACTTCATGGATTTTAGTTCTTTAAAACAGGCAGTTAGAAATAATTCTTTGTCTCAAAGATGATGTTATCTAAGTCAAAAAGCACCTAAGATTGTAGACAGATGTCACAGTACCAGTAAGAAGAAATTTGTTTCTTTCCTGGTCATGGAATGACAATCTCCTAACACTGCCATCTTGTCTCTCAACACCCATAGCAAAAACAAGAGAGATTTTGAAGGACAATTGGAAAGAACTTTGTCCACTTTTACATATCATTTTTTTTGATCATGGCTGCTGATGTGATTTGCCTTGTTTGAAATAATGAACACAAGTCCCTTCTAAGTTGAATATTAAGATTCAGCTTTAATAAACTTACAATCCAGGTAGTTGTAATGGTATCCGTGAATAGATACCTAACATATTTACAGACTCTCAAACCCTTCGTAGGAACCTTAAATTACTTATTTTTAATCTACATGCACTTAAGTTTCCATCACAATAATTCTCTGAAGCAACATAACTATTGTTTATCAATGTCCTATTTTTGCCATATCTATTCATAAAAGTAATAAAAATGATACGCAGAGGTTTGACATCCTGATTTTTCTAAATGCATAGGAAAATGCCTATTATTGAATCTGAGAATGATTAGGTTGAATGCACATTTACCTACACTTTCATCCTTTCAAAGCCTGGTGTTTAGCAATACCAGAGTAGGATTTACATAGCAGTAGTCATGAAGACTTTATGTAATATATTTATATAGAAACATTCTCAAGTCCTGGCTGCTCTTTATTTTACCTCAAATGTTCACTTGCAACAGGCCTTTCCAATAGAGTAGAGTTATGGTCATATAATTGCACTTTACAAAGAATCAAGTTCTGTTATGCAGAGCTACATCAAACTAAGTACATATGTTTCTTCACTCTCTATTTTGCAAGAGTCCTTAAAGAATTCGAGGAGGCG
>JACBWW010000070.1:744341-830672 GCA_020086605.1 Lanius collurio
CCTCTAAGAGTTAGTTTGCCTTCCACCTGCTGGATTTTGTATCTTGCGGATAATTCATTTACTGACGTAATTGTTACAACTGCAATATGTTCTGGGATTGTTGAACCCCCTCCATCAAACAGCCTTGTAGGGATGAATATCTTGTTGAAAATGACTACATTTAAAATAATGCTAAATGTTAGTTTAAATTCTTATCAAATTTTATGTTTTTATGGAGTACATTTTGATTGGTACTTGTATTAATCGAAATACACGTATTGATCCTAATATTTTTAATAGCCTCCTTTTCCACTCCACAGGGAAGTTTTCCCAAAACTCAGCTCTTGTATTTCTACAAGTCATGATTACTGTTTTATATTTTACAGTCTGTGTTCCAATACAGAATTATGTCTCAAGGCTGGGAGGCTGGTAATATAACTTTCTTCAGTTTGCATAATTTTGTATTTTATGAACTTTAATAATTTCAAAGATGGTGATTTTTGGTGGTAGTAGAAACTCTTAAGCATTTAACTTGATAAATAGATAATAATAAGAATCCAAAGTAAGCAATCTGATGACTAGTCTCATCTAGATACAGACATCAATACTGTAATTATCTACATCTGAACTAGCCATCCTGCATTCATATGATAGTTAATGTGGAGAAATAAGCACTTTTTGGGTGTGATTAATCTGACCTGGTGTATGTCTGATTTAGAATAAAATAAATTACTCTCTAGAACGTGCTTAATCTTTTCTATTTGCTCTAAATGGAATTTAGGATGACTAGCTGAAGAGTCAGTATCTATTTTTGGTGGGTGAATACCATCTTTAGTGTGTTTGTCGCTACAAAAAGAAGATGTATTTTATGAAAACAGACATAAGAGAGATCATTCTGCATTCATGCACAACTTTTAAGGAAAAAAATACAGTGAAAATTTATATTTCTTTCCTAATTTCCTTTGCAAATATGTTGACTTGAATTCTTAATGGAATTATTTTGGAAAAAAATTACCTGAATCTTAGAAATTATGGAAACAAAAGCAATGGTTAAAGGATAAGTTTTTATTTTTTGAATTGCTGAATTCTTTTATGGTAATTTATTCTTTAAATTCTTGTTTATTTAGTCAATGACTCCAGCTGTAGTGCTCTCCTAGAACCACATTTTGGTAATTCAAAACTTTCTTCCAAATTACAGTGTTTCAGTTTATCCCCAGTTTTTTAGTTATCTTTGTGTATTGCATAACATCACAGAGAGACAGCTATCTGAGATATCATTACCGTAAAACAGTTCACAGATGTTAAATAAGATGTTATTGAAATTTTGATCAGGTATTTTAAAGTAGAACCTCAAATTTGATAACAGTTTCTACAAGGTTTTGATCTGATATTTGTGATATCGGGTTTGGAATGGAGATTGTTAATTGTACTGAATCTAGGCTGTCAAAATCTTTGTGTTTTAAAATCATTTAAAATTATTGTTCCTTTTACAACATCAACTCTTACAACAAACAACACATTTAGCATGTACTGCTCCATTACCATTGATTTTACCTTTCTTTGGAACATTTGTAGCACTGAGTCTGTAGTAGCACATCATTCATTCAGTTTTTTAATATTAAAAGAGAAATATAATTTCAGATTGACTTGACTGGCACAAAATAAAACAAATTAATGCATCAGAAGTCTATTCAGGATGCAATACACGATACTCAGAATTTGTAAAAAGGATGAAAATATACTGTGTATGGAAACAGTGTCTATATATGAAAATCTGGTCCATATGCAGATGTAGGGATAACATTACAGGAGATAGTGTTAAAAATTATCTTTAGTGTTTGAAGCTGAAAACACTCTTGGATTTGTTCAAAGACTAGATTTCCCGTGACAACTCTGACATTATCCTATGCATCACAATATGTGAGAAGTACAAATTAAGGCAAGTATTAACATCTCAGGAGTGATTTTTTGGTAAATTCTTTAGATTTTAAATACAGATTGTCTTTGTCCCAGGCTAGAGATAATTGATTTGATGGTTGAGTAACTGTACTGCTAGGGTCATGGAGGCATAAAGACCATCAGGCTGTAGTTCTCAGAGACTGAAATATCAAAAATAAGATATATGTTCATGTAACTCAAGTTGACCACAATAATTCAGAAGTGATCTCAGTATTTCATCCAAGAAAAGGGAAATAAATGAATCAACACTCTTTTCTGTGAAAATGTATGTCTACAAAACTTTAACAAATCTGATTTAGTCACAGTTTGACTAGCTCATTATATTTGCTTCACTACCAACTTTTGATTTACATAAATGTTCACTACAGTTTTAATTGCATTTTCCTTCATGTTACATTTTACTGCTACAATCTATGGCTGTAATTGAAAAGGACTTAATTTTTAATCAGGGCTGTTTTATGTAGAAAATTATGTCTCAATTTAATGTGACAGAAATTTGCTGTGTTGGATAGAATTCCTCAAATGCAAATGCAAATATTGCATCTATAAAGTATTAGACTGGCAACCAGTTGGGCTATAGCCAAATGCATGGACAGACAGTCCTTTCTGGTTGATTAAGAAATATTTGATGAAAAGATTTTAGCCCCAAATTTTAAACTGAAAGTTAGGGCATTGCTCTATCAGGCAAGCAAATTTAGAAATACTTTATAAGTTTGTCTAAATGGTGCCTTATGGGCAATCCCCAAACTCACATCAGACCATTGAATTGCAGTGATTTTCTGCATCATAAACGAAAAACTAGAAATGTTCACAGGTTGATATTGAATACATTTTTTTATTCTAGAAGCAGCTCACAGGGATTCAGCTGTCAGTGCCTTCTTCCTCCATTCTGGACAGCCTCAGCCTCACTACATGAAAACCTGTGAGAATTTGTGACAATGCTCTGAATTACCTTTATCTGTATAGAATTATGCATTCAGTATTTTGCATATGCCATCTAGAATATATTTTCACAGATAAATCTTTGGGGGTATATTGAGAAACATTAACATTTTAACTTTGCATCTACATTCAACATAACATATTATTTATATTCCACTTGAAAGTAATTGATTTTACTAATGTTCAGTATTAGTCAAGATTGGGTCAACAAAACTTCCTTTTGATGCATTTGCTCTTTGTGTAATAGAAGCATTTATTTTATAACTTTGAATTAGTTTGTCCTTTGGATCAAAATGAGCCATTTTTAATCTGAAACACCTTAATAGTACTTTTAAAGAAGTAGCCATTAACTGCAGCAGAACTACTCAATTCAGAATTTAGCTTTCTATTGGTTAAAACTATCCTAGTGTACTGCATATGACCACTGAAACAGGGAAATAAATAATTTTTAGTTCTCCAAAACTACTGCTTAAGAATTTATAGAACATCTTCAGTGAAACAAAACTGCATAAAATACAGTTTCATTTTTCCTACTAATGAAAAGTATTCTTTACTCTTTTGGCCTTGTGAAGGATATTCTACTTACTAGCCTGATGTGTGAAACTTGCCAAGAGGAATAGCAACCATGTATGTTCTTAAACAGATCTAATAGCTCAGACACTATAGGTTGTCTAATATTTCAACATTTATGTGAAAAGGAAAGACTCTGGAGAATCTACTAGTATGTAGTCCTAGTGCGGACCTTCCACTACTCATAGTTCCCTGAACAAAACCCGACTTTTCATGTTTTAAATCCGAAAAGAGGAATTTCATTATAAAGACTGTAAGGCAGGCAGATGTGTTATATTAATCATTTAGAATGAGAAAATGAGAGGCAGAAAGCTTGGGCAGTGACTGACCTCAGCAAACTGAACAAATTGATCACATGTTGTGACACCTCTGTACTTAAGCTGAGGATAAGAATAAGAAAACACCTCTATGTAAAGAATTTTTTCAGATAAACAACCTCAGAGTCCTTGTGTTTTAGATGGAAGTAGCCAACATTAGTCATGGGTATTAAGCAGCTGTCTTTCAGATGTTCAAGTTTCATATGACTACACAGCTCATGCAAGTAACAGGTATATTGATCTGCTTCAACATCCTTGAGCAGCAAGGGGAGCTGAAGATTTTGCTAAACAGACCTGAGAACAAGATATTGGAATACTGCATCCACCTCCAGATGAGTTTAAGTCATAGATGTATTTACCCCTCAATTTTTTTAAATTTTTTTTTCACATCTGGTATGAATGAAAAAGTTATTCTGTATGAAGTTAGCATTATCTTTACTTGGAAATATAGGCAGAGTATATGTTTATTTACACACATTTCAGTACATTTCAGCTGCAGAAAGCAGGTGATGAGTTTGCACATTATTACAAAACCACAAAAGTCTTGGAAGATCAATTCAGCAGAGGATGATTACACCAGTGATAGAGAAAAACTAGGCAATAGTAAATCAAATGTTGAATTAGTAAATGTTGAATTCACTGAAAATAGTGCTAAACTATTATTATTTGGGGATAAAAAAAATAGATCTAGGTGTACATATAACACCATCAGTTTCCATCAGCTGGATGCTGTGTGTTTTCTGTGAATACAGGCAGTAGTATCATCCCACACTTTGTGCTAGAAGAGGTTTTTTCCAGGCTTTATGCAAATCTCCTGACCCTCCAACCACTGCACATTCTTCAAACAGACACCTACCTTCAAAAGTGACAGCAAATAATAATGTAACAAATGAGCCTGCAGTCTGCACATGTGCAACACACTTTACCCAGAATATTTGGATGTGATAGAATTAAACTGACCTCTGACAAGGACACCTTAATCAAAAGACTTGGAATCAAAGGTAGGTGAAGAGAGGGAGCTCAATCCTGATGGGTCCTCTGTTCTACCTTAGCTGCTTGTTAGGTTAGGACATTTAATCATTCTGTCAACATTTTCTATGTATCTCTTTACTCTGATACATTTTCTTGACTGAAAGAATGCCAAAATGCTTTCCATTATGCTTGTATAAGGGAGAGGCAAAAACTAGTTGGAGAATTATCTTACAGTCTGCTATGATTAGTCTTGAGGTAGACTGTACAAAACTTTTATTAATATTGCTATTGGAATTAAAAATGCTATGCTTAGGCTTTGCTTTCACATACCACAAAATTTAGTCTGGCTTAGGTTGTTGTGGGAATTTTTTTATTCTTTTTAAAATGAGAAGATAAATTTTACACTTCTTATGTGTTTTTGTTAATGAATAGTTATTGAGGAAAAGAATAATCAAACATTTCACGCTGGCCTGGCCTTTGCAGGTAATGTAGAAATTCATAATTTCCTGCTTGCTTTTACATGAACATAGTCAACACTCTTTGAAAGCTTTATGATTTCTTAATTGCAGCAATAAAATTTTAGAAAGTGCTACAGGGTACTCTTAATATTTGTCTTGATAGGCTTTTGGCAACACATATTCAAATTAAAGGGGGAAAAAAGTACTCTCATAGGTATGTGAAATCACCAGCTGATGGAAACATACACTTCTTACAAGCAGGCATTTAAGAGTTGGCCTTGATGGCTGAGGACTTATGAAATAGCTCAATTCTGAATTTTCAGTGGTTTCCTGAAGTGATAGAGTAATTCAGTTAGCACACCTTTGACACTTTATTTGTGGTGAATGTTCAAGACAAACTTTTACAATAAATATGCAAGATGAAATGTATAGGTAATACACAGCTGGACTAGTTTTGAAATTATACCCAGAGTCATAAAGGGAAGTAAGGATATCAGATTTTTGCTCCAGTTCTAACTACTGGTTTGCTCTGCAAGTGTATGAAGTCCCTTATGGGTTTGCACCAGCCAAAGCCCTATTGACAAGGCATAAAGCAGCCAAAGAAGACCGTGTATCTCCTTTGCTGAAGTAAAAGTAACATGGATAAGTAGTATTGTACTTCAGCTTTCTATCATATAAGTAGTCTGCAGCTTAATATTTTTACTTCAAATAATTCAAAACTGTTCCAAGGCATTATTTGATCTGAGTTATCACTTTTATTTATTCCCCCCTTTAACTTCCTATTCTTTTATAACATATGCCATCTTTAAAAATTACATAAATGCATGCATCCTCTTAATCTTGTTAATCTCTTAAGTGGGCAAAGCACATTTATAAAGGAATCTACATGCCCACAAAAATGTTTGTTTTAGAAATGTATTCCATCTTGCATACAGACATGTGATAGTAAATCTCAAGCATTCAAAGTCAGTATACTCCCTCAACAAAATGAAAATATTTTCTTGAAATAACTTAAATTATTTTTTCATTATGATTTTGAGTTGCTAAGTTATCATTACTCAGCTAGGTCCTGATATCTTGCTGTTCTTTGTAATAATGCAAGACAAGCATTTTTATTAAAAGGCAAATTTGTCACATTTTCTGTTGATCCCAGATATATGGATTCAGAAGAGAAACCCATCAGTTTTTCAAACCTAAAATAATGCTATGATAATCCTTAATAAACTAAAAACTATGATGCAGAGTTGCTATAAATATGAGATATTAAAAATAGTAAATGCAAAAAAAAACAGGTCTGCATGTTATTAACTTGCTGAATAAACACACCTGTTTTATGATTTGTCTTGTAGAAAGTACATAACTGTTTCCAACAGTTCAAATATAAATTTTAGATTTAATCTATATTTTCTATAGTAACTTATGATGAATTTTTTTTGGCATTATGACATTTGTATGGAAACAAATCCTAAAGAAGAATAGCAGTATGGCTAATATAGATGAAGAGGAAAAAAAAAACATTTTGAGAGATTCTGCTGATGGGTAAGATTGTGCCCACTGTCACAGCCTTGCAGTCTTAGCTACCTTGAAAGTTTTTCTCTTAAAAAATTCTTATGTGGAAGGAAACTAAAATAAACAGCAGAAGCATTAAGGAAAGCAATTTCATTTGAGAAGTGTTTCTAAAACTCTTGTTTAGATTCAGTTCAATTTAGTGTTTCACATTAGCAGCTGCTAAATGCCTCCCATATGTCAAAGTATTTGGATTTAATTTAATTTGAATGTCTATCTCCTTGCAATAATTAAATGAATAGCAAGTCAACTTAAAGGAACATTGTGTAGTAGACAAAAATCACAAAAGAAGTTGAATTACATTAAATAAATTGTAATATTGATCAACATAAACTAGTATTGAGTTTAGTATTGGACTCCATGGCTCATTTGTTTAACTTTCTTTATTAGGACTTTAAATAGATTGTAAAGGATTGGAGAAATTAAAATTCCATTGAAGAATTTTAGTTTGAGAAAACAGTTTGTTTCTTTTTTATTTTCCTACAGTAAACTTTATTTCAGCATTAAATCATCAACTCTTGGAATTATCTTCCTTTGGAAACTGTGTACTAGTATTCTAATGTGTGCATAGAAATATGTTTTAATAGAAGTCATAAATTACTTCTAGAAGTGGAATAGAAGTCCACAAGTGAAGTGGACTTGCTGAGATAACTTGTTTTGTTGTTGGATCATCCTATGATGTTGATTGACAGAAGAGGATGATAATTTCATTGTCAAATCATCACATGAATGGAAGAGATCAGAGGGTTGTGATCAGTGGAGTCGAATCCAGTTGGAGGCCTGTAGTCAGTGGTGTTCCCCAGGGATCAGTACTGGGTCCAACCTTTGTCAACAACCTGGATGAAGAGACAGAATGTACCTAAGCAAGTTTGTTGATGATATGAAACTGAGGGGAGAGGCTGACACACCTGAAGGCTGTGCTGCCATTCAGTGGGACCTCAATAGGCTGGATAACTGGATGAAGAGAAACCTATTGAAATTCAATAAAGGTAAGTGTAGTGTCCCACATCTGGGGAGGAATAACCTCCCCAGTACCAGTACAAGAGGGGAGCTGACCTACTGGAGACCACCTGTGCTCAGAAGTACCAGGGAGTACTGTAGGGTGGATGAATAATTGTCTGTGAGCCATGTGTTGGTTTAACACAGCCTGGTTTGGGGGCAGGAGAAAAGCTGCTCGAAACTTCTATGTCCAGCACAGAGCCAATCACTGAAGGCTCTGACAATGGGACAGATTAGGCAAGTCGGTGACACCTCTGTGATGACATATTTAAGAACAGAAAAAATGAAGGAAGCTCTTTTTCTTCTCCAGAGGGGTGTGGTGAGGCAGCCTCTGGGGCCCATCCTGGCAGGCAGGGGGGCCACTGGGGCCCATCCTGGCAGGGGACCATCCCAAGGCCGAGACCGCACAGCCGAGGCACGGCCAGGGCCCTCCCAAGGCCAGGACCATGTGGCTGGGGCCATCCCGAGGCTGGGACCGTGTGGCCAGGGCCCTCAGGTGCCGGTGAGGACAATGCAGCCAGGGCCGGCTGTGTGGTGCCGGCAGGGACAATGTGGCCAGCAGCGACAGACATGGTGAGCAATTTCCCAATGGGGAGCCTGGATGAGATCAACCTCTCAATTGGAACTTACAGAAACCAACTTTCTTCCAAGTCAGAGGAAAAGAGAAAGTGAGGACACATGAGGAAAACCAATAAGGCGGCACTGAGGTCAGTGAAAATAAAGAAAGGGAGGAGGCGCTCCAAGCACCGGGGCTGAGATTCTCCCACAAGCCATGGTGAGGACCATAATACAACAAACTGCTTCCCTGTAATTCATGAGGTGCGTGGTGGGGTGCAGAGATCCACACGCAGCCCAGGAAGAAGAGTACTGATGCTGGAGCACATGGATGCTGAAAAGCTGTAATCTAGTGAAGAACTCGAACAGAGAGAGCTGGCCCTTGCTTTTACAGACAGAGATAGACTTTGCTTCCAAACTAGAACAGCTCATCCTTAAAAGACTAAACCTCATGAACTAAAATGACCCACACACGGCAGTTGTAGGAAGACTGCTTGAACCATGGGAGGAAATTCACATTGCAGCAGGTTTGGGCAGGCTGTTGCTTGTGAAAGTTAAAACCACACTGGAAATGTTTGCAGAGAACTACCTCCCATGGGAAGGATACCATGGCACAGCAGAAGAAACTCTTTTCCTTAGGCGTGCTGAAGAAAGACTTTTAAGAAGTGAAATACTGACCAAAACCCCATGTTTTCTTTCCTTGTCTGGTCAATAGAATGAGGGAGGGACTGGGAAAGAAAGGTGTTCTGAAAGTTTGCTTTGGTTCTCATCACCTTTTTTACTTTTAATTCTGTTATTAATAAATCTTCTTTATACTGTTTAAGTTTTGAACCTGTCTTGTCTTAAAAGTTGGGTTTTTTTTTTTTCAATAATCCTTATCTCAATTCATGAAAACGAAGTTTTAATTTCACCTCCTCTGCTTAACTATAGCAGAGGAAAATGAGTGAGTGGTTTTTTGTGGGTGCCTGGTGCTTAGCCAGCATCAAACCCTGACAAGGCATCAGTTGCCCTCGCACCCAGGAGGGCCAATGGTATCCTGGGGTATATTGAGTAAAGATGATGAACACAGGTCAAGGGAGGTGATCCTGCCCCTCCACTCAGCCCTGGTGAGGCCAAATCTGTAGTATTGTCTTCATTTGTGGTTTCCACAGTCCAAAAAAGACAAGGAGCTCTCAGAGTGTAACTTGCATTACGTGACCCTGTCTTGAAAGTGGGGTGAACTAGATGATGTTCAGAAGACCCTTCCAACCCCAATAGTTCTGTAATTATGTGACAGAAAAAACACTGCAACTTCCTTACTTGAAATTAGGTATTGCCCTAATGCACCTCAGGTGGTCTTTATCTCACTGGTACAGAACAACTGGTTTTGTATATTGAACAGTGTTCATTCTCTCAATTTTATAATTCATTTATTCATCTATTGTTTGTTTAAAAGTCCAACCTCCGAAATAATTAGATCAACTAACAGCACCACCTTAATGTAAACTAAAAAAAAACCCACAACCAAAACCAAACCCTAATAAGCTCCAAACTGCCAACAAATTCTAGAGACAAACAGTTTAAGTGAGCATAAATCATGTATCTTTACACATATATGTACACATATAAGTGTGTGCATGTGTGTGAAAACAGAGGAATATAATTTATACATTCTTGCATTCATTACACTTTCCAACAGTAATTTAGACAAGCATTGCATTTTTCAGACATGGTTGGGTATAGCTTATCATATCTTTGTGTAAGGGGCAGAGTATGTCTCTACCCTTAATTCCTTCCAGGTTCACTTTCCACTTATCTATAAACCAATAAGTAAAACGATCCTGAATAAGTCATTTTTGTGTGGATCTGACTAGTTCTTTTATATTACATTTCTCAAAAAAAACCCTAAAAAGCAAACAAATAACACTCCCACCCCAAACCCAAAAGAAAAATATTTATAATAAACCTAAAACCAATCCTAACCCACTGAAAATAGGAAGCCAGTTTTGTTGAACATATGTATTAAAAATTCCAAGACACTTTTAAACAGCGAAAGCTTGAGGAGATTAGATCATAAAAAATGCAACTGGATAATTTTTAATTTTCGTTGCTTATTGCATCCCTGCCAGGTGGGTCATAATTGAAAGCTTTGATATATTCTGAAGTTTTTAGGTTGTGAAAAACTCTGCTAGGAGAAAGCTCTGGTCCTTCATTACCTTCTTCTTCCATCCTCATGATAACTGGACTGTCTTTTTCCTGTTACTCTTGTTCAGCCTCTCTGCTCTGAGAGTACACCAAATCCTTCGTGTTACTGAGCCCTTTTCACGCTTCCTATCATTGTGCGTTGTGTAGTTTTCACCCTACAGGCTTTGGAGCCTCTCTCCTGAGGCATACCTATTTGTTCAGCAAAGAAAATGCAATTTCTCTAGAGTTTTTTTTTTTTTTTTTTGGTCATAGCCACTCTTTTTTAAAGGAAAAATACACAACCCAAAAACAATTCTAAAGGTATCATTGTTTATAAAAGAACCCCAAAAAAACCCTTGAATTTTTCTGAACTGAATTATGACTCATGGAGGAAGAACTTTCGAGAATAAGAAGTTAGACAAATATAGGTGATGATATTATTGATATGTTCCTAGAAATTTTCATTTCCTGGATAAATTTGC
The DNA here is from genome assembly GCA_020086605.1 of Lanius collurio. NCBI lineage: Eukaryota > Metazoa > Chordata > Aves > Passeriformes > Laniidae > Lanius > Lanius collurio. The sequence goes on from JACBWW010000070.1 coordinate 755,304, forward strand.
TCTGTATGCTAAGAGTCTACACTCTACCCACCATTACACTTTTGGTGTTTATCTTAGTGAAAAAAGGGAGGCAGGCATAATCTTTAGTAGCTGGATCAATTCTTTGAAAGGATCTAAATGTGGAGGAATGGCTGCATGATCAAGGCCACGTAGACATGAGAGAATTGTGCTAAGCTGTGCTGACAGCCCCAGCGCAAACTGCAAACCATGCTGCCAAGGAAGATTGGGCAAAAACACTGTGTCCTTGGCGTTATCAGCACGAGATAGAGAAATATGTGCAGTGAGGATAAGGAGGAACCTTGGTGCTTAAACAACAAGAGAAATGGCTTTTTTACCCTTTTGCTTTTGTACCAGAGGACAGTGTGTAAGAAGCAGGCATAAGTTTCACATAGTGTATAAGAGTAGATCAGCAACTGGAATAAATCGGAGCTTGCTTATCAATCATATTGGTTGTGCGAGCCTTCCCTCTTGCAAGAAATAGCAACATCTAAAAGCTTTTCTAGAATCAATAAAAGGAAAAGGTATTAATTTAGATGCATTAGTATTTATTCTGTAGGTTTTCAAAAATTATTGCCTATATTTAAAAATATCCACACAAAACCTCACAGAAAAAGTATGGTTTTAAGCAGAGTAAGGTTCTCTTTCTGACTAATACAAAGCTAAGCATCTGAAATTTTGGTAGTGCTCTAAATAAAGGTGGGCTTCCTTCTGCTGTTGCGTTGAATATTTGAGCAAAGATAACATGTCTTCAGATGGGATTTGCAAGTGGGATATCTGTAGTAAGCTGTTTTGAACCATGATAGTGTGCCCCAGCCAAACCATCTTTAGTTATTCCTTTTGGAACCCTCAGATAGAGACCAGGCTGGGATTACCATCACCAACTTCACCTGCCCTTCCACCTTCAGCTGCAGCAGATCAGCTCCTGGAGGGTTCTTAAGCCCAGCCAGAAGGCTCATTGAGAGAGAAAGAGGGTGGTGTGAAAGGCTTATGTCTGTTCTCTGGCCTTTTCTGTCTTCTTGTTTGGAATTCCTGGACTAACTTGGCTGCTGATCACTGGATGGGTTCTGTTGCTACTGTCATCTCAACTCCGCTTGCCTGGATCTGGAGCATCAAGGATGGAAAGGTAAACTGTGCTTAGTTGAAAAAAGAATTGGGAAAGGAGAAGATGAAAGGCCAAATACCAAGACAGCAAGGAATAGATAAAGAGGGCTGTGCTCAACTGAATTAGGAACGAATCATATTTTCTGAGCTCTTGTACAAAGTAGAGGGACCAATCAAGTAATATGTAATGTCATGTGCTGCAGTTGCAAAATGTACGTGAACTGGATTATGGATAATTTGTAAAATGTATGACTAGGGTAAAATGTCTAATTACTGTGTTAGGGAGAAGTACTGTGTTAAGTAAGCATAAGTAAGTAAAATGTGTATTTACTGAGTTAGGCAAAAATAGAATAAAGTGTGTTAATAGAGTAACATCTATAAGCAGTATAGGATACTGAGTAAGATGTATAAGTTGTAAGTTATGTATAAATTGGTAGACTATATAAGTAAGCTAAATACCAAAAGAGGTGATAAGTAGATGTTAAGTAATAATTAGAAGATGTGTGAGTTCCTGAATGATGCCCAAAAAGGTGATGCATATTTTTGAGAGTTTTAAAGCTTCTGCATAATCATAATGATCCATTGTACAGAAGTGTGAAGTTCCCGCAGATATCAAGGTATGCAGCCGTAGTAAGATGATAACATTAAATGATGCCCCAAGAGTTAAAAAAAAGACCATTTCTTTTGGTTCTGAGAGACCTTGTTTACATTTCTGACTTCAAAACTCATCCTTATATCTAATCTATTAAAGGATCTTCATTTAACTGAAGTGTTAGTAGGAAAGATTATATAACAAATGCAAAAAGTGTACAGTAAAAAGATACCATTTAATTTTAAATGAATCTGCAAAGTTACTATAAAGGAGATGTTTAAAATTTTTGTAGTTAACATGTCAATGTTGAAATAAAAATTCTTCTACAAGATTTAAGTCCAGTCTTTAAATTGAGTGAATATTTTTTTTTTTTTTTAATAGCAGTAGTATGGACAGGGTAAATGAACTGTCTTTGAAGCTTCTCAGTATTACTAATAATGGCAGAAATGAGAAGAAAATGAAAAAGCATTTGATCATAAATATAAAAAGAAAAGGCTTACCCTTATTCTGGAGAAAAGATGTGATTTGACACAACTAAGCGTCAAGCAAACGAAAAATCAGTTATTTTATAAGGAAAACAAAATAAGAAAATATTGAGGGAAACTAGATAGCTGTGAGGCATAACAGGTTCAAATTTAAATGGTTACAGTACAAGGAAAAGGTTTTATTACTAACAGAATTAAAAGTTAAAAGATATAAAGAGAAATTAAAACAGACACCCCCCATCCCACTTCTTCTCAGCCCTTTATTCCTTTTCTTATCTAGCACAAATGATAACACAACATGGGATTTTAGTCAGTGTTGCAGTTCTTGAAAAGTCTCTCTCTTATGCTTTCTTATGGTTTCTTCTTCTTGCTTCACATGGTTTCTCAAACTCCTACCAAAACCAGACCCACCTGGAAAGAAACAATCTGCTGTGGTGTAATACATCTCTTCTATGAAAAAATATCAGTTTTTTCACACTGCCACACCTGGGCCGTCACATGGGGTTATCAATCTTTTTAAGGATGGGTCATTTTGGCCTGAACACAAAGGCTTTTTCTGCTACAAGTCCTTAAAAGCCTCTCACTGCTTCTATATATATATCCTGCCATAGGCACTCTTCACAATCTTCACAGGCCACACAAGAGTCTTCCATACCCCCATGCACTTCAAATGGATTGAAGAGACAATCAGTTTGAGATATTACAGTTTCTTACCACCCCATGCAGGAAGTATTTTTAAGCTACGCGCGAGGAACGCGGCACTGCCCCTTTTCGCCATCGCCATTTCCAGCTCCGTCTCACATGACTCACTCTCTCTCTGACTCAGAAACCTCTATGTTGAAATATGTTCTTGTTCAGGCTTTATGGTGAAGAAAGCCTTACTCCTTTTGTGCTGCTGGCTGTATGGTGTTTTCTTCAGCCCAAAGTGTGCTGGCTGCAGATAGGAGGCTCCCGTCAGCTCCATGTGGAGAACAGGGGACTCACCGGTCCCAAGAAGCCGATCTGGAAAGATTTTATCTGTGTGCCAGTCTATGGCTGGGTTTAGCTGCCTGGGCTCTGGGATGGTTCCCTCCCCAACTACCCAGAGTCCGTGCTGTGGCGTCAGGGAGAGGGGGAGGGGGCCGGGCCCTCAGCGGGGCCCGGAGGCTCCGAGGCCCCCCTCACGTGAGCTGGAAAAAGAGGAAATTCCCACCTTTCCATGCAGTTTAAATATGTAAACTGTGAGAAGTGTTATTGGGCTAAAAATCTGTCTGTCAACTCAGATTCAACCAACTACAGATGTCTACTAGTTAAAAAGAAGTAAAAAAAATGTGTTCCTTCATATAGAATTGCAGTTACATTACTCCATTTTTTAGTAGTTTGCTATTTCAAAAAATGTTTTTATTGAGCAAACCAGTAGCCTCTTAAAACCCTAGAGATCTTCTGTACAAATAACTTATGCAACAAGCTGTGGAAAATACTACAAGAAACAGCGTCACAAAAAATATGGTATATGTAAAACACTATTTGTACAGGTTTTTAATTTTCCTTCTTCATTAAACCAAACATAAGGGATAAAATTTGAGCTATTATTTTTATTTCATGAATTTAAATGAAAATTAAAAATTCACTGTAACAAAGTGCTAGGATAATAGGTTAACTTTGACACTGACTGAGAACTGAACGTCATCCCACTTCTTTCTAGCTCAAGTCTTTAATGTAAACTTAAAGTTAATAGTGAAACTGGGAAAAACGCATGTCGGTACTTTTTGCCATGCATATACGTGAGAGAGTTGACCCATCATGGTGGGTAACAATTCCTATTGTCTCTTCTGCTGGAAGATATTTTACTTTCACTGGGAAACATTGTAGCATAAATACAGATTATTATTTTGAAGGGGATGAATCGTGGTCCAAACATCATCTTGGTGGAAAGTTTGTCAATTACATAGTGAGATGTTGCAGTTTAATCTGCTTTCTTATGCTCTGATGACCAATCTAAAACTTAAGGTGTGACTTGTGACAAGATAAAAATGTGTTTATTACTATGAAACTGTTGGGAGAAATAGTTACAATTTAGTGAAAAGATTTTTAAACTAGATCTAGATTCCTACACTTAGGGCTTGATTACTTTTTAATCCATAGATATGGTCTTCAGCATATCTTGATTTGGCATAAGTATATTAAAATTCTGTTTTGGTTTGGTTTTTTTTTTATAGGGCATGCTTGCAATTAATCTTGAGCTATATTATAAATCTGAGCAAATTAAATTCTATTTTGATTAATGTGAACTCTATATTTCTAATAAATGCACTCCAAAGTTTCTAATATTAAATAGAGCATTAAAATCTCCCCCCGCCCCCCCAAAAAAAAAAAAAAGGATGTTTATGAAATTTGTCACTACTTGTCGGTTACTTAATTCTGTTAATGTGAAACATCAGATATTTGAACATTTGTTAAATAACCCTGGAATTAGCTAAATTATTATCTTGACATAATTGAAAGGACATATGTAGAGGCAAGTGCATCCTGCTGAAGGATTGCAGAAGAGAATTCACTTCCAGTCCGATGCATGTTGCACTAACATGCAGTTAATTTAGGATGAGAGGACACAGAAACATAGTTATGTGAAATTCCTTTTTGGAGTAAACTGGCCAATAAGAATATCAGGTAATGTAGTTGAAAAGTGTTCATTTGGAATTTGCTTCTGGGAAGGTTACACTACTCTGTTAAAAGCAAAATTGAATATTTCTTTAATAATGACAGAAACAAATCTAAGCTGCATTATCATACCTAAAAAATAAAACTATGTCAAAATTTGAGGTCACTATCTGGAATATCCCTGCACAGTAATCCGTGAGACAGTTAAACTCATGCATAGAACTCCAATGATACATATTTTATTCAAAACTCTGAATGCATTTCATTCACACTAGATCAATCCAGTGGCAGTATATCAATTTTCCATAAATCATCCTTACTAAGTCATGGAGATTCATTAGTTAGATCACAATACAGTATTTGTTTTCCTAAGAGGCAATATAAACTTAATTTGCTTATCATACACAGGTGCCAAGCAATTCCTATTAAATACATCAAGAATACTAATACTGAATCAGCTGCTCTCTTGCAAATTAGGTCAACTCACACTAGTGTACAGAGCATGAGGAATAAACATGATGAGTTAGAGATCTGTGTGTAGTCACCAGTCTATAATCTAGTTGGGGTCGTGGAGACTTGGTCAGATGATTCCCATGACTGAGTGCTGCAATTAAGGGACAAAGATTCTTTAGGAAGGACAGGCTGAGGGGCCAGAGTTGTCCTTTCTGTGAGAGAACAATCAGAGTGCATGGATCTCTGCCTGGGGATGGATGAAGAGACAACTAAAAGATTATTTGTTAGAACTGAAAACAAGAAAAGCAAAGTGACATTACAGAGGGTGTTTGCTATAGGCCAATAGACCAGGAAGAGCAAGTGGAAGAGGACAGATAGGAGCAGCTTCATATTCACAGGCTTTGGTCCTCAAGGGCCTCTTTTACCACCCAATATCCACAGGAGAGGTGCCACAGCAGGATATAAGCAGTAAAGGAGGTTCTTAGAGTGTATTAGTGACTTCTCTTTTTAAGTGGTAGAGGAGCTAATGAAGAGTGCTGTTCTGCAGAATCTCATGCTGAACAAGAGGTGAGAACAAGTGTCAGAACAAGAAGTGATGCTTCCTCTTTACTCAAAAACTGATGAACCCACACCTGGAGTATTGTGTCCAGTTCAGAATGCAGCAGTGTGAGAGAGATATGAGCACACTGCAGAGAGTTCATCAAAGGACTATGAGGATGGGTAAAAGAACAGTTTTTCCCTAGGAAGAAAAAGCTGAGAAAGACAGGACTGTTCAGTGTAAACAAGGCTCAGTGAGGAAATTATCAATCAATCTATATAAATACCTGAGGGAAGGGTGCAAAGTAGTGGAGACATGCTCTCTTTCAGTGGAGCCCAGTAACAGGTTCTGGGGGTAGTTGGCACAGGAGGTTCTGTCTGATCTTCAAGGAACACCTTTTCACCATGTATATGACTGAGCACCAGAACAGGATGCCTAGAGAAGTTAAGGAGTCTCCATCCTTGCAGATATGCACAAACCATCTGGACACAGTCCTGAGTAACAAATTATAGGCTGTCCCCCTTGTGTGAAGGAGTTGTTGAGCCATATGGCCTCCAGAGGTTGCTTCCAACCTCAGCCAATCTGTGATTTGCAACACCACTTTAAAAATTTCTCTGATGCTTTACTCATTTGCTTCTGGATCTTTTCTTTTACTATGTGCATGTCTTGGTGTGTTAATTTATTTTAACTGAAAGTAGTGGTGACAGATGTTTGTTGAATTTTGTGGTTCGGTTTTTTTTTTTCCCTTCTATTGGCTTTTTCACATGCATTAAGGATCCACATTTGAGACTGTTTTACATGTATTAAATATTCTGCAAAACAGGGAGATAGCTTTTGAAAATGTTAAGTTCAGTGTTCATAATAAAGTAAGGCAGTTTGAGACTTTTGAAAATAAAAAATGATTCATTTTGCTTCAGGCTGAGTCTATCCTTCAGAGCTCTTTCAACACATTTGCATCAGGTCAGGGAATTACAGTGTGTGATAACTGATCACCACAGTTTTTGGCAGAAACAGGCAAACCACAAATATTTCTATTTTGTCAAATTTTTAGTATTATTTTCCTAAGAACAAATGGAATAAGTAAAAAATACAACTAGAAATTTCAGTACTAGATTATTTTTAAAATAATTTAAAGTAAGATAGGTTTCAAAAGCATCCAACAGTACATCTTACTTAATTGTCTAGAATTTTATCTATTGAGTAGGAAAACAGATGAATATAAGACCAAGTGCAGATGAAAAAAACCCCAGTCAATCCAAATAAAAGTTTTAATCCTTTATATTCTTTTTTGCTAATTATATGTGCAATTAAAAGTCCTCACTCAAAAGAAATCAGCTTTATCTCATTTTTGAAATTGCTCCTCTAGCTCTTTCTTTATGCAACATAAAGGGATGAAGTGATCTCCATAGACAGGGGATATTAAGGAGGAAAATTATTTATCAATAGTTACTTTACATGGATCATGCTCAGGACTGATCACTGACTGTGGTGGTAGAATTTATCTTTTCGTAGTCAATGCATATTGATAGGAACCTTTAAGGGGGACAATCCATCTGACTGACAAAAGAAGACTAATCTGGGGAACTCTGGATTATGCACATATGGCTACCATAATACAGGACATAAATTTAAAAGAGCTGACTAAGTCACTGGAGGCTGAAGAGGAACCTTATTTGCCCCTTGATAAAATATCTTGCTTCTCATCAGGGTCAATTAAGCCTGTGTTGATTGCTATGCTAACATGTTTATGCCTCTGTTGGTACCCTGACTCGCCTATTTAGATGCACCTAAGGTGTCTGTGACAGGCAAATGGACAGAGGCTTGGTGCACTTAACATTCATTGAGACAAAAAAACATTAAGTGGAGAACCACCTTCCTCTCCAAGAACCTGATACACACAGCTTACTGAAGCTGATGTTAAAACTAGTATTGATTTATAAGGAAGGAGAAGACTTAGCAGTTTTCCAGAAATGGGAATGAAGCTGAAGAGGAAGAACAAAGTCAGGACTAAAGGAGTGCAGTGGTGGAGAATGAAAACAGTCAGGTACTGAATATTTTCTTTTTATCTTCTCCACAAAAGAAAGATGTCCCTAATATAGCTATTAGACTAGCAAATGGGAAATGCCAGCTTCCTCAAGCACTTATTGTTGTCACTAGGCATTTTAATGACTCCATTTAGCACTGCAGCATTTCTTTTGCTCAACACTGACTAATAACATGCTGAGATAGTTACACACTTTGCAAGTGGAGTTTTATTGAAGAATGGGAAGGTGAATGCCTGGGGATTTTGCTCTTAAAACTGTGCAGGACGCATTTTGGATACAATGTTTAAGGAGGAAAAGAAAATTAAACAGGAAAGGTTAGCAAGGGAGATTAAGGGTGAATGAGAGAAACAAGGGGAGAGCTAATGAAGGAAATGAAATGGATTGAGAATTACTTTGAAGAGCAACTAACAGCAGATAATAAATCATGGAGCTTTAAGTTCACAAAAGCTGAACAGTAAAAATAGTGATGTAGTAGAAATGGCATAATGCACTTTTCATAAATGTAAAGTGTTACTGCAGTATGTTAAATACCGAAAAGTTTCCACCGTTTTAAAGTAAATTGCCCAACTGTACCTTTCTGTTCTCTTTATTCTAGCAAGTTAACTTGTTTCATTGACATTAGTGCAGCTATAGAGTTCTGTCTGCAGCTCCTGCAAATTCAGGCCCTCAGTAGATGTACTTCTGTTTAACCTGTCAGATGCTGACTAGTTCCTTACACTTGCTAAATACATATGAATCTGTCCCTAAGAATCTAGGACTTGCACTAATAACACACTCCATATATTACCCATATGTAAGGCTACCATTATTATAGACGTAAACCATCTACACGATTTATTCACCTTTTTAATATCAATGCCTTAGAAAGGGAAAATGGCACATGCAATATTTTTTTTTAAAAAAAGTAATTTTGTCAAAAAAAAAAATTGGATTTTACTATAAATTTTCTGGTTTCATTTCTTATTTGAGGACTTGTATAATTAATAGCTTCATATTTGAACTAGTAGCCCCTGAATAGGTTGTGAGTTTTTTCATCTGTTCTTGCTTCTCTTACTAGATTTTTAAGATTACTAGCTTAAATGTGAAAAACACCCTTTTCAAGGGGCTCTTTTTAAAAAATGAACAAAGTATGGTATGTCTTTATTTCTTTGCAAAATCAGCTTTTTCCCTGATAATGAATGCATGGAAGTGTGAGTACTTTTGTGCTCTGTTGCACCTTAGGGATTGGTCAGTGTAGTACCATTTAATCGACTGCTAATGTTCACACTAAGTAAGAAAGCATGTAAACAGTTTTGCAAATATACTGATTACTGCTCCTGGAATATTCCTCTGGATTTTCTACTTTTAAAATCTGTCTTTTTTGTATATGCATATATTGGTATTTACTAGATGTATATTTTTATGTACATACATGTTCTCTATGTTCTGTATGTATGTACAGAATGCTTCTGTAGCTGAAGAATTCCCTATGTTTTTGAAGTACATGGATTATCCACAGGCAAATGCAATCTGATTCTGTCCATATTCAAAATCACTATAACCTGCCAAGGGGTTTCAATATTATTTACTGATCATTTCTTTTGCTAACTGGGTGTAGAGAAAAGCTAAGCTGCTCCGTCAATCAATTTATCCTTCTTTGGAAACAATCTCTGCAATGAGGGAAGTGATGATGTATTTTGAGGGGAAGAATTCTGCCATAAGTAGCAGCAGCTGAACAATTAACATTATGATGTCTGTGAACAGAAGTAACATTTTTTTCTTTAATTTTTACTCATTTGTTCTCCCCTTTCAGTCACCTGAAAGTCATCTAGATTCAGTGGTAACTGCTACAAATGGTGGAGCTGTGAATGGCAAAAGCAGGACACCTGAATCATGTATTCAGCATATTGCTCAAAACAGCCAGTTTCTTTAGGACTCATGGGAGTGTCTTTTCCCAGTTTGTAACTAAATATTATGCTGCTTAAATCTATGTATTTTGTGGGATTAATTCCCATATATTTTAAGTAAAAAAAATTGTCAGCAATTTTTTTATTACAAGAGTTAAGAATATATTCAAGACACTTAATCTCATTTTAGATTTGTCTCTGCATTTTTTAATATTATCTGAAATTTTCCTACATAAGGTGAAGTTTCTCTCTGATAAATTGAATCTCCAAAGATGAAGAGGAAGAGTGCTTAACTTTTAAGCACTTTCTTAACTCAAAGACATTAAATCCTTGTTCCATCTTGCCCATGATAGTGCTACAGAAACAATGCACCATGGCTGAAAGCATGAAGTAACATGATTTAGTCAATTAAATTTTTTATTATAAAGTTAATTATATGGAAGGCCAGTGTATTACATTGTGTGTAATAACTGATGCACAGAGATATTTGAAACAGACAATCTGCTGATATTATTGTATAATCTTGCATCTTATTTACAAATAAATTTTTATTTGGTTTTATTTCTGTGTGCAAAATTTGTGTTGAAAAATATGAATCCTCCCAGTTGTATGAAGAAAAATATATATATGTTAGAACTGGAAATCCTTTTATTGTGTAAGCACCTGAAATAAATACACATAAAATGTGCATATAGAAAATTTTTGGTGCTATGAGCCTGAACCAGTGATCAAGCTTTTTTAAAGCCAAACTAGACACATCTTTTCAGAAGGTGACACTAAAAGGGCAATGAATTAAAGCAAATCAATATTATAGATTCCAATTACTTTATGTCGTGTTATTTTCTGAAAAGAGAGCAAAGAACTTTAAACATGAGCATTTTCTACAGACCTTACCTGAATGAACTGTAATAAAAACTAAAATAACCCTCTGATTTCAATAGCTTTAGGGATAGTAAGATACTTTCTACTATAATTTTTGGCTGCATTTCAACTTTCTTTTGAAAAGAGGAACTTTTGGAGAAGACTTAATTTTAACACAATTGTTTAAAAAGATATTTGCAAAATTCTTCACAATTGATTTATTTTAATGGGGGTTTTAACCCTAAATCAGAAATCTAGATTTTTTTTTTTTTGTTTGTTTCTTTTAAGCAAATTACTTTTTTTCATCCTAGAACAGTGGAAAGCTAAAATATATTCAAATTCTACGGAAAAAAAAATCAAAAGTAAAATCATAGTAGCACCTAAAGTCTTGGTAATTTGGAAAAAAAAAATTTTTAGAAGCATTTTTTTTGTTCTTTATTAGAACAGATGAGATATAGACAGAATGATCTCTGTTTTATTGCTGCTATCTGAATATTTTGTTTTCTGCATCTTTTTGCTGTTGTGCCTGATAAATATCATTATCGGTTTAATAAGATAGAATGTTTTTACCTATGGATTGATTTTAAAATCATCTGTGCTCTGATGAATTCAGGTCAATCCAAGGAAATATTAGGTCAATGTGCAATATGAAAGATTTGGGTTCATCTTTCAAAAATTGCATAAACTTTTTCTATTAAAGAAAGTTTTCAAAATTTTGTGTAATTTATTTTATTCATAGTGTTTCATAGGTGCAAAACTAATAATAGATCTGATTCCTGGAGCATAGTTTTGAACTCTGAGCAGTAATCTTGCTCCTATCAATGTATAAACACTCAAAAAAACAAAACAAAACAAAAAAAAATACAAACCAAAAAATATCTCCCAAACAACAACAACAACAAAAAAAAACCCTTATTCTCATTTACTTTTTTTCCTGACAAAATATTGTTCACTGTAACTTCTTTTTTAAAAAAGCAGTTTTCAATAAAATTATAGGAAAAAAAACCCCAAAGACTTATTCTCACATCTTAAGTGTCATGTTTATATGGTCTTGTAACTAATCATACTTTTTATAATTTTCCTTACAAATTATCTTTATGGGAGTTAGGAGCAATGTCCCAGGTAATTAAGTAAATCAATACATAATGATTCTTAGAAATAAGAATAGTTTGGAAAACTTCTCATTTTTTTAATACTCTCTGCTTAGGTTTGGGGATTTTATCCAAACTTTGCTTCACTTGTGTTGCTTTTTTGTCTACAAATAAGTTAATTTTAGGGTGTAGCTCTAATTGAAATTCAGCATAGCAAAATATCTTCTACTGTTGGTCAATAGGACTGAAAAACAAGTGATTATCAGAAAAACTGCACCTCCCCAAAAGCCTGATTTCCATCTTGCCACTCATATATTGAACTAAAAATGGATACTTTACTTGCAGGTATACATGAGCAGACCATTTGAGTCACATTCAGCTTCCAACAAAGGCGCTGTTAAATGATTTGGAGAGGTTACAGAGGAACTACAGCAACTACATAAACAGTGCTTTTCAGAACAGAAACAATTTTCATTACTTTTTTTCATTCACTTAGTGCTGTTAATAGTCATCTGTCTGTGAATTAATATTGCTATAGATTGTCATAACCACCTATAATACATTCATTTATTATGTGTTCCACCTGAGAAATGTTCTATATTCTTGATAGTCAAGTGCAAAGATCTTCTCCTCCCAGTCTGCTCCATAAAGGACAGATTATAACTGAGTGCAAAAAGATGGAGATAGATAAATGATACAGAGAATATGCTTTTAATTCCACGATTTCTTAGCTCATAAAATTTTCGAGTAAGTTTGAGTTGTGATTCTTCTAGACATATTGGTAAGAAAGCTACAGCATAATTAATAGGATTTGGAATTCTGTACATTAAATTTTCACTACTAATTTTCACACTGCTATTTAAATTTATGGTAAAACACATTGGAGCAGTATTATAAAAATATTATTTTCTGATTTTTCTTACTTTAGTGTACTAATATAAGTATTTTTGCCACCATGAATAGTTAAGTGAATAATGGTTATTTTTATTTTGTAAAGATAGATTACTCTCTCACTTCATTAAAAAAAAAAAAAAAAATTAGATGTTGAAACATCAGATATTTCATGTATTCATTAGGATTAAGTGACCTCGTGGGGCTTCAGATGGTATGTATCAAAGTCCTGTGCATACTAGCAGAACTTAATGACTCTGACCATCTTAACCTGGGACATGCACACATAAAAATGAACCCAAGAACTTTAGCTTGTGTTTATATATGCGATTCACTGTTTCAGACTGGACCACCCAGCAACTAGGAGGAGACCTTTATACTGGGTAAAGTGGGCCCAGGATCTGGATGTTGGTTTTAGATGTGTTGAGGGCCCATGCAGATGTTCAAATATTCCCCTAAGTATGAATGAGCTTGTGGGGAATTGTTTACAGTTGTGAACTTCAGTCCTGATCAGCCAGCAGTTACGAGCAGGACTTGGTCATTTTTACTTATCCTTTATGAGCTCTGGTATCACTGCCCGTGTTGCTGCTGAATGCTGTGCCCTGCCTGCAGCAGTTTGTGTAGCTGTTAGTACTGGTTTGCTGTGTGCTTATGGGATACACAATCATCCTTGGAACTGGATGAATTTGCAAAGAAGAAAACATCAGTCTTATTTAACAGCCTGGGATTGAGACTGCTGCATCTCAGGCTGGGCTCCAGATATCAGGAAGGAATCCCTGGGCTTCAAAGGCTGCTGGTTTCAGTGGCTTTCCTGACATCTTTAACACTTGTTATGTGTGGAAATAATTTTATCTTATCTTTTTACAGTCATAAAGACTGTCTAGTAGCAGGTAGATACTCCCTAGATTTATTTAAGCTTTAATTTAACTTTGTGTAATCAGGTGCCATAATTCCCACTGTTCGTAGATAGTAATTACAGGTAGATATTCGTGTGATATTGCTGTATACTACTGCAGAATAAAAAAGCCTTTTTTTGATTGTAGCTTAGGTAGTGGAATTTTTTGTAGGAACACTAGAAGAGTAGAAGAAATTCAGAATGAGAATGGAGACAAAATTTATGGTAAATATACCTTTCCTACCTTCCAGGAACATTGTGTTTGAGACAACTCCTGTGACTTCCTGAGCTGTCTCCTAACCTGAATCATCCTATGAATTGATGGGCTTATTCATAACCAATTAAACAGTATGATCTGATGGAAAAGCAGCATGGAATAATTTAGTATGTATAACTTATTCTCTAAAGTGTTTTCTTAGTTGTCTGAAGCAAACCATTACAATAAAATGAGTGTAAAGTAGGTTCCCAAATATCTGAGTACTATGTGATTTTGCTTAACTGAGAACATTCCTCCTTTCACACAGGTCTTGGTTATGTATATTATAGAGATTTTCCATATTCTTTTTTTCTTTCACCTTCTGCATTTACAGACTCTGCTTGAGGTAAAGACAATTTGGGCATACATGAATTCTCCAGTGCTGAAGTGGGGTCATCTGAATTGTACACACACAAATCAGGAAGTGTCTGTAGGACAGCTTTACTGAAAGAGCTCTCATACCCTTTCCATGAAATTAATATGACTGAGATTTTCTCTGAAGTACCTGTATGCTAACACATACACAATGGGGAACAAAAGAAGGCAGGTAGAGATCTGTGTGCAGACCAAGGGTAGCAATTTCATTGAGTTCAAAGAGAAGTGGAGAGATAGTTCATGTGGTTGGAGTGCTGCTGCTCATGGGTCACCATTTCTTCAGGAAGAACAGACCAGGGGAGGAGGGAAATTGTGTTTTGTGTGGACAGAGGGAGTACAATGACCTTTGAACACAAAACTTGCTTTTTTTTTCTTTGTTTCTCCTGCCTCTTTACCTTTCTGTCTGTCTCTCTCTCCTGTGAGGATGATTAGTTTGCTAAGACAGGCTGTAGAATGTCTATTTTTGGAAATATAGAACCCTGATTTCATAATATTCTGCACAGCTTGCTCTATGTAACCACACTTGGAGCATGAATGCTGGATTAGACAGCCACCACAGGTCGCCTTTCTCCTCATACATTGTGATCACTCCAGTAGAGCACCCCCAATCTGAGTCTGTTTGAAGACAGAAATATCTTCAGCTAATGAAACATATAGTAAGTCTTGAATATTTTTCCCTTCCATTTTGTATGCTTTGTTTTATCTACCCACTTCACACTTGAAATTGATGTGTTCTCTTGCAATAAATTCTATGGAGTAGCTCAGGAAAACAAATTTCATTTGAAAGATTTGAATTTTTTTTTCTTTCAACTTGTTTGACAGGACTATGAGCCCTTTGCTTTAAAGGAAGACTTTTGCTACAATGTTAGGAGTGTTTACAAACACACAGAGATATACATACACATACACACATATTTACTCTGGGAATAATAATTTAAAATTAGAACTACTGAATGTTTTCAGGTAGTGACAAAGCAATAAAATAAGCAATTGAAATCCTTCAATAAAAAAATATATGACAGATGAAGAGGTGAAGAGGATGATTAGGCTTATAGCATGATTTCTGTACGTGAGGAACAACTGGACTATGACCAAAATTTCAGTGTTGGAGATAGATGAAGTCTATCAAATTGTGAGTGTCATGGAAAGAATGAGCATTCAATGACAGTTTTTCTTTTTAAAGGTAAGAGCTGGCTGAAGCAGAATCTAACAGTTATTTGTTCAAAACTTCATCAAAATAGCTTTGTGCATCAGGCAAAGTCTTCCAGAATGAAGAGGCTTGTCCACCTAAATGCCTCAGCTGACGTCCATGGTGTAATAAGCAAACAAATTTCATCATGGCCAAAGCCGTATGCCTTGTGTGATGGTTAATGGGCAGAGAGAACTGTGGATGGAAGTGAGATTGACTGAAAGAACTGCTTCAAAATACTTTTAGAAATAAAAAGTTTACTATGACTTGGCTACCAGCCATCTTAGCTTCTAGCCACTAATAGTAACAAGACAGCAAGGTGAGGAAGGAGAAAAATATATACGAACAGGAAACATCATGTACTCTTTGTCAGGAAAGAAAAAGGAGGCATCCCAAGCTGTGCCTACAGCAATAAACAGGCTTGTGCATCGAGTGTTCATGTGAAGAGCATGATAGATTTTTGCTGTGCGTAGATCTGTACAGCCAGTATGCTGAGTATGCATAGCACATCACCTTTCAGCATACTGTAGTCATGGCCACATGCTAGACACCTCGTTTATTTTTATATGGGATTTTAATTGAGTATGCTTAGGCATGTGTACATAAGAATTTTAGAATGTATATAAGGATAATGTAATTTTTTTCACAGTTTAAATGTCATGCATTTGCAGTCATCCTTCTTTAGAAATTTTTTTTTTCCTTCTCCTGTAACCATTTGGATTACACAGAAGCCTTTTAGTAGAAGTTAACAGTAAGGTTTAAATAAAGGTCTGTTTTCAGACATCTTGCTTTTCTTTTTAGCTGCAACAAACGTATTTGTTATGATGGGTAACCTTTTTAACATCACTATGTTATATATTTAAAAAAAAAAAATAAAATAAACCAAAGGTGAGAGACAGTTTACCAACCTGTAAAAAGTTAGAATTGGCGTACGTTGTCACCACTTTCAGGAACAGAAATCAGTAGAGCAAGGTTTATGGGTTTGGTTAAATAACTGATCTTTAAGGAGTTTGCTTCAAGCACACACGTTCAAACTTCACAGGTTCTTGAATTTCCATTATTCTCTCTGTTTTTTTCCAGTTTCTCTTTCAGTGAATTACAGAAATTGTCTCCGGGGCAGAGTGTTCTCGTGGAAGGAAGCAATAAAGAAGGAACATTTCCTAGCATTATGGTGAAACTGTTTTTTTCTGAAGAAAAATAAGTTGTATAAATTAGTTTGACCTTTCAAAATTTCAGGTTTTGGGGGAAAAAAATTGCCTTTTTAAATTATATGGTTCCACACTGAATTGCTCTATATTTTTGACCCTCAAGTCCTCTTGCTTTTTGATTTCTCTACAGTGATGTTTAGACTAATGCTGTGGTCCTCAGTGCTTCACTTTACTGTTTGGAGGGCAAAAGAAATAAAAGACTTTCTATGACAGCCCTTTCTAAACACTTCTGTGGCTCCTGTGAAACTCACTTTAAAAAGTAAGCTACACAGATACTTTTACTACAACAATTTTTAGAACTATTCACAGAAATGACTGACAGCTAATAGCTCTAATGTTTCCATAATTTTCTGGTACAGTAAATGTCAATGTCTTCCAGCCAATCACAGCAGCTTTTTACTAACCTTTTTTCATTCTTTAGCTGACATTTCCCCTACCTGAAATGTTCACACACACACACATGCACACATACCAGGCTCAGCCATTAGTACACGAACTCTCATGCTAGCTGGAGGGTGCAAATGTAACTTTTTAAAGAACTTGCAAATGTTCCTTTCTATCCCAAGTATTTTCTACGTCAAAAATTCAAAGGATTAATTTAAAATCTTTGCATGAAAATACATCTTTTGAGAGTTTCATTCAGGAAACTTAAATTATAGTATTCAATTTGACCAACTGCATAGGACACAAATAATAAATTTTGTGCAAGTACAGAATGTATTCCATTTCAGTAGGTTTTACTAAGTAGCAGTTTAAGACAGAAGCTTTCATAACCAGAAACCATACAAAGGAATGGCTTAAGTACCCTGCTCCTGGTGCAAAATTGATTTTTTATCGTTAATGAATGACAAATATTATCTTTTTCTTAAAATTAACTCGGATTATTGATCATGTGCTATGGGTGAAAGTAAAACATCCTGTAAAAAATGTAGAAAGTAATTTTAAGACTGATTTCTGTTCTCTCTTACCAACTCCTTCAATTCATATATACCATCTAGATATCTTCTTCAGGTAAATTTCTTAGAATTGGAAATGCAGTAGCTAGAAAAGTACTACCATTTTCTCCTGAGCAGCCGCTGCACTGGGACAGATGATACGTATTAAAATACCATACAAATATATGGTCAAGAGTCCTTGTAAAATGTACAGTAAATAAAATATATCTTGCAGGACAGTGTACTTCAAAAATTGAATCACCACATTTTGGTACTTTTATGATGGTAGAAACACAAAAATCTTTTCTGTGTTTGTTGAGTCCTGGTTTGCAGTGTCAGCAAAAGGAAAGTGCAGCACTGGGATTTATCTTTCAGTCAACATAGGAAAAGATGTAGAGTACAGGGAAAGAGAATCACAAGGAATAAAAAGAACACAATAATGTTTGTATTTATAGATTGCAGTGATAGGTGTGCAACAGATAGGTACCTCAAAAATACATAAACTTGGTAGAAAAGGATCTTAGATTATTTATTTCCAGAAGGAAAACACTTCCTATACACTATTTACAAGAAAGCACTTTTCCCTTTTAGTTTAGGTCCACAAAACTTGTTTGCCTTGTGATTTTGTGGTAAATGCCAAATTTCCTCATGATAGCCAATACTCATACTAGATGTCTGTTCTTGCCATATCCAGCTAACATCTCTACTTAACTAGTCCTGTGGTGATTAATAGAGCTAGAGAAGAAAAATTAATGTCTTATACGTCTTTGATTTTCCTAGTTGCATAATTATTTTGGGGGATTTTTTTCTGAAATTAAGTTTTCCATTAGCAGAAGCCAAATTTATCTTTGCTTTGGAGGTAGAATTTTGCCCATAAAGCAAGGAGAAAGTTCAAAGTTAATAACTCTTTTATGTGTTTTACACATAAAACAGACTCATGCCCAAATTTTAGCTGAAATAACACATTTCTCAGCAGATGATTATTGATGTGATTAATGTCTTTTAACAGTTCTCTCTAGAAAAGCTCACCCTTCCCTAAGAAGAGGTCACCACAATAAGGATGATAACAAACAGATACAGGCATAAGACCTCTTCACTGTGTGCTCCCCCAGCACTGAAGAAGCACATTCATAGTAAATTGTAAAGAGCAGAGGCAATACCACACTCTAGCCTCCATTAGTAAGTGTTTTCTGACATATTTAGTCTACTTGTCAAAAATATATTTCTAGGACTGCTCAGTTAAAATCATTCAAGGAAGAAAACCTGTTTTTTTCATCAGTAAAGCCTGAACATGATGCCTTTAGGAAAAACAAGTTGTTTAGTTCTGTCTGGGTTTTTTTCAATTTTGAGGAGCTTACACAATTAAAGCTTGATTAAACATTCTGCCTTGTTTTGTTCTTTTTGGTTAAAGGCGACCTTGTTAAAAATGTAGTTTTCATCATATAATTTGATCTAAATCCACAGAATATTGCTGGCTAGGGAGAAAAAATAAAGGGCTACGTTTTCACAAAAGTACTTATAGTTGCATACATCCTTTTCCTCTAATTGCTCATTGCTTAAAGTGACAAAGAAGTATTTTACTTTTTAATTAAAAAAAAAAAAATGATAAAAAGAACCATTATCTTTTCTCACCATTTGCCTTCTAAATTACAAAATAATCTATACACACAATTCTAGCTGAGACACTTTTGAGAGGCTTGCTTTGCAGTAGCTGGTGTATATTACTTTTTAGAAAGTCATAAGTTAAGAAGCCTTAAGAAGCAGAGGTGCAGTTGCCTGCTTGCATATTCATACTTATGCAAATATTTCACACACAAAGAACACAGTAGCTGCAAAAAGAGAAATTGTCATTAAATCCATGTATTGTTCAATATCGTTAGCATCCCAAGGTTACTTGGTTCTTACTGTACAAATCCTAGTCTGGAAAAACATATTTTGCTCTTACAAGTAAACTTACAGCTCAGTGAAGGAATAGACAAGAAATATTACACTCAAAAGACATAGCAGTTTTTGCAAACCCTCTTATGACTTTAAGTCCAATCACATGCCCTTATTATATGTTAAGGTTGCTTATTATATATAAAGTTGCTTATATATTGCTTATGTTTGCTGCTTCTTGCATTTTAGCCAATGTATCCACTTGACTGTTCATCAATACTGTAAATGTTACTGCAATATTTTAGAGCAATTCTAGATTCTGACAGATGTGGTGTGTTGGAATGGTTTAAAAATGATTTGAGTTATTTGTAAAAGCCTTTTCTTTCTGCTATCTTTTTCAATCACAATTTAATCTCTTATTTTGAAGCGAAAAATAGATGTAGGGAAAAGCTCTGTATGTTAGAAATGTCAGATTCCAATACACTATGCAGGATTGGGGGTCTTTCATGTTTAACAATGGTATTTTTACAAGACTAAAATATTTTTTTTTATATTCTCTACTTTTTAGAATCGCATTAATAACACGTGACTCAAAAGAATATGATAAATTCTTTGATACTTTTAACCACAACGATGATAAAGTATAACAATTATATTGGAAATTTCGAATCTCAGAATCATATGAAAATGAAGGGTCACTTCCAACTGTTCTCACACTACACCAAGTTATATATTCTGCTGGCTAAGGTTTCTCCTGAGGAAGAAAAACTCTGTCTGGTTCCGATGACAACATTTTTTTTTCTGTCTTGAGAAGTCTTTTTACTTTGAGTACGTAGAATACGACTTGTCATCAGTAGAGTAAGACCAAGAAATCCAAGAGTGCATTGACTCAGAACAGAGAATCTGTGAAAATTTCAAAAGAATTTTTTGTCCTTGGCACAAAATTTGTCTAAATCTCCTTTCTCATATAAAATACTTCTGCAGGTCTTCCTGCCTAAGATACATGCTCACATATATATAAAACTGAGGAAAATATTATTTCCACTTACTATACATTTTTATTAGGCCACATATATAGTAATTAGAGAAGAGATATAAAATTTCAGAGAGGTCTCACATTAATCTATTAACAATTTAATTACTAGTTTCTCAAGAATGTTAAAACTTAATATAAAATTAATTCAATGAGAAGAATATTTACTAAGGACAGAAATAAGAGATTATTCTTGTAAACAGATACAATTATCTAAAACAGGAAAGAAGCTACAAAATCGAGAGAGTATAAGTAGAATTAACTAAAACAGATTAAATCTATTTACAAATAATTCTTTTAACTAGAAAAACAATGGAAATTTTATTTATCTTAATATTGTCTAGATGCAAAGCTTATGTGCTTTGGATAAGTTTACATACATTTCTGGATCATCATCTTAAAAAAATAACTTCCCCTCTCAAAAACAAACAAACAAACAAAAAAGCAAATGAAACCCACTAAACTAGTACAGTAACAATAAAAACCACCACCAAAAATATAACTGACAATTTCTCACAATCTCATTGTAAATATGTTTTGCTTCATTGAAGCATTATGTGAGTCACCATCGGTTGTTGCTGGATCAAAATCACACCTGCTGGGTTTATCGTACCTCTTTAGGTGTGTAATATGAAAATTTTTGGATGGTCTATAGATTGCTTAACACTGAAATATCCATTACTCCAATTTTTCTTTATTTTAGCCTCTGGAGTTTGGTAATGACAACTTGTAAAGACATCAGAGCACTTGTAAAGACATCAACATGGCATGTAGCCATTGTCTGTAGAATGAATTTTATTTCAGCAATTGCCTTCAAATGGACAGGTAAATAGTAAGTCATAGTCAAATCTATCTGTATTCTTGACTGTTGAGATCTACGAAACTAAAAGCATATTTGATTCTCCTTCCTTCTGCTATTGCAAGGAAAGAAAGTTTTCAATATAGCATAAGAATAGATATGAGAAAACTCGTATTTTTATGTATTTGTATACACTATTTCAGATTACTGTTTCTGAGAAAATTGCACAAATATAGACAAGCTTGTAAAATGAAGCTGAAATTTTGACAAGGAGACAACTTGTCTTCTGTGTTCTCCTCTAGAATTACAATATTATAAGCAACAAAAGAGTATTGAATTTCAAAATACATTTCATAATCCATCACACTATTTGTTGTAAGAGGATTGTGTTTCTGATGAAATGCAGTTGAAGAAAACTCGTCCATTTCATTGCATTTCTCAGAAAGTGGACTTTCCCTTTAATATATATTTCAATCTGAAGAGCGATGTGCTGGTGAAATGAAAACAAATGACAGTGCTATCTCCAAAGAGACAATGTATTATTTCAAAATGTATGAAAAGGCCCTTGCTTTGCCCTTATGACAGTTAAATGCTCAAAGTGAGACAGGCAAAAAACATAGTTAACTCATTCAAGGAGACATGAAAAGTGACCCTCCTTTTTTTCTTCACTGTGAAGAGAGAGAGAGGATGAAGGGGACTGAGGAAATGTCTGTGTGTGTTTTACTGAAGCCTCTCTGTGGTGCATGCAAAATGAAACCAGCAAGTCTGAATCATAAAAAGACACTTTTGATTTATATGATGTCTAAATGCCAATTAAAAGAAAATAAGATTGACTTGCAACACCATTCACATCATAAGAGGATAAGAATATAGTTGAAATTAATAAGTGTGAAAGATAAAATTATTGGCTTAGATGGTGATCACAGTGATGATGAAGTCTGAATAAATGCCTTGTTGTCCAACACAATTTTTTACTCCAGGATTAAAATCTTATTTGAAGGTATATAATCACTACACATAGGAAGAAACTTGTTTCATTTTCAGTTTGGGATCATGAAATCTTTTTCTCTCTTGGTAATTATTTCATTAGTTAAATCTCTCTTCTGTTCTGAATGGTCATGATTAACATGTGAATATGTTTTGAGATATTTCATTGGAAAATTATCTGCAAAAATAAACACACACTCTTCTACAAAATGTGAAAAACAGAACTGATTTATTAACTTGAATACAAGATACAATTTTTTCTGTTTCTGACAGAGGTCTGGTATCAGAGATTTCAATGGAAGTAAAAAACCCACAGAAGACATTTGTGTTTTAAAATCATGGAATCATTTATGTTGGAAAAGACCCCTGAGATCATCAGGTCCAGCTGTAAATCTAGCACTGCCAAGTGCACCAGAAAACCTTGTCCCTGAGCACCACATCTACTAGTGTTTCAAATACCTCCAAGGACTCATCATTATCAATGCCTGACCATCCTTTCAGTGAAGAACTTTTTCCTAATATCCAATCTAAACCTTCCTGGTGCAACTTGAGGCCATTTCCTCTTACCCTACCTCTTGTTGTTTAGAAGAAGATACTGACCCCCTACATTTCCACAACTTCCTTTCAGGCAGAGTCGTAGAGAGCAATAAAGTCTCCTCTGAGTGTCCTTTTCTTCAGGATAAAAAACCTCAGCTCCTTCAGCTGCTCCTCGTAAGAACTGCACTCCAGACACTTCACCAGCTTCTTAGGAAGAAGCTCTCTCACTTCTCTGGACATGCTGCAGCGTATCAATGTCTTTCTTGTTGTAAGGGGCCCAGAACTGGACACAGGACTCAAGATGTGGCCTCACTAGTACCTAGAACAGTGGGATAATCACTGCCCTGGTCCTGCTGGCAACACTATCTGATACAAGACAGGATGATATTTGGTTCCACCCAGAGTCAAAAAAGTACAAGACTAATCTAACAATAAAAGCAAAAGAACTATTAGAGAAGTTTTATCATCTTTCAACATCATAAAAACACTTTCCTGTTAATTATTCAAACATCCGTATTCTTTAACATTAACATTCAAAATACCTTCCCTAGATTCCACTTTTTAAGCTGTAAATAACAATTTTGTTTTAATATTGTTAGTAGAAATAATGCATTTAAGCATTTTCTTTACACTATGAATGTAAATATAAATCATTCACTATTTTTTGAAATAAAGTATGATGAACATGGAGGTTACTGGGGTGTGTTATATATGTTTGAGATTAAGTCCTAGTTTCAAAGTTATAGAATGCCAACTTCACTGTCTTTGTTTGTGTTTAATAGAGGCCTGATAAAAATAAATAACTAGGATGAAATAAGTCATTTCCTACTTATATTCATCTTCAAATAGTAGTTCTGTGATTTTGTAATACATATCATTCTGGAATTACACCATATTTTGTAGAGAATTTTATATCTCCTTTATGCACAGATTATGTAACATCTTAAGTAATCCTATTAATCTGTTAAAGTAAATTCCTACTGTGTTATAATCAAATGTACTAATAGTTACTGGAAGAAAAATGAAAACACAGGTCTTAATACCACAAACATTATAAATGATAGCAAGTATAGTGATCACTATAGACAAGAGAAAAATTAGCATCTGAGTGTGGACAAAAAACAAATAAAATTGAACATTAAGAAAGGATGGAACTCTACTCTCCATTTTTGCTTATTGAATAACTTCTATTAGGGTAATTGTAATTACTCTGAATTGGTGGAAGAATATTCCAACTATTTTCTAATGCTTTGTGGTCCTAACTGACCCAGAGTTTTTCACAATTTCTGATGAGTTTAGTTTAAGTTGAACAAAAGGAGACAGCTGGCACTGTGCAAAAAAATGCCGTGTACTTTTGAATCTTCATGAAATGTACCTTTGCATCTGCTAGAGCTGGACTTAATGACAGAAGATGGTGTGCAAAAAATGAGAAGTGAAAGCTAAAGTGCAGAGTAGCATATCTGTTCACTTATCTAATTTGAAAAGAATGAAAATATTGGGAAGGAGGAGAGGAATGGGTAGAGAACAGAAGTGAAGAAGAGTAGCTGTGAAAACATTTAGGTTCAATTGTAAAATAAATTCTTTATAACAAAAACTCTAGCTTCAACCCAGCTTCATATGGAGCACCATATCATTTTGTGTCCTATACTCTTGGAAAGAAAGAAGAAAAGATGGGAATCTGCTTTGATAATAAAAGTAAAATCAGAGAATGCAGCCATACAAGTCCAAGATGTTGATGATATTGTATGTAGAACTAAGTAAATGTAAAAGAAATTATAATATATATCTCTCTTTTGAATAGATTTTTAGGCACATAAATTACTCTCTCTGAGAAGACAATGCAAAATTGGTCTGCGTTTTTGAATGATTGTAATAAAACTTCCATTGTTTTCCCCATTGTGAACGGAATATTAGAAACACTATGCTTGAACAGCATAACCTTTGATGTCCATTTCCCATAAGGTATTGTGGTGTTTTTATTTCCTTTTTTAAAAAACTAATCTCACGAGACATGAATATCTTGCAGCTGTAGAAGTCTGTATGCAAATAGTTGCTTTGTCAAATAAAACATCAAGTCAAATCTATTAACATATGAATACATTCAGCTTATTAGGCAAATTATACAAAGCCCATGTATTCAGCAAAAAAACATGGAATTCCTTAGACAGTGGTATTGTATTTTTAAAATTGTTTTAAATATTTCTATGAGCACAAAGCCTCAATAAAATTACAGTACAGCATAAGAGAACTTAGTTTATTAAATGTTGTAATAAATGGATTGCAAGGATTATTTTCAGTGTTGTACAAAATGCATTTAAACTACTTTCAAGAACTAAGCACTTTCTAGGTTGTTTGGACATTATTTCAATTTAAATCTCAATATGAAGCACTGCAAATAGTCATCTTTTTCTGTGCTGTTCAAAAATGTGAGGTGATTGTTTATGGTGTGTGGAATGTATGTGACATACAATATGTGGATGTGTATCCTTTCAAGAGCTGAGTGACAAGCATGAGAAATGGTTCTCTGTAGTGATGACTGCACTCCTAGCCCAAATGACAAGTGTGTGGGTATTTCCCTGGAGGACAGTATCAAATTGAGAATCACAGTAGTGACTAGAGCTAAGCTAAAGAAGAACACTTCTATTACCTATTTTATGAAAACCATACTTTCTGTGAAATCTGGAAAGAGATAAAGCTTGTATTGATTGCATTTATTTTTTGCAAAGATTGGAGACAACACTGGTACTTCAAAAAAGAAACTGCTTTTTACCAACACTTTTTTTTTCCTTTGTTACTACACTTCAGTTTATGAAAAGATTTGCATTGTGCTGATACAAGGATACATCTAGTGCCATAGATACACTAAAATTGTGATAATTCATCAAACAGTCCCTGATAACTTTAAGGATAATATCTTTATGTCTATATGTGCTGACTTTTTCTGCATCAAATTCATCATGAAATATAGAACTCTATATATTTACTTATTCAATGCATTAATCAGTCCTGCAAATCATCCATTCAAGTTAATGAAGACTTGTTTACAAGTAATCAAACACAGCTATCTGTAATTATGAAAATATCACAATTCTGACTATTCTAAAGCATGTGTTTTGTTTTTAAACCATATTATTTGCACATTTTATGTACAGTCATAGATACACAAAGGATCTCCTCTAGTTTCACCATGATAAGACTTACTGTGATATTCATATATACACTGAAACAAGGTTGATGAGCAGCTGTTCCTTTTTATTCTCCCTCCTCCTTGTCCATGTTTCCACACATTCCCCTGTACCATAAAGTTTTTACTGTTGTGTGTGTCTCTTTATTTCATCTTTCCATTTGCCTGCCATTAGCACTGGATAACAAAATCAGAGAGTAATTTACGTTGGAAGGGACCAGGTCCAAGATGTATGCACTGTAGGACACAATGAGAATGGAAGGAGTAAAATGAGACTTTAAAACCAAGGATGAGGATGCAGAGGAACATGTTTTAATTTTTTTTTTTCCTTGCCACTCAAGTCAATTAACAAGAAATTAGTTTTCTCATGTTTGTTTTGCACATAATGGTAATTACTAGGTGATCTCCCCATCTTTATTTGAACCCATATATGGATGCTAAAAAACCTAGCAGAGAAATTTTCCAGCTTCTCACAGCCTCCTATGAAAGCTTTCATTCTCATGCAGACTAGCTGAGAAATGGTTTGCTTTTTTTTAAACTATTTTACAGCTTCAGAATTGTTTTGAGAACTGTGAAGGTTATTTCCCTTCTTTAAGAATAATATTTGGAAATGTGTGTTTTACTGCTCGTTCAATTATTTCGGTAGGTGGATAACCTGAGAACTAATCGTGTCATTTCTCTATTGCGAACTGTGCTATAAAAAGTATGGGTTTTCATTAAACAAGGCTTCTGCCATAATCTCCTGAGACCTCTTTGCCCATTCTTCTCACTGTCCCTGGGTATAACAGTGACATTCATATATGTTTTTGTCACATTTTTTTCCCCTGGGTAGGCATCTCACTGCTATACAAAGCTAACCCACCACAAATCCACTGCTTAAAGCTAGGCGAGTTCTATCAAGCTGTTGAGAGCCTTGCCCTGCCAAAGTTTGTGTATCACCAGTGATGGAAATTCCATACATATCTCAGAAGCCCCATCACGTGTTCCACTGACTTTGACAGCTCTTGCCTCCTCATGAATTGGGAATATCCGTTGTTGTAATATTGTCTGTCACTTCCTACCTTGTTACACACATCTGAGAAGATCCTGAGTCCATCTCCACAAGCTCTGCTCTTAGGTATTAACAGTAATACATCCCTTTTCTTTTCTCATTGGTAAGTTTGAACAAAATCCAATCCACTAAGCCTTTCCTTGTACTTTAGGCTTTCCAGTCTCATGAACATTGGGTGACACCTTGCTGGATGCACTCCAATACATCAGTGTCTTTTTATGTTGTGCAAGGGAGTTAAAAATTGGATGTGACACTCCAGATATAACCTCACAAGTAGCAAATAGCGGGAAAAAGTAACCATCTCACTAACTCAGCCCAAGATGCTGGTAACCATATTTGTTACAAGGATTCATTGTTGGCTCAAATTTCTGCTCATCTGCTGGGACCCCAAAGTCCACTTCTGCAAAAATGTTTATAGACAGTCTATAATCTGTGCTGGTGTATGTGATTTTTCCTGTCCAGATACACAGCTTATCATTTGCAATTTCTGAATTTCATGAGGTTTATGTCAGGTCTTTTTCCAGCCTGTTGTGGTCCACCTGAATATCAGCCCTACACTCCAGCACACTGACTGCTCCTCTGTACCTGTTATTGTCTGCAAAGCTGCTCAAAGTGTTGTCTAAGCCATCATTCAAGTTTTTAGTATACGTGTTTGTCAGTGGTGGCTCAAGTACTGATTCTTGAGGGGAAGAACCACTCATGAGTGAGTGTTCTATCAGTTTCACAGTACAATAATGATCAACTTTGTTCGTGATGGTCTACCCAGTTTTCTTCTTATGTCACTTTCCACTCATCCAGTCTATGCTTCATCATTTTTGCTATGAGGATAATATGAGATATTATGCAAATTCCTTGTTGAAGTCAAGTTATAACACACCACAATGACATAATTTGTCATTCAGATTATATCTTGCATCATCCTGTTATGCAGTATTTTTCCTATTCCTTGTCTGATAAGCATTTTTTCCCCTACTCATCCTTTGTTATATTTGTTTTCCTTTCAGTCGTGTTTTGCAATGCTCATCTCCTTACCTCTTCCACATATTTGGTGCTTGAAAATCCAGGTTTTCAGTCCTTTTTTCTTCCTTTTGATTAAAAGGGTCAGAAAACGCTCAAACATATAGCTAAATCAAAATAATACTAGTTTTACTTATAGAAAATACAGGAACATGTGTTCACATTTCTCAAGGCTGCACCTTTGAACCCAAACGTATGTGCAGAAGACAGCAATTTCTGATGTGATCTCGTAATCACTTCTAAAGACCAAACAGGCTTTTCAATTGGTCTGTTGAGTGCAACCTGCCATTTCAAGACTATTGGTTCTATCTTTGAGCCTAGGTATTCTGTAGCAAATTTATATTGCAAAAAAAACATTGCAAAGATTGAGATATACAATCAGAGGGCAAGAACTGCAGCAAGTGGATTCAGCAGTCTCAAAACCTTCAATGGATTTAAACTGTTATTGTTTGCCTGTTTCTAGGTAGCCATGATCAATAGAAATTCATTACCTGTGAATGAGACGATAAATTTGTGTCTAAAGAGATTTTGAAGTAACCTGAATTGTGACAACTTCACTAAAAGGAATGAATAAACATGTATGGCCTAGAAAAAAAGTGAATGTGAAGAGTGTAATGCCATAGAATGAGGTTTAATGTACCTTTACTCTAATTTTCAGGTGAAATCGGCTATCAGACATCAAAGTCTGTTCATTCTGAAAATGTCTTAGGGGTGGAAGAGGAAGCTAATTTCAAGAGTAATGGTAAGTAAAATGAACGAGATAATTGTCACAGAGATTAAACTTATGTAAGAAGGATTTCTTGTTTGTTTTTTTTTTTTTGTTTATTGTCACAATGTTATTATAATTACAGAAAGACATTGATAAAGAGTTATACATGCACATTAGGTTCCGCTACCAGAGAAAAAAAGAATTACTTTACACTTGCTTTCTCTTTTCGCATTTGTAGCATCACCAAATCAAAACAAAGCATAGCTTTTCTTATATTTAAAGGGTGTGGTGATTTTTTCAATCACAAGAATGAATTTTAACAAAATAAATATCACCCCTGAAATTATTTCTGAATTTATATTATTAATAAAATGAAAAATATTTTTCCTCTTCAGCTTCCAGCCATGAGTTTGACCTCTGAATACTGAATCAATCTAAGAAAACTACCAAAGCTCAGTTTGGCACCTAAAGCCTGGAAGAAAAGGCTTTCAGAGAAAAATTTTCTTCAGTGTTTCTAACTGATGCATTATTTCGCATGCTGATATTGTGGAATCCTTTCTTAAGTGCCAAGGTCTCTTTTGCCCATGCATAGTTATTTATTTAGAAAACTATCAAATCTGCAAACATTTGCAAGACTGCAGAGAAACACAATAAAATGCAGGAAGAAATATTTTAACCAAGATCCCTTAAATTAAAATGCATTAGATCTTTCTTTCTCTTTGTATCCATCTCACAATACAATAGTCTTGGCAAGCAGAAGCCTTGTAGTGTCTTTTTGGTTTTTGGTCTTTGTGGTTTAGAAAATGGTCAACAAGACGTTAACAGACTGTATATTAAAACATTACGTTCTGCTTCAATGGGCATTGTTCACATTTCATTTTCATCTTTTTCAAACACTGAACTGTGCACTACATTCAAAACATAAAACCTGACATTCATATGCTTTTATATTAATGAGTTTAATACAAGTTGTTTGTTACTGCCTTTAATTTCAGCTATCACATGTGAGCCAACAGACATGCTAACCAATTATTTTTGAAAAAGTGAAATCCAGCCCTGTCAATGAAAAAAACATAAGAGAACACTTTAGGAAAAAAGATCCTTTAATCAGAGAAAATACATATTTCTGTTCTTTGGCAGGCATATCCTAACATTTAAAATATCCTACTTAAAAAAAAACCCAACAAACCAAAAACTATCTGAAGAAAAATAATAAAGTCTTCAAGCTGAGCAGAATCCTCTGAGGGTTCTTCACTATACATGGTGCATTTTATGGTTTAACTATGCTTTACTTTGAATGAATTGAAATATCCTAAAAATGTCTTCTTGATGGTTATTTCTACAAATGGAATTCTCTATGGATTAAGACATACTTTTATCCTTAAATACATCTCATGCACCCAGCAAATGTTAAAATTGTTGTTATTTGCATGATTCTAGAGATGGGAATTCAGTTTCTTTAATCATTTTGCAACTGCCTATTCAGCTTTTCCTTTGAACTGAAGCAATTCCACACCCTGTTATAGCAGAACTTGTTGAAAAATTCAATGTAAATACCCCTGCTAAACTAAATTCCCCTAATTTTGAAGGATTTGAGCCTGATATGCCTTATTCTATACCCCCTGTCAAGTTATGAGGTTTTAGAACAATACTTCAGTCGTCTTCAGTAGCACTACACTGTGAAGTAGCCAGATGGCCTGTCCTTTTTCTTGCCTTCTGTTTCCTGGATTCAGCAAGAGATCTGCCTATCCAAAAGAGGGAGCTTACAAGACAGTAACAGCTGTTTGAACTGACTGGTGTTCTCCAACTGACTGCCATGAAAAACAGGACACCATTTTCTCTAAAAAAGTACCAGAAGTGGTATGAACTAGCCTTTCCCAGATCTAACTTTCAGTTCTGTAATAGCATTTTATTTACATGGTTTTGTAATTTTTTTAATTAATGTATATTTGAGAAAATACTGACTTTTGTATCAACTAGAGAGCCTTGCTTGCAGAAAAGGTCCGACTGCAAGTACTTTGATGTTCTTTGAAAGGATTTTTTGTCTTATTTAAGTGGTTGCAGTTCTGATAACAATTAGAACACTGTGAGCAACCTAGGCAGGTATTTTTAGAGCAAGACTAAACTTATACTTTTTCTTTTGAAAATAAATGTGTGATAACTGTTAACGAACCAAAAAGCTTTCTGAATAAAACATCTGTACCTGTAGTCAAGAATAAATTAGATCAATTTATGTTTCTAATGATTTAACCTAATGCACACATTTTTCTGAAGGTTCTTCAGCTTCCATATGTGTGAAGAGCTGTACTGAAAACAGTGGGAATAAATTGTAAGTGGGCTGCAGGTTTCAGCAGAAAGAAGAGTTGAATCTAAGGCCAAATAGCTAAAAGGGAGTTATCTGGTTCTGGAAACAAACCTTTCCCAGTACTGACATAGATTTTGACAAGACATGCAGAATATATTAGGAAGATGGAATAACAAGTTGGAGATCTATTACACACTGCTTATTGTTTGCTGGGATATCTACATTAGCCAAAATGCCAACAGAGAGATTAAAAAAAGACATATATTCTTAAAAATCCAAGATCTAGAAAGTAATTGAGTTTATGTGATTTATAAATCTGCCCATCACTGCCCACGATACCCTATTTAGCTTGAGGGTAAGATTCCTACAGTTCTTAGAAATGTCTTTCCATTAAGGCAGGTATTAGTCTTTCACTTAACACCAGGGTGCTAGCTGGCAAGTTTGACGCTTGCCTTTTTAATGACAGCATAGAAGTAAGATCAGCCTCCATAAAGTGCATGTACTTTTCCTGTAATTTTTGAGAACTGCTGGAGAAAAATCTAACAACAGTTCAGAGAACAAAGTGGGGTTTTTGCCAGTTTCTAGCCTATATTCGCCATTCTAGAGGACCAAGCACATCTGACAGTCAAAGGGTACAGCTTCTGAAAGAATTGTGAGGACAAGTTTTATGCAGAGCAGACTGAAGACTGAGCCTTAGACTACTTTTGCAAAATCTTGAATCTCCTCATTTCCTTAATAAGCAGTTTGATTACCATCTGGTTACTGTCTTACTACCGTGGCCAGTAGCCTGAGTGAGGGAGCATGGTCTAAGTTTAGCTAGATATTTGGAGCTTTCCAGAAAGTTATATGAAGTGAAGATTATTTTATGTCTTTTCATAGGAGGCAACTGCTGTTCTAATCTTTGTTCTAGACAGATAGGTGTGGACGTTTATTCCAGTACCATGTTATAAGACAGAAAAAGGTCAGTTTGAGGCTTGATGCATGATGGGGGTCAGAGCCACCTTTGTAGGCTAGAGGAGACTGCTACATGGCACTCTTAAACTTATACATCCATGGAGTGTTTTAAAACTCCATTTTAAAACTCTAAGTGCTTTCCTGGATTACACTGTCATATTTTTAAATACCTACCAATTTATTCATATGCCCTTCATTGTTTTGCCGTGTCATAAGTGTAATTTTGCCAAAATTTCATTTATCTCAGGGTTGTATAAAACACACAGGAACCAAAACCATTTGCAGTATTAGACTTATTTTTCATTCAAGATTGATTTGATGTTGGAGTTCCAAAGGGTGGCATAAATAACCTAGATCAGCACTGAGTCCTTTAACTTCCTTTTAAGTAGATACAATCTGGTGTCTGCTCTCAGCTTGGTGAAAAAGAATGAAAAAGAGTGAAATCTGTACTTTCACTGCAGTTCTTTCTTCCTCCTGTATGTACTTAGTGATGCCACAGAACCTGCTTATATCACACACATAAGTAGTCACTGCAGAAGTAAAGCCTTTTTTCCCGTGTTTATTGTATAATTAAATATTAATAACTTTATGTTCCTCGATTGCCTAGGATTCTCCGTATTTTTGAAGATACTTTAGGCTTCTCTGTCTGGTTTGACTTTATACAGCTCTGAGCCTGAAGTTTTTCAACTCAGTGACATGCATTTTTAAGAAATTCTAAATAAGTAATGCACATTTTAAAAAGATGGTCTGAGGGAGACAAAATAAAAAAGCTCACACAAACTGACAACTTCAGAGGATGCAGAACAAATGAGAAAGCCCCAACTCTGTTTCACATTGCAGTGCAGAGCCATTTCAGAGACAGCTGGCCAGTCTTCCTGTAAGTATTACATGTAAACCAAGTTCCAGGAAACAATAGAAACCCTACAGTCTTCTGATTATTACTTCAGGGGATGTTTTACAATATTGGCATTATTTTTAATCTTTAGATACAAAATTACTATGTATGATTTTTAGCTATTCACTGTCGTTCATTCATATATGGCTTTGTGAAGCATTTAAGCTTTTCACATCTCTTAGGCAACATATTTTAGGAAAATGCCTTGTTCTAAACATTTGTTTTCCTGAATATCTAATTTCAAATAAGAGAATTACCAGCAAAGAAAGCATTTGAATTCTTCTGCCTCTAGAATATTTTAATTTTTTGTGCAAAACACAATAACTTGTACAGAAGAATTGTGCCATGAAAGTGAATTGTGTGATGAGAGAAAACTGGAATTCTGTGTCCTGGGAAGATAGACTATCCTGAACATGTGAGTTAAATAAATTGGATTGTTACATTCTTTTCATATGATTTTGCATAGAGCCTGTTTTTCAATATGTGATCGAAGTCAAGATGACAAGATCAAGCTTCAGGGCCACATAGATGAAGAAACACTTTGTTTCTTCATTTCCCTGTAGATATTTTGGATAGATATTAGCAGAAACTGAGTTGCTTTGTGTAATTATGGATAACAGACCTCTGAAAATGCCAATACATACTTTGGTCATTAAAGTCCCCCAGTGATGAAAATGTGAGTTACTAGGTTTTATCTGACTTCAAAAAGTAAAGTGAAATTCCTAGAATAACAGTTTTGACTGTAGATACCGAAAGTGAGAACTGGTCAGCTCTTGAATGCGTAATATTTTTGCTCAACTAAGTTATAGGGAATGATATATTTTAACATTTCAGGCCAGCTTCTGTTCCCTTATCCTATTAAAACTCAAGCATAACTATAATGCTACTTGCTCTACCTTAAGCATGACATAATTTTATCAACAGCTATGCAATTACTTACCTTATTTGCATAGTACTTATAAAAGAAACCTATTCCTAAATAAGATAGCTGTCAATTTTCACAAACTAAAAATACTTGGGGCTCACAATTGTGCTAATTAAATCATTCTCACAAAAATGTTTATATGACTTATGCAATCAAGTTCTGCTTAGTTTTGTTTTTTTTCTTAGTCATAGGAGTAGTTGTTAAGTACAAAATATATCTTAAGGGAAGGTTGCTAATATTTTAAGGATTGTTTCCTAAATCTTGAAAAATTGTGACTAAGGCAGATGGGCACATCTGCTGTGTCCAAAGAGGTCAGGTACTGTAATCCCAGGGAAGTATAATGGAG
The DNA here is from genome assembly GCA_020086605.1 of Lanius collurio. Taxonomy (NCBI): domain Eukaryota; kingdom Metazoa; phylum Chordata; class Aves; order Passeriformes; family Laniidae; genus Lanius; species Lanius collurio. The sequence continues at coordinate 789,365 of JACBWW010000070.1, forward strand.
AGTTTTAAAACTAGACTTCTATTTATATTCTATGAGCTCTGTAGAAATGTCTCCATGCTCAATATTGATTATTCTGTGGTTGGATTGTGAAGACTTTGCCCTACTATGTGTCCTTGAGACAGTAATGTAGAAATCCATTTACCTTACCCTTGACCTTTCACACAGCTGCTGAATTTAGTTACTGTCTGTATGGGACCTTGGAAACCACTATATTCCCATGGCAATATTGGAAATTGAAGAAAACAAGTACTGCACCTAGCTTACAAAGCAATACCACTTCCCACACGTTGTATAATGTTCAGAATTACACCTCTGTTAAAACTCTTAACTTCTCTGATATACTTCAGCTTTTACTAGCATGTTCAAATGAAATTATCTACTTTGCTTTTCAAAATAACAGCTGCATTGGCTGGGTTCCTATGATACCATGGGATATGCATACTGATGTATCAGTGTGGTGGTCCAGTAGCCACATGTTATGTGTGGTTTAATTCTTGAATTTGAAGGTAGACAAGGCTTCCAACAGACTCAGAAAGAAAGCATCAGCATGGCTAAGTCTTACCACTGGGGAAAAGGTGGAAGACCAACAGACTTGCAAAAGAAAAAGCTATATACTGAATGATGACAAGAGACTGCTGGGAAATATTTAAGAACATGAGAAAACAGCAAATAAATAAGTGACAAGGTTAAGATTCAACAAAATAAATATTCAGCCTTAGATATAGATATTAATTTTTCATCATCTTCCGGGAAAATAAATTATTTTGATACCTGGATCTAGCACACATGACTTTGACTAAAGCTGAGCTCATATATTTACAAGTTTTTTAAATCCTCACTCTTCTATAATCTCTCAGTGCAATGCTATTTATGTTTATTAGCACTATTTGATGCTGACAGCACAATTTTAGGAGTAGTTGAGTAGATTAATAGAAGATGTGCAACATTATAGTACACATATATGTATGTAGATATATTTGTGCAGGTTTCACCATTTATCAATCTATATGTAGTGCAAGAATGGGAGATTTATGTTTTAAAATGTACCTTTTGATATAACAAAATACCTGAAACTTATTTTGATTCTCTTTATGAATGGGAATCGTCCGTAAAATCCTTTGAGCATCCTTCAAGATTTATTTGTTTTTCTATGACCTTTTTAGACAAGTTGCAGATCAAACAAAACTTGAGGAAGGCTAACTGCATGAAAGAAAAAGAGAACAAAGAAAGACTTTAGACTTTCATCCTATGAACTTCCAGAACCATAGTATTTGTATCCACAAAACACTTCATTTTTGTCTCATTTTCAGTTTTAATAATTTGCTGAGGATTCTTCCACATGCTACTATTATTATCATGAGCCAATATCATTGTGAGAAATAAATGTCAACTTTTTCCTTGTCATTAGAGGATTTTCACCATCATCATGAATCTCAGAGCAGATGTGACCTTTTCTCATCTGTTGGTAAGCCTTTTGAGTCTATGTCCTTTGTCCAGTTTCTGGGAGACAAATACCCTCAGATCTATTTCTCTATAAGAATAGCATAAAGCCATGTAAAAGACTTTAAAGTATCTCTGTCAATTCACAGTCAGAGAAGAATTTTGTCAGTGGTAAAAAGTCTCGATCCCCAAAAGTTAGTTTTGTGCATTATGACGCCTTCCAATATGCTCACAAACACAAAAGAAAAAATCCAAAACATAGTGCTCAAGAGGGGATGGAAATGGAATCTGTTCTGGCATAACAGATGGTGGATGTAGCAAAAATCTGGAGTCAGAGAAGGGGATAAATTTCACCTAACTTTGCATGCTGTACTATTTTATTACCTACACTGATGACTACTATAAACTCTTTTTAAATTTAGTGGGGAAAAATCACACCCTTGAAGTAACAATTATCTGACCCATTTACATTTCCCCTTTAAGGTAAGAAAAAGTAAATATTGAAAAATCTTTTTTTTTTTTTTTCTTTTTTATTAATTCTAAAGGTGACCAGTCCTGATACATACCTCTGCATTGCAAATACTCTGAGATGTATTCTGAGTTATTAGAAACTTTGATTTTGTTTGGAAGTGTATAAATTAAGCTATGTTTAGTTATCTAGTTGTAAAGTGTCTCCCTTCACCTTGTGAGAGACAAAAAAGAGAAGGTTCATCCATTTCGGTTCCCAAGAAGGACAACATGTATATTTCTCAGTCCTCATAACAACAGGAAGAGTTTTTGGTGCCACGGAGGTAAGCAAAAAAATTCTTAGGGTTGAACCCCTTCACAAAGTCCTAATAAAATTTGTCAGTAGCTTTTCTTCATCTCTCATCTTTTATATTCTATAAAGGCAGAATGGACTAAAATATTAGTTAATTACTGTTCCAGTAAAAATTCCAGCATTTTTAGCTTTAGCTATGGTGGGGGAAATGATTTCTATGGATCTCTACTGTTAATAAATAGTGCAACTGTACAGAAAACTTCCTACTAAGTTCTTAATGTTTTAAAATTAATTCTATATTTAGTATTTAATTTCTCTGTATATGTGATGATATTAAAATGTCCCCGATTTTGTTGTAGGAACGTCATGGAAGAAGCAACAAATGTAGTAGGAAATCCTTGGGAATAATTTTATCATATTTGTTTTGGATATCTTGCTGATGATTTCAAATACAAGAAGTGAACATCGCTGAATATGTTCAGTATTTACAGATTTCAGGTTTGAATATAAGTCAGTGCCATGACATTGACTGGAGCAAGGCCAGGCAAGTGCAGAGTCCAGTGTGGTAAACAGAGAGTTGTCAGCTGTAAGAAGTAAAGCAGCACCCACGCCTTCCATGGCTGCAGGGAACAAGACCTAAGCATTCTCTTGACAGTAACCAGTAGGCAGTGTGAATACCTTGCCTTGAGAGTAAAAGTCACTACCTTAAAAATTCATTTGGGAAGACCACCAGGAAAGTTTTATTTTTAGGATTTAGTATGGTTAATCCAAGGGGAGTTAAACTCCTGGGAACATAATAATTTCTGAATCATAAATTTTTCAAAATAACTTAACTTTCAGATAGGGATTGTGTAATTAAAAGGTATACATGACTTTACAACATGCTTTTTTTTTTTTTTTTTTTAAATTGATGAATTCCTGATGAGATGAGATACTTAAAATCTTCTGATTCCATTTACCTGAAATGTTGAAACACAACTCTTGTCTTCTTTTTCAAATCTACATACAAGCATCTCAGGGGAAAGTAATGAGATAATTACTTCGCTACATAGTTCACAGGATAAATCTTCCTCTCAGAGGAGGAATCTTTATCCATATTGTTGTAGGAAGACTGAACTTTTCAATTGAACATTATCACACAGTGGAATGACACAGAGAGTTAAACACATAGAAACCTGAAATCAGCAAAAAACAACAAACAAACAAACGTCACCATCCACCACTCCTCCCCCAAAAAAACCCAACAACCAACCAAAACCAAACTTACCTCTCGCAGAATTAATTGCAAATAAATCATTTTAACCAATTTAAGGTTAAATACTTAATATTGTTAACTCTGCCTTGCAGAGATCTACCTTTATATATGTTGTGCACAATTCCCTTTAAATTGCAAAACTGAATGTACATAAGTGCAAAATTGATAATTTTCCACTGGAAAATAATAGTAGCTTCCTTTTTAGCCCAGGGGCAGTTAAGTCTGTCTTTCAAACTCAAAACACCATGTGACTATGGCCTTAATTTTTTTTTTTTTTTTCTTCTTTGAATGTGTTTATTTGGAAGTAAGACGAAAAATGCAGTCATCGTTAGACATGTTTAGTAAGCTCATATCCCAAGAGTAGTAGGTGAATGAAACATTACAGTAAGAGAAAGAAGCAGTAGAATAAGAAAGGAAATTCAAAATAGAACATGTTTTTCCTTTTCTAGGTTTTTTCAGAATGAATAGAATGGTACTTCAAACAGCCTGACATATAATCTGTGGCTGACATGTTTCCTTCAATACTCACAGTTATTTCTGTCTAAGGGTGAAATTATTTTTTCTCTTTTATTTCTTTCGAAATTTAAAATAGAAAATGAAATCATAATGTTTCATAAGGAAGTTTTCTTTCCTTTAAAGTTCTATTTTTTTTTCCAATAAGAATATTAATGATTAATGAATAAAGACAGTAAAGTGTTTATATGAGATCTGGTTTATCTTGAAAAAAAAGCTATTTAGCAGTAAGTGTATTCTTTTATGTTCTTGAAAGCAGAATTCTTATCACCATATATATTTCTCTGTGTGTATCTCTATGTCTAAAGTTGCTCATTATTGTTTTTTTTCTTTGCTTTTAAAGGATATTTGTCAAAATAAATTTGGTTTGCATAAAATATATCTACCTGAACCAAGTTAAGAAAAATATAAAGCTCTTAAAACCCTTCAAATTCCTGTAGCTGGTTTGTGAAGTAAATATTGTACATATATTTAATGGCTTTAACTTCAGCCAAATGGATCTAGAAATACGTATATACTGCAGCCTTGAGGAGCAAAGGTCACACATATGCACAGATGCACATACAAGCATCTATATCTATATTGATTGAACAGGGAATGAAGAAAAATCACGCCAGCAAAAATATTCTTTTTGCCTAAATGGAAAGTTTGTGTGATTGACAGAACAAGATGCAGATTATGCTGTTCAGTTTAGCTGGACAAAAATCTGAATTTGTAGGATAAAGGCTTGGCTATTTGAGTCTCTAACATATCTTAAAACATATTTCTATTGCTAACATTTTTGTTCTGTATATCATGATTCAGTTCTGAAGTTCACAAAAGAAGCATAAAGACCCAGTTTTGATTTCACGCTGGATTTTTACCTATTTCTGTTGTATTTAGTTTGATTTAAATCTCATTGATTCTCTGCTTTCCTAAGTGATTTTACTGTGACAAATGCTGTAAAAATATTTTGATGCAAAACAAATATTGTTCTCTAATATTGTCTTTAAAAAAATGTAAAAAACTCCATGAAGAAAAAAAAAATAGTGGAGAGAAATCCAGTGGCATTTTTATTAATTGATAAAAATCATAAAATAGTCATACAAGAACAAGAACTGAGCATACACTTCAGGGATTATTCATATGAGAGTTTTATCCACCACCAGATATGTTGGTTTTGAAACTGACTCATTTCTGTAGTATAATGTCTTTCCATAGCTGCCCTTAAATACTTGAGAAATTGTGCTCAGCTTGTGTTCTGGTTTTAACTGGCACACAGTTATTATTCTTCACAATGGCTGGTACACATGGCTGATGCTTTAGATTCATGCTGAGAACAATAATTCTGGGATGATTTAGCTATTGCTGGGCAGTGTTTGCACAGAGCCAAGTCCTTTCTGCCTCTTGACCTACCCACCAGTGAGAAGGCTGGGGGTGCACAAGAAGTTGTGAGGGGACACAACTGACCAAAGGGATATTTCCCAGCCATGTGGTGTCATGTTCAGTGTAAACCTGGGAGAAGAATGAGCAAAGGGGCGTCATTTAGATTGATGATATTTGTCTGCCCAAGTCACTTGTGCAGGTGACAGAGCCCTGTTTTCCTGGAGATGACTAAACATATGCCTGCTTATATGAAGTGGAGGATGAATTTCTTGATGCTTTGTCCTTTCATGCACTGCTTCTGCTATTAAAACTGTCTTTATCACTCAATATATGAATATTTAACTTTTGTCTTTTCATTTCCCTCTTCCATCCAATGGTGCCAGTGAGTGACTGGTTGTGTTGGGCTGAGCGGCTTCTGGGGTTAAAAAAACCAAAAAGAAACAGCTTTAAAGATGAAAATGGTATCATTTGGAAGACAGGGCGTACAGACAAAAAAAAAAATTGATAGATTATCATAATCTCTAAATCAGGAAATAATAACCAGGCAGCAGCATGAGTCTAATCTGTGTAACAGAAAGAGAATAATTGATTCTAGACTTTAGCATCACCTTAGTTCAGGCTTATGTTCCAATACTGGATGCAACAAAAGAGAAAAAATAATGTTTGTTAATATCATAGAATGGAAACAATTCCTCAAAGATGGACATAATCTGGAAAGTAAAGTGATGCATCAGGGATACTGAGGGCAAGAAAAAAAGCAAACAGTAAATGCTCTGCTATATATAAAATGGATGAAGAAACAGGAAAGTTGCCAACAGGTATTGCATTGGCATGAATAAGACACAAAAATTTAGTCAAGTGCAATACAAATGAGTGGTATACATAGGTGTATGCGGTGGAGAATGGAAAAAACACACAAAAATGTGGGAGTTTTTATAGAAGAGTGGAGAACTGTTTCGTGTATGTATGAATTTGGAAGTGATTATATCAATTGCAGAGCTATCTCAGCAATCATCAGAAGAAAAAACACTTGTTTGTGACTAATCTAGACAGATCACCTCCTTGGGAAAATAGGAAAATAAAACAGAATACCTAGAAACAGGGGTTTATTAAAATAACTTGAAAGATATCAACAGGAAGATCTTAAGATTCTTCACTGATACATTGAAGGCAGCTATTTTGGAGGCAACACAGATAAGAAGCTGATAGATCTAGAAACTAGAAGAAAATAAGGTTTAAAGTGATGGTTAATAGTTTAATGCGACAGTAGGTACTAGAGGATAGTCTACCATGCAGCTCTGAGCAAGGGCACAGTACTGACACAAATGGTGTCAAAAATCCAATACATGTCTGTTTATCAAACACATATTCCAGATAAAAACAAATTAAGGTCTTGGTAACATTTTTTTTTTACATGGAATATAAAGGCTGGCATCATCATCAGAAGGTTTGGATAAAATTTAGGCTTCCTAGCGATGTGAAAAGACTCAAAGAGTTTTTTGCTACAGAAGGGCAGGAGGGCAGAGGGAAGACCAGGTAAAATGAAGAGCAGAGATAAAAAGCAAAGAGAGGATGAGGGTAGACTGTGCAGTTGTCGCTGGGGTCAATAGACCAATATGTGAAGTTACCTAGAGGGTTTCATCACCTGAAATAATATAATCCATCAGGGATGTAAAAATTGTGCACATCAAATTGCAAAGTAGAGGAAAACGAAGCTTTAAGATTGAGATTCAGTTCCCCAAATGCCAGGGAGTACCTGGCAGCTGCAGCTTCAGAAAAGTACCTATTTCCAGTAATCTGGTGTCATATCACATGCTGTTATACACCAGTGTTTATGTAATTAAATTCCCCATTAGATTATTTCATGTAGCTGTTCACTATGATACCTTTTTCATCAGGCTATAAAGAAGAAAGGTGAAAAAATGTTTTACTTGCCTTTTGAGAAATTTGCAAAATCAGTTAGGTGACAAAGCAGTTCTGTTGATGGGAGCTGGACTAAGCTTTTTAAGGCAGTATTACCTTTAATATTGCCTTCAAACAATAAAGAACTGACATCTGAGACATTAGTCTTTCATCTTGTCCTCTTAAGAAAAATATGTCCTAAAATCCTTTACATTAAATTATCCATGTCTAAGTCATTTCCATGACAGAAACAGACTAAACCACGACGTACTAGCTACCTCAAATTTCTGTTGCAATCAGTTCATAGTTCATGGCTGCTGGGTGAAGATGGATTTAATGCCTAAAAACTCCCTCCTTAATTGTCCATGTCATACAACAAAGATAGATGAGAGGGAAGGTTGCTACTATTAAATTAATTTTGTTCTATTTATTATATTGAAAAATTTAAGTGACTCTGCTTTTTCTTCATATTATTGTTCTGGTTTCAGGCAAGGACAAGGCAAATTTTTTGCAATAGCTGAGAGGAAATATGGCCAAACCCTAATATGTCTCAGTACCACCTCATGTCATTGCTAGGGGCAGGAGAAAGGGACTCTGGCTTCTGAGAGGAAGGGTGTGATTTCTGTTCAGGAGAAAGCCTGTCCCTAATGAGCTTGTCCTCATCTGTGTATATTTTCCATGTAAGTAGTTTCTTTGTCTTACACCTTTTGTTATTAATATTGTTGTTGTTACTGTTCTCTTATCTCATTGCTATTTCCAGTAAATTGTTCTTATCTCAACATGAGGGTGGCTATACTTAATTTCTAATTACAACAGTTCAACACTACCAGCCTCCTTGCATTCAATAAAAAGGTTCACAATCACAAATGCACCGATACTGGGGTTTACTGAAGTAAAGAAAATACGGATATGGAAATTGCCATTGATAAATGCATTTACTGCATTAGTGCTAAACATAGATACTAAAAAAAAAAACAAAAAAAAAACAAAAAAAAAACCAAACAAAAAAAACAAACCAAACCAAACCAAAACAAAAAAAACCCTGGTAATTCATTAATCTTCCCTTTGCAATCAATTAAGCTTCATTTCACCTGGGTGTCATCTGACATAGTCAGAAACTCAAATCTTTTCAAAGATGCATCAATGCTTTTGGGAAAAGAGAGGAGCCAGCTTGTTGACTTGTGTGCAAAATGGTGTTTCATTCTCATCCTCTGCCATGGAGGATTTCAAATGCCAGATTTCTGTCATAATGGTGAGGGGAGTAGAGTCTTTACATGTGAATGAGAGATACAGAGAGATTTGTTTACAAAAGCTGTGGGTCTTGTGTAAGAGTGGAACAAAACTGTAACATGTTGGTATCACTCCCTCTTCCACCCCCCTGAGGCTGAGATAAGACTTATCTGTCCTCTTCCTGATAACCTGTCACTTCTGTCAGCAGGCTAACACGCCCACATTAATTCCTTTCTCATGGAAATCCCCTCCACACATACCTTATGGATTTAGACCTCCTTCCTACAAAAATGTAAAACAAAATATACTGCCTAAAGGGTAACTCGCTTCAAGTTCATCCCATGGCATACAGTGAAAGGGATCCACGAATACAAGACTGTGGATAGGGAATGCTTATTTTCTGTTCTCTCAGTAAAAACATTGTAGCTGGCAAATGATGCTAATGGGTGGCTGGATCAAAGCAAACAGGAGGTGGCAGTGTTCTCATAATGCACAGTTGTAGTGGAGCCTGTTGCCCAGCCCAACGTGTATGACAGAATACTACAGTGATTTAGAAATCAACTATTGTATCAAATCAACTAGAAAACATGAGACAAAAGATACCCCTTAAAAATTGTATACTAAAGACCCCCTTGTATCACTTATCTGTAATTGATACATAAAAAATTTCCCTGCAGTTAGTCTCTTTTCATCTCTTGAGCTCTCTTACTATTGTCTTTACAGTTGTATGCTTCTTCATTAGTTTCATCATTGCCACTTTTTCTTCACCATCTTCAAATTCTTATTCATTCCTAAAATGCTCACTGCTCTCAACTTCTCTGTTCAAACAAACCAACTTCAGGTCTATCCGTGGGATGCAATTACAAATTTTCTAAATCCTGAAACAGTGGTAGATGAGGATAGTTTGTTTTCCTTGTGTGGGCTGGAGCCATGGTATTTTACCAAAAGTCATTATAAGATTTTAAGTAATCGAGCAATAGAGGTTTTTCATTATTATTTTGAATGCCTGCACTTGTGTCAGCTTTCTTTCAAGTAAGAACTCAAGATCAGTATTAATTTTTAATGGTTTTCTTTGCCTGTGTTAAATGTCCTTTAGTTCCTTTTAGAGCAAACTTAATTTTTTCTTAACAAAACAACAGATCTCCTATTCAAAGCTAAATTCAGACAATTCTTTGTTAAGCAGGCAGACATTCATTCTTGGTTTTGAGATCTAATAGTTTTCAGAGTAGACAGCTTTTCCTTTAACTCTACATTACTCTAGAAGACCTCATATGACTGGAATTTTATACCTAGTGTGTTCACTGCCAACCTTTCTGTAGTATGCCTTTTTTTCTTTATCTGAAGTTTTTATAGTGATGAGTTTGTAGCCATTTTTTCAACAGTGTAACTGGAAGGCACCATCAACCTAAATTGGTGTCTCACTTGCTTCAATCATTCAGTTTAGCAGATAACTGTGATTTTTATGCCATCCAAATGCATACAACAGGAATACAAGTGGTGTGCAAATGGAACCAGAAAGCTGATTCCAGCAAAGCAAATTCTTCACTGAAAACACTAAGATGCACAATATGTATGAGTTGACCAATAATGGCTTTGAATTCTTGCTGAAGAATATTTTGTGCTTATCTTGAACTATCAGTTTAAAAATTTCCTTAGTAACAGTTTTTCCAACTCTTCTTTCAGCACACATAAAATTTCTAACTTTCTCTAACTCTTGAAAATATCCCACTTTTGGTGCCCTATTGGTATATGTGTATTAATATTCTAATGAGTTTTTTCATCACACATTTGCCCCCCATCTCCTAACATGATTTTTGTTTTTTCTAATTGCCCCAAAATCCCATCATAGAGCTTGATTGCATAGCTGAAATATCCAGTGTTCCTTTTCCTTACATTTGCTGGTAGTACTTATTTCACTCTAATTCACTTTTACATTCCTACCTAGAACTCACAGAAATGCAAAAATCACGACAAGTCTGTGTGAAATTCAGACCATTCCATAATTTCGCAAGTCTCCCCTATCCTCCCTAGAGGACCTTCCACATCACATTAAATAAGGCAATCCCAGATTTAGTTCCTCCAATTGTGCAGTTCAACTACCTTGAGGAAAAAAAAATAAACCCTTATCTTCCTTCCTGGTAAAGTAAATAATTCTTAGTGCAAACTCCATTTTACTTCATTTGGTTTTGTGTTCATCGATCTGCATGCAAATGGTAGTGCAAAAAAATGTGGGGAAAAATAATATTTTACTGAGCAAAAACCCACTATTTTTTCGGTAACTCTACTATGCATATTTATTTTACATTATTATTTTGTTAACTGTTGGGAAGTGCAAAGCCATGAACAGAAGTGAAACCACAATTACTAATTGCACATGTTTTAGAAGCAGCTCTTCATTATCTGTCATAATTTTATAGCATATTAGAGATATTTTTTTCTGGGTACTGTAGTCATTTTTATCATTAGAGAGTATAAGAAGCTCATTAATTACCTTGAACTGCCAAGTTACTTTCTTCCTAAATTGCATGTCTATTTCCTATTTTATGTTTAAGACTTTTCATTTCAAGATAAAATTTAAGCAATTTTCTTTTTCTTTTTTTTTTTCTTCTTAGAAGATGTACTAAAGCAACATGATCAGCTTTATAATTAAATGTTTTGACATGCATAAGCTGATCTGCGTTCCTGAAGACAGTGAGTGTAGATCATCCAGTTATACAAGAAGTCTTTATCGTCAAGTACAGGAATATGAATGCAGGAAAAGTTATAAATACTGAAATATCTTTTTAGCATAATTAACAATTTAAATGCTTTTGTTGAGATTTGAAATAATGATGGACAAGAGAATTTAATATTTCATTCTTGCTAATCACAAAATTGAGCTATTGCCCACCAGATAACAATGAACACCACTACCATTAGTACTCGATCTCTTTGTACAGGCAAATACAAAATAACATCAGGGTAAGAAAAGCACCATCAACAAAAGAATTTCTAGCTTTGAACCAACACTTTTACCTGTTCTAAACTTATATGTAGTGTCTGCCTTTTGACTGAATGATAGTAATCCTGTAAGATGAGTAAAATGAACAGTGTTGTCACAGCTGCACCAGGTAGAACTTTAACTCTAAACATCCATCCATTCTTGCAGTTGAATTGTGAGTTACCAGGTCATATTTCAGAGCTGACTGATTAGCAGCCTCATACAATTGGGTCTTCCTGGTTCACATTTCAGCATTTCCCAGTCAGGTCACTGTACAAGGCAACAGTGCATTTCTGTTGCTCTATTTTGGGCTCGTGGAAATGGACTTTTCTACTCCAGTTTTGTAGCAATGATTTTCAGACCATAAAATGTTACTGAAACCCCTTTTAGCATGACTCCTGTATGAGAGGTCTGGAATGAATTGGCTGTTTATGCCAAAGAAGCTTTCAGATATGAGTGTGTAAAACAGTTCTGTTCTCTGCTATTCTTTCTAAAGGGTAGGTGTGGCAGAAACAAAATATTTCTTGTTTCCTTCAGAAAGATGTTTTGCTTTTACAAAACTTGTATACAGCTGTTCATGATCTGTGTATTCATAAGTTTTCAAGCACTCTGTATTTTTTTTAATTTCATGTTCAAGTGTTATTCTTTATAGCCATAGCATATTCAATACTTCCTCAAGAGCATTCAAATGCTAATCTGAAATAACCCAGTGGGCCACAAATCGCATTCTTCAACAAGGAAAGAGCATTCAGGTAGACAAGTTTCCCAGAACAATAAAAACAGTAGTTTGTATCTGAGGCTTTTTCAACATATTAAGAATATCTTGATTATAATGTTGAAGCTCTGCAATGGTCCTTTGTTTGACTTTATTCTTATGTACCTAGAAGGATCAGTCATATTTTCAAAAAATGGGTATGGTATCCTTGTCCCCTACTCAAACACCAGTGGTAAATTTCAGCAATGATATAAAAAATTTTGATTTTAACTCATTTTGTACTATTTTCACACCTCTTTTGTAGGAGTTCTGGCTATGGATTCTATTTCAATATGGGGAGGTTGTTATACTTCTCTAGCCATAATATCACATAGCTTAAACAGTGTATGATTTGGCACAAGAAAGTACATTTACAGTTAAGGAAAAAAAATCTTTTACAGAAAGTTCAGCTGTATTAGTCTTACTGTTAATTGTATGTGCTAAAGCAGACTTTAGATATAATAATTGAATAAGTTATCAGTGATAGGGTAGTAAAAGCTATTTGGACATAGCAGAGTGATTTGGACTTAAGCGATTAGGGCTTGAAGGTGGACTGAAGAGTGAAATGAGCCCCTTGGCTTGAGGGCTCATTATCAGCACCACAAAATCCATCTGAATCCCAGACACCAGCAATATACTGCGAGGACTGCTGCTGTGCCCTGTACTTTTTAACATCTTTATTAATGACCAGATGATGGGACAGAGTGCACTCTCAGGAATTTTGCAGATGATGCAAAACTGGAAGGAGTGGTACCACCAGATGGCTGTGTTGGCATTCAGAGTGACCTTGACAAGCTGTAGAAATGGACTGACAGGAATCTTACAAAGCACAATAAAGGGACATATTAAGTCCCACGACTGGGCAAGAATAACCCAAGGAACCAAGACAGACTGTGAGGCCCACTGACTGGAAAGCAGCTTGACAGAAAATGGCCTGGGAGTCTTGCTGGACAAAAAGTTGTCCAAAATGCATGAGGGAAAAAATAAAAAATAGGGTAAGATCAAGATGATTTGACATCTAGTTACTTAAATTATACATTTTGACTGCTCATGGGCTCTATTGACACTGATTATCACTCTGATTACAAACTGCAAAACCAATATTAAGGAAAAATACATTTGTTCAAAATTTTTGACAAAGCACAACATTCAAAGTTACTGTTTTAGTAGTGATACAATTCTAAAATACATTTGAAGACCAGAAATTCTTTGTCAATATGAAAAGTGCAAAATACAAGGAACACAATCTCAAAAGTTTTGAGTTAATCAGATACAGACTAGAAGAATCTAGTTTATTTTTAGGAAGAAAGTAACAGGGGAAAAAAAAAAGATTTTTAGAGCTCTCCTATGCGAGAAGGAAAAATTCTTTGTAGGAGTTTTCTTTTTTACTCATCTTCCTTTAAAAGTGCTAAATAGGAAATCTGTAAGTAGGCTGTGAACAACTTCAGTCACTGCACAGCATAGTTTATCAGGTACATTACAAAGACATGAATTCTGGTAATACTGGTTAACCCAGCACGATAGTTTCTTGTGCTTGATGCCAAGCCAATTTTATCAGTACTTCTCCTAAGAAATTTGGCCTTGTAAAAGAAAATGTATCTTTATCTTTGTAATAGAAATAAGATGTCATATGGCTGAGCAAATGCAGTGTGCTCTGTGAGTAACCACTGAAATTAAAAGTCAAGCTATCAAATGCAAACTGTCACACGGCTTAGGGTAATTAAAATTCTCTTTTCCCATACGTCCAGAAGGGATTTATATTTCTTTTTTTGACAAGAAAAATGTCTCAAGAGATATTTCTTATTTACAAGCAAATGCACTTCCTATGCTACATTGTGGTAAAAATTACATATAAAGGAGGGTTTTTTCATATTTTTTTAAGAAGAGAAATATGTTGCTTCAGAATGCACCTCCAAAAATATTTCCTTACATTTTCAGGTTGGTACTAACATATCTTCCTTTTGAGTAACATGGTAATTAGATTAACTCTTTGGGGGCTTGGGTGGGCGTGTGATTTTTTTTGTTTCTTTAGTTGGTTAGTTTTGTTTGTTTGTTTGTTTTTGGTGGGTTTTTGGTTTTGTTTTTTGTTGTTTGTTTGTTTGTTTGGTTGGTTGGTTTTTTGTGGCAGATGTTTAGGAATAATTCATGTCTCCTAATTTTGGTCATACAAAATATATATTTTTCTAGGCTACTTCAGTCTGGTTCTTGACATACCATCTGCAGTAGTGGGGGTAAAAAAATATCTCCAGAAGGAAGCAATCTCATATTACAAAAAGGCTTACAAGAAGAATATAATCCAGAACATTTAAGATTGGAGCAAAAATTAAAGCATAACAATAACTATAATGGTTAAAATATTGTTGCTAATCTTATCAATCAATAAGTTACCTAAGCTTTAATAGTCAAGACCATTGCCAGTGAAAATACAAAAATTTGTGTAACTTAGCCATCTTCCTTAACACTTAAGTCTATTTATGAGTCTATCTACACAAATAACTTAAAATTGACTAGCACTACTCATTAGGGATCAGAGGACTCTGCTAGAAACTATCACAGAATCACAGAATGGCTGAGGTTGGCAGGAGCTCTGGAGACCATTGCAAGACCCAATCTGAGTGGGTTGGTTAGAGTAGTGTATGGTGAGGTTTTGAATATCTCCAAGGATGGAGATTTCACAACATGTCTGGGCAACCTGCTCCAGTGCTTGACCTTCTTCACAGTAAGGAAAAGTTTTTCTTATGTTCAAGTGGAGTTTCTTGTGTTGCAATCTGTATTTCTCTGGGTACTGCTGCAAGTATTCTAACTCTATCTTGCTGAATCCCCTTCCCATCAGGTATTTATACACAACGATAAAATGCACCTGAGCCTTCTCTTTTTGAGTTTAGAATGTCCCAGCTGTCTCAGTATCTCCTTACATGTCAGATACTTCAATCCCTTAATCATTTTACTGGCTCTAATTCTAGTGCAAAATACAAGCACAGTAAAAGCCAGTTTCTGCTCAAAGCTTGCAGGAGGAATATCTACCAGAAAGGTACATTAAAATATGTTCAACTAAGTTGAGAACAGAGATAGGTGTTGTGGGTCTTGCCTGTTCAGTAACCTATCAACCTGCAATGTCATAGCTCAGGCTATATGCACACATACAAAGTATCTGCTGAGCAGTGAAAAAGGAAAAATGTATTTAAGTTGAATTAAGTGTAGAGATCTAGAAGTAAGCTACTTCTTTCTCTGAAATAATTCCAGACATCATGTGAGGAAATTTAAGATTTTCCATTTCTAATGTCATTCTATTACCTGCTTGTTTTCTGAAGGTGTTTAAAGTTACCAGTTCCCATGGATGAATTCTGTTAGAGATTCTTTTGTAAATCTAAGTTAACAGTAAAACAATTAAAATTGGATGAACAATTAAAACTATTTTCCCAAATAGTTTGTTTATGGATTGTAGTGTTTTAGGGATTGTAAAATATGCTTTCATTGTGTCGCATTCAGAAATGTCATGAGAAAATATGTTTTACTGACATTATATAAAGTGTATTAATTTAGTTTTCTATTTCTTGTAGTAATTGGAAATAGTTTTGAAACTTACCTAATAGAACATCAAATGATCTTCAACCAATTTTAGAAGAAATTCAAATACGTATTAAAGATAAGTTAAAGAGAAGACCTACAAGAAACAAATAATTTTATAGAAAAAAAAAATGTTTCCAAAATAGTAGAATTAAATTAGGCATTCAACATTCAAGTCTTTATAAACTTTTGTTAATCTGACTAATACATCATTGGAGAGTTTCAATCCTCCAAGGCTTCAATTCCTCTCCTTCAGACCAAAAGTAAGAATTTGGTCTTTTTCCTTCTTGGATTATCAAGGATTTATCAGGTGCTGCTTTTCTGCAGTTGTGCTCCCTTCTGTTACAACACCTGTATCTCTTGAACCTTAGGAAAAGCCAAGGTTTTTTTACATAGCATACCATAACATATATGGTTTATATTGACTGAATTGAGTATCATGTTCGGCACTTGCTTCATTTATCTATGAACTAAACATTTAGATTAAGCTAGTGGTCTAAATTCTATTTATCCATGATAGATATGTTCACCTATGGGGCAGATGACATGCTGAGTGACAATCAATGAGGGGATTTTTAGATTCTGTCCTTGCAACATGGATCAACTTTTAGTTCACTAAGGTCAGGCTGAGAGAGACCTAGCCACTATACCTATATTGGTGACACCTTTTAGACAAAAGTAACTTTAACACCATTTTAAACACTGCACACTTTTTTCCTGTATTTCATTAATTCTTTACTTTCTCATCAGCTGTTTAAAACTCATGCCAATTTACTTTGATACAGGAGTTACATAACTCTTTTAAGTAATCTTTTTAGTTATCACTTAATTGGTTTCAATAATTAATTTTCCTTTTAAAATAATTTATTTTATTTTTTCACCATGATTTCCCAGCTAAGAATCTTTAAATATTTTAGTTTGAAAGAGGCGTCTGGAGGTAAATTGCTTCATAGATTTGTATTCAAAGATACAGAGATACTTTTGAGTACACTGGAGAACCTTTTCTCTGAAATCAAATCACATGAGTTCCAAACAAATTTCAAGTGCATTTTGCTCTAGCTGCCCAGATGGCACAAAAAAGCGAAACAAAAAGAATGTTGTATCTTTGATTTGCTGAACTTGCCTCTCATGAAAGGTATTACTCATCAGAGAGGCAGGCATAAGAATCTCAGGTTCGAGTTCTCCAGGGTTTCCTGTTGTGTGGTGAGTATATTGCATTGACCAGTATCTTGATCTATACCTTCAATGCCTTATGATGTTAATTTAGTAATTTATTCTTAAACAAAGAGAATGATTTCTAAATCATATCAAGAAAGTGTATTTATTTCAATGAACAGAATTTTTGCTTTTCAGTTTAGAAAACCTGTATATATTATACAAAATCAAACTTTGAATGTTTTACAAACAAACTTTGTCGGCATATGTAAAACACATTCTCTTGTTACGAGGAGTTATCTAAGGAATTTAAAATTTAGTATATATTTTCTGTGGTTTTGTTTGTTTTGTTTTGTTTTAAGTTAGTTGAAAACAGTCAGAGTCAAACCAAATAATTTGGTTTTACATTTAGCCTAAGCTTCTGCTTTTTGGCAGATACTCCACAACCATTAATGCAGCAAATGGCTGAAGGTGATTTAATGGCACGTATTTCAATAAGAATCCCAAAAGAGATCCCAGTGTATGAAGCAATAAATGTCTTCTATAGCTCCAATAAATATGACATCTTGCTGAACACCACTGCCTTGAGATCTCAGCCATTGGAGTTACCAGATGAAGCTCTAAAAAAGAAAATAATTTCTTGGCTCAGGAAATGTTTGCTTTAAGAGATCCCCTCTTACTAAGGCAATAAAACCTGGTCCTTTGAGACTGACAAAAGTTTTCACAACCTGTAAATCCAAACCTTCCCTCTGACAAGACTTTTGGCTACTGTTCAAGATGGATTTTCGGCTGTTTGAAGTTCTGAAAGTCAGGTCTGTATTCTTATTTGAAAAATGGAAGATTTGCCTGACCTTTAAATTATGCAGTTCAGATAAATGATGTAGTTCAAACTAAAAAGATTAGACAATGTTAATGAGGATTCCACTTCTGAGTATTTGCACCTATAAAACAATTTTCTCCCTCTTCAATACTTGAACTATAAATTATTGCTTGAAATTGATTAATATGTTCACCACTCCCATTATCTATTTGATTCCTCCTCAGAATAAAAATTACTTTTATCATAATGTATGCACACTATTGCAGGATCATTTATATGCCTCAGGAAGAAAAATGATATAATTTTAGCCAATTCAGATTATTATTCAACTACCAATTGATATAATTGGGAATGCTATACATTTCATATGCGATCAAGTGGGCAAAGAATATAGTCAGCTGTTCCATTCATTACAGTGAAAGGATCAAATGGATAGCTCAAAAGCAAAAAAAACAAAACAAAATAATTAATCTCTGACAAAAAACATGAGTTCACCAAACTATTTTTTTTGAAAAACACAGTTATATACTGAGGTAAATGTCAGATTAGGTAGAGAAATGCATTTTTTCCTTCTTTCTTCCATCTGCTGTTCCTGCAATGGAAAATGGAACTTACCTACAAGTACACCAACTACCTAACAATATCAGTGAAAAATGCAGGACAGTGGATGCACTGGCACAGTTTACCAGAGCTGAGACTGTGGCAAAGTGATTGAGAAGTCAACAACATCTTCTTTTAGAAGGTTGAAACTTTTCCCTATGTGAACAAGAAGATAGATGAAGGTACATATGTATATTAATATCATATAGCTTTCAAGCCAGTTCTTTGCTGCACAGCTTTTGTCAAGAGAGTGTAAAGATCTTCTTGACGTGGGGACTGGCAGGAAATACATATTATATGAATGAAGTCTGGTTATTTAATCATGATTAAGAGTGTTAGTACTGCATGATAAAGCAGAATGTAGCAAAATGGTAATCCTCCAGAGCTGTTCAGCATTCAGAGAGATTAAATTTAACAATACAGAGAGAGACTGAAGAAGTGCACGCCTAGAGATTGCCATTACATTCAGGGAAAATAAACAAACAAAAAAAAATTAGTTTGTGGTCTAGAATACTAGGCTTTCCTAGCTTTCAGAACTTGTAGTTTTGCCAAGCATAGTACAAGACAGATTACTCTGATTTAAGAATCTGCTTTTGTAATTAATCATTTTAGTTATTTTAGCTGTCTTTTCCTCTTTACCGGTATTGAACCTCATACATACCCTTCCCCTTCTATACTATGAATTTCTTTTTCCTTTTGTGATCTTTTTCTGATATAGCTTTGGACCTATGGTGATTAGATGTAATATATGTATGTTTGTTGGCAATAGATGTTACTATAGTTAGCAGCTGCAAGGGCAAATATAGCTTCATGATTGAAATATTAGATAATAATTATAGTAACTCTAAGTAAACTCTTAGCAATGGCATGGATTTACCATATACTACATATTTACTGTTTCTTTTCTTATATTCCACTACATACACTGTTCTCCCTGCCACAATTTCCAGCTCACTTTTTCTTTCTAAACATGTAATGAATTTTGAGAAGCTACAACATCATGGAGAAGCTGTAGCTTTCTGTCTGATATCTTTTGTGGAAGCTGCTTATCAGAAAGCTGTACATTTCCTATATTAAATACCTTGAATTTTGCTCTAAATGGCATTCTACTTACATGGTCTCCCTAAAACTTCCAATTCCACTTCCCAACTTCAATATTTCAGACTTCTAGTCAGCTACTCTAAGCCATTTGTGAATTCAGGCTAGTTGCTATGTAAATCTAAGTAATCCTAATTTTGTGCTCCTAGCTTTCAAAATGTTATATATTCACCTACAGGGGAATGGAAATTCCAGATGAGGTAGAGGGAGAGGAATTCAGGCACCTTTTTATATTAGTGGATAACTCACAGGATAAGCCCATCTAATCCTTCTCCCTATGCTGTATGTTCCTGACTCCTGACTTTTTTCCTATTATCAATATTCATACTCCTTGAACATGTCCTTTCTTAATGCTTTCAATTTTATCATCTGGTACCAATTTATTCCTTTTAAATATTTTTGAGAGTCTGTTGAATATCCTGGGATGCTTAGTAGTAGGCAAGTCAGTCGTATCTAGGACTTAATCTGCAAAGTTTTGTTGCAAAACCAAAGTGAATTCTCCTTCCCAGTCCTTAAAGTCCCTGCTGTCATTTCTTCTGTGCTATTTTTACTTAAACTAGCAAAAACAAAGCCAACCTTCAATTTTGCCTCCAGTTCCAATATTCAAATTTAGGACATCGTATTACAAAATTAGTTTTAAGAATAAATTGTAGCTAAATTCTGACTGTAATTTTCCATTGTTTTGGGTCTTCTTTTTACCTTCCTTAGATGCTGGGTAATATGATGACTCATACAGAATTTCAGTAAACAACTTTTTGAGACAGTCATCTTCATTAGCAGGAGGCAGCACCAAGATAGACTTTTCAATGTTCCTTTGTAAGAAGTGGTCATAGCAGACCCTTTTCACAAGAGTTTACCAGATACTAACAGGTTTTCATACTCTCTTGCTTTCCATGGTAAGCTAAAGACTTCAAGGCAATTATAGTCTTAAAGTAAGTATAAATGACAAGGAAGTCTTAAAAATTTAAAATTTATATTCAATCTTAACAAATTATGCAGAAAAATATTCTGTATGGAACAAAAATACATTCAAGCTCTAGAAAGGCTAAGGAAAATGTCTCACTTTGCTCAAAGCATGACTACTTGTCTTCTATATCACCTTATCTCAATGGATACTAATTGATATTTCCCAGTTTTACCACAAAACATGAAAAGTTAATTTCAACCTAGCCAATTCAAAACTAAACTATTACTATGCCTAAAAAAAAATTATTCTGAAGTAGGCACTTGAACATAGCACTGCATGGGTTGCCATTAAACTTAATGGTTATTCTTTCATACCTGTGAATGTGCCAAATGGATGGGTATAGGTAGAGAATTATCTTTTCCCTCGCCCTTGAAATAGATTGTGGTACAGAAAGACAAATGATGAGACAAAAAGCCAAAAAAATCCCTACCTATAACAAGACTTAAGTTTTTTTGTTCTTAGAATTTAATATATAAAAATTATTTTAAATTATTTTTATGAAAAAAGAAACAATAATTAAGTGTATATAAGATGTCTCAGGAAAAAACACCCCAACAACTAAGTAGAAGGTTGATTAACTGAGGAATAAAAATTTTCTCTGAGTTAATTTAGCTATTTATGCAAAGGAGTTGTGTAGTTATTTTTTATTTTCTTATTAACTGAACAACATCTTTAGAGTACACATTCTAAAACATCAAAGATTTTCCTAAGCTGGGTAATGCACATAATTTTGAGTTGATCAGCTGAATTAGGGATGAGGATGTGTCTATATGATATGAATGCTTCTACTTGAACTTCTGATGCAGGTGAATGAAAACCCATCCTTCAGACAAAATAAGTGGCTAATATCTGATGATGTTTTCTCCAATTTGTTTATGCATACAAAAATGGACTAGGTGTAGAGCAAAAGTTTCTACACAAAATCTAGGAATCTTAAATAAATTTGCCACTTTCCTTAAGCTAGGTTCTTTTTCCAAGAGAGGGAATGAGCTTCAAAGCTGAGCAATATTTTGATCTCTTCTTCATCTCTAAAGAAAAGAATTCCTTAGATGCAAGAAAGATGTATCTTATGTCTTAATATCTGTATCAATCCAAATATAGGCCCAGGTTTTCTTTTCACCTCATTCTGGTAACAGGTGAAAAACTAATCAGAGAAGATATGGACTGAGCTGCTGTCTCTTGTGTTGATCATGTACACGATGTGCAAAAGTAGGCTTGTAGTAGGGGAATGACTTTTAGACGGAAAGAAAAACGAAAATGAAAAGTAATATGTTAACATATTTTTGTTAATGTGTTTTTTAGTCTTCCCCCAAATAACCAAATTATCTGCAGTTGTGAAAATTTCAGTTCTGAAGGCACCAGTCAACTTTTATATCTGACTTCATATGTTTAAGAATACTCCTTTGATTAATTTAGGTCAGCTGGCCCACCTGCGTCCCCTCCCAGTATCTTGCACACTCCCAGCCCCTTTGTGTGGGGAGAAGGTTGGAGAGAGGGCACTGATGCTGTTCCAGCACTGCTCAGCAGTAGCCAAAGCATGGGTGTGTCATCAACACCTTTCCAGCTACCAAGGCAAAACACAGCACTGGGAGGGCTGCTGTGGGAAAATGAACTCCTCAGCCAGACCTAATACATCATTCTAAACCAGAAACACCACAGTTCTGTACCAGTTACTAAGAAGAAAATTACCTCTATCCCAGTCAGAACCAGGACAAAGGACACTGTGATGCTGAATGATAAAGAAAAGGAAGAGGCAGACATCACAAAAAACAATGGAGACAATTACAAGAAACCAACCTTTCAAGTCATACTAATGGGCCCCCAAGAAATTGCAGGCACCACTTCAAAGAGGACCAGCCTGGTCTTTGCAGATGATAAGGATGCAAACATGAGGATCCTGGATATTTGGAGAATTTAGAGGTATGTCAGTGGAACTAGATGCCGTCAGAGAGACATGCACACAAAAGGAATCTGGGAGGAAGAAAAAGGGGAATAGGCATAAAGGGTTATAAAAACCAGACAGTCTGTGTGCTTCTCTGAACACAATCTGTATTGTTTTCTTGTATGGCATTAAATCTTGTTTTAGTGATCTCTCTGCATAAGAATATTGTCCATCCTGTGAGTGACAGTGTTGCAAGGACTCATTGCCAGCTACCTAAGGGAAGACTGGGATGAGTAAGGCAAATGGAAAGGTCTCCTTGCCTGTGGCTGGAGAAGCACCGTGGGACACAGCTCCAGTGCACCCAGTGCTGACTGCTGGGTCTAAGTGTGTGTACCTTCCTGAGAAAGATTGAAATGGTTCATGGCCTAAACATTGCTAAAATCATCAGAGGACTTCTGTCCACTGTAGCAAACTGCAAAGAAGTTGCTCATCTTCAACCACCAAAGCCCACCCTTCCCCAAATATGCCTCCTAACTGGAATTTGGACTGTGATGGGAACTTGAGATAAGATAAAGGGAGGCACTGTTGTCCAATCATCCCAGGTCTACGGAGAAGAATATTTCCAAAAGTGATACTGGAAGAGAAACCAGAATGCTGATGGCTCAAACATTCAGTGGCAAGCTGCCCAGGTGCAAAGTAATCACTCAAAGAGACAAAACCTGGCTGGCAGGTAGGGTACTATCTCTTTGTCCTTCTCAAGTGAACTCAGCTGTGAGAACTTCTCAGGGATGTACCAGGACATTCACATGTAGCCTGAAGGTATGCATCTCTGCTGACAGACCATTATGGGCCATAAAGGACTCAACTGCACTGAGTTAACAGGCAGCTGGAACACTTAGACTTGAAACTCACAGTATTACATCATCCAGTGTAAAACTCCTTGTCCCAGAGGAGACAAGGTATTTCCACCTGAGTGAATCTAACTCATGAAATCTTTGAATTTCATGGACTTTCCCCACCTCTGATGGATCAAGATCATCATTTTGACAGGACTTTGATACTCACTTCGACCATCAAACATCAAAATCGAAACAACCAAATCTTTTTTTCAGGATCCAAGGGGTGGGGACTTCCTACCTTTATTCTTTCTTTCTCTTTCTTTCATTTTCTTAAGGGTTATTTTTATGCTTTTATATTATTATACTACTATAGATAATAACAACCAAAAGGCCTCCATACCTGCTTTCTATTGCAACCAAATTGTTCTAAAATAAACTATACATGTATAAATTCATAAACACTGATTATTCAGTGTTATTTTCTCTAATCTGCCTCTCAGGATTTATTAACAAGAACCTGGGTTACCTTCACCTTCTGGGATGGGTTAAAACACATCCCCAGCCAGGTGTATGTGGGGTCTGTGTGTGGATTCACTGGCAAACTCTAAACAGATCCAGATGGGAAATAGAAAGTTCTGGGTTTGGACAGGGTTACCAGGTGAGTGGAGAGTTTATCCTGGTATTTTAGAGGACACCCACATGAGGGTGGTGTGCATGTAGGATGAGTACTATATTTTTTCTTAGGAAAAAAATCTCCCAAATATAGTGATAAACTATTCCACACATTTGCTATACTGTCATCCCAACACATGAGGAAAACAGCTCTTTTTACTCTTCTCTGGCACAAGATCAAAAGTACTAAAACACTTTTGAATATATGTTTCTAGTAATTCCTTTAACAGTGTTTCTTGATGTATGCTTATTCCTTATATCTGATGCTTATGTTTTGTTTCTCATAGCTACAAATTAAACAGTATCATCCTTATTCAACATGATGAAAAAATAATCAGTCTATTTTAAAATATTTTTAATTAATTTAGTTTATTTTTTAGAACGTAAGGAAACCTTTACAATTTTGTTGTATTCACCTTTAAATATCTCTTTGTGTTACCAGTATATATTCTGAATATAATTATGAACACGTGTATTTCTTTAAAATATTTTTGTGGATCACACGTGAGTGTGCACACTAAAGCTAGCAATTAAAAAGAGATACACACCCTTTGAAAAAAAGTTTTCATCCCCATAATGCCAGAGCTGTATTTGTTTACTCTACACCATTTCTCTGTAATTTGCTTATGAGATTTCATGAGGGTATATGCCTTACCAAACTGAAAAAAAAAAGATCTTCTTCAGCCTCTCTTCTCCTTCTATAGTCAGTTATCTAGACCAAAGAGGAAATTAGATTTGTTTGACATTATTTGATCTTGATAAATCTCTAAGTTGTTTCTTACAATCTTATTATCCTCCTGGTGTTTACAAATGGATGGTTTAATAATCTGTCCTGGCATCTTTTCAGATACCAAAAATGGCTGTAATTCCCAGCAGTAAATCCCCCATATGCACTTAATCTTTTTAAAACACAGATACTGTATTTGCTGTTTTACTGTCTCTTGAGATTTCATTCTTCCTTTGTAAATTTTCCATAATACTTGTCAATGACTCAAAAATGGTTTTGAGTGTCTTCTTTAAATATAGCAAGTTTCATCAGAACATGCTATCTCA
The DNA here is from genome assembly GCA_020086605.1 of Lanius collurio. Taxonomy (NCBI): domain Eukaryota; kingdom Metazoa; phylum Chordata; class Aves; order Passeriformes; family Laniidae; genus Lanius; species Lanius collurio. The sequence continues at coordinate 814,217 of JACBWW010000070.1, forward strand.
AATACCTTTATCTACATAATCTTTAATCTTTCCTCATTCAGGCCCATTTTTTACTTGTTAAGCATTTCATCACAGTCAAACCCTTTTTTAAAGAATGTTGTTAAAATGAAAGTGACCTTTTCAGTCTTTTCATTTTCATCTTCTACTTGTTTTTCCCATTAGTCACAATATCCTTTCTTGACAACTATTAAGGAATCCATTTATTTTTTTATCTGATACTTTCTGGGTTAAAGTTTTGAGTTTCTTTTTCCTTTACATATCTGACATTTTTCCCCTCTAAATTCCTCTTCCCCTTTTTATCTTATATTGATTTATAAAGTTTTGTTTCCTTTTTAAATGGCATGATTTCTTTTTAATGTCAGGTCAAATCATATTTTTCATGCAGTTATGAGGATACATATGTAATTGTTCATATGTAGTTACCTTTCTACCACATTCATTCTTGCTGTTCTGCATCCTGGAAATTAACAGTTGCCCTGTAATTTCATTTCTTATTTTTATTTTTGCTTGAAAATCCTTCCCTTGCTACCGTATCAGCCTGTTTCGAGAGTGTGATGAACCGTTTCCTTTTTGAAATCGATTGCCATGGTTTTGCTACAGTCAGTCCTTTATTACCTGACAGTCATGGACTCTATCACTTCATTTTCACCCTAATTGTCTTCCACCTTCAGATTTTGGACCAGTACCTTCAGTTAGTCAGAGTCAAATGTATGTCCAAGACCAAAAGGCTAAAAATGCATGGTCCAGGGCCCAAAAACTTGTAATACTTTTATGGAAGAAACAGTTTTGACTTTTATCTTTTCAGCCCCTTAGGTTTGGGTTAACTCTTTGTGTTAATTTTTCATTCATTTCTCTGCAGTCATAAGAGCTAGCAACCTTTTTTCTTCTGAAGTAAAACAAGACTTTAATTCTTATTCTTATTTTCATCTCTTATTCTTAAACTGCAGAGCTTTAACACTGATCAGCACAAGACTCTTCACAAAATAAGTATTTTCTACGTTAGGTCTATTGATGACTTGTGAAAAGGTGGTGTTTTATGAGTATTTGCAATCTTCTGCTGCTGTGTTTTCAATATTTGTTTATTGAAAACTCCCCTTCTTTATGTATTTTTGATTTCTCAGATTGGAAAAAAGTTGAATCTATTCTTCCCTCATGAGTAGTTTTTACTACATTGTGTCCCCTAAGGCTTTCAGTAAACTCGAGAGTGAAGGCAGTAATGCTGACATTAACCTTTAACATAGCATAAAACTCAATGTAATGAAATGAAATAAACTACACAAGATAGATGAAGGGTCTTATTTTCTATTGTGTATAATTTTATAAAAATATGTTTTGTGGTCTAATGAATAAAAATATTTGTTACAGTATGATAGTATGAAAGTAATTGTTCCCTAATCAGTCTTAGAAGCCATTTTATTTTCAATTTATATGATGGTAGTATTTTGTGAAATAAGGAATTTCACTTAGTCTATAAAAAATTGTAACCAACAACTTTCAATGAGTTTGTTATTCACATTATGTAAGAGATTTTTGCTTTGTTTTAAATTAATAATCAAGCATTTGAAGGCTCTAGTCTAATAACGAATCAAAAACTTTCTCTTTCCTTGCTTCCCATTCATGAAGAACTTTGAGTTACAGATTTCACTTAGAATATATAAAAACCTTCTTTAAAGAAGGTTTTTGCTTGCACACAGTGTCCTGACTGACAATTCCCTGGGTCTTGTTTATCTCCTGGCAGCTCTTTCTACAAGTGCTGCTTCCCTGCTGAGTCCATCCTCTTCTAGTGAGAATCAAAGCCACATCAAGCTGAGTTATGGAAAGGCTTCTGTTTTCAAAAGCCAGGTCAGGCAGATTGAATCAGAAAGGAACAATGTGATTCACATGATTACTTAGGGGACTGAATGATATTTCTAGGTACTTTTTATGCCGTGGATCATCAACAGCTCATTTTTCTATGAAAATGTGCTCATAAAATTATTTAATTTATGCAAATTTAGTTTATTACAATCTCTTAACATTAAAATAAGAAGTGTGAGTTTGAATCCTGTATATTTTTCAGTCATCTCTGTTAAAATAATTATTTAAAATTTTTACCTAATACTCTGTATGATTAATTGTGATATTGTGGAAGAAACTTCACTTAATGAAGGAAAAAATGGCATTTTTTTCTCAATAAGAAAGGTATCTTTTTAAAAATTGCTGAATTGGAACAATCATAGTTTTTCACAATGTGGCTGTTACATGAAAATATAGACTCACTGGTTTCATTTATCCCATTAAAACACTGGAAATTGTAACTCTCCACTAAATTCTGAATGGTAGGTAAATACAGCCTAGAAATGTTTTAAAATGGATGTTGTATTTTGTTTTCTTGGAGACTCAGAAGTAATCTGAGAGGAGTCCTAATATAGTGACAAAGTACAAGGAGAATAAGTGGAAGATATAACAAGAGTCTGTAAATCTTTAAGCAACCTTGGAATGAAAATACATTGAAATCTTAGTCATGCAACAGATCATCATTATGTTGGTCACCAAGTGTTAAGGCTGTTTCAGCTTATGTTTTAATGTGCCTAACTATCTAGTGCAACACTGATTACAGATGTGAATTGCTTGAGAGTTTAACAGAAAATCTAAGACTCTCAGTGACAGTAAAACTCCCATACATAAACAAGTGGGCATTAAATTTTGTGTGTATAGCTGGAAATTACTTCTGAAATTGGAACCCAGTATCACTGAAGATGTGACTGTATAGCTGCAGACTTGTGCACAGCTTTAGACCTCCTATTCAACAACAAGGACAAAAAAAATTAAAAAAAAAAAATTTAAAAAAAAAAATTGCTCTCCCATGATGTTGGGTTTGTGCCTTGGGAAATAATATCGTATATCTAGTGTTCCAGGCATAGGCTCTACAATGGCAGAAGAATACACTTAGCAGAAAGATGTACATGGTTACAGCAAGCAGACCAATGAAGCAGAAATGATTGTTGTCTTAGTTTTTACTGGTTTGGGATCACAGATCTGCATTGCAATAACAACACTTTTACGTTATCATTACAGTGTTAGTAACCACAAGCAAAGATAGCTTGGTAGCTAGTGGCAACCCAAAGCAGAGTATTCATGGGAACATTTAGATGAGTAGCTTTTCTGAAGTATCTATTTTTTATTCACATGCATGAACTGAAAATGTGCTGTAACTTTTTAAAATTTGTCTAGTAGTTTGTTGGGTTCACCTTGGTGCAAATACTTGTGGCAATGTGTCCTTCTATATTCTGAGGGTTCGAGCATCATCATGAAAAAAAAGATTAAAGACAGAGGTATATTTAAACTCTTATGTGCACCATTAGTAAAAAGCCAGCACACTTGTAAATGCTCTTGCAAAAAAAAATCTTGCAAAATTAGAGCATGAAGAATGAAATAATTTTTTCATACAGTGACTGAAACAAGGGAGTGACTTCAAGAAAAGGCAAATAGTAGTGTGCAGGGAAGCTAGAGTGAGAGAATATTACAAAAATGAGATAGTCTGAAACTGCACATTCTGTCTGAGGATATTTGTGAAATGTTAGGGATTTTCATGGATAGATGCATGATTAGAAGTGTATTTAGAAACCATTATTTTGATTTTTTTCTGAAATACAGAAAATACAAGTGCAGTCCAATGGCAAATGTAAGGATTGTTCATAATTACACTAATATGGTGCAGTGTCATGATATCAACTTGAAGAAGTGTCAGAATCACACCGATATCACACAAACTCTGTGATGCAATAAAATTACATAGGATAATTTTTATTTAAATGCAGAAACATCAACCATCAGATACAGTGGACTGTGAACTTGCAGTAAACAACTCATCACAGAAGAAACCTTAAAAATTGCTAAAAATTCTAATGAAATATTGGAGACATTCTAATGGCCAGGGACACAAAATATTAGACACTCCCCCATATCAATGGAGAGTTATTGCTGCATGGATTGTGTAGCATAAGACATGAACTAAAATTTTGCTATTTTTTTCTTTTTTCGTTTCTTGTTGCCACTTACAATCCATGTACTTTTTAACAGATTATATGATTTTAGAAATGTATGTGGAGTTAACAATAAAATTCCAGTTTATACAAATCATCCTTGTAGCAGGCCTGGATATGATGTGAGGACAGAGTCTATTCTAAGTAAAGCACTAAAGTTAGAATCCTCAATAACTGGATTCATTACATTCTTTCTGTGTGGCTGATCTACCGATATCATCCTTCTGCTACGCAAGATGTCTCTGCTGACATCCAATCAAAGTGTCAGATATCTTCTTGAGCAGATTTAGTAGTCTGACATTTCTTTTTCTGACTCTTGGTCACAGCCATCTGAACCCTAGAACTGCAGATAAAACAGGAGTTAGAAATAAAAAAAAAATAAAAGCATCTACATTCCCATAAAAGGTAGAAATAACTGCAGAGAGAGTTGCTGTTGAAATTTGATGCTTGTTGTGGGTGACAAGAAGTAAGAGAACCAAGTGTCATTTTCACCAGGTGTTTTCAATGTGATGATGTGGACTTGGTAAAAGATAATGCCACATTCTACTGCTTCGTGTCAGTTATAGGTTTTTGTTCTCTGGTTCAATGGATATTTAAATGCTATCTTTCTGTCTTACCCTAACAATATCTGTCATGGAAGAGGACTAGTCACTCTTGAAAATTCTGGCACAAATTAACTCCTTCTGCAGCTTCATTCTTACAGTTCATGGATCAGCTGTTTCACTCAATTGATAGCAGCACTCCAACAACAATAGGAGTTATTGATTTGAATAATTAAATGAATATATGTTTCCATGTTAACTACCATTTTCATCCTTTCTTTTAATTTCTAAGAATGTAGTTTTACTGTAGATGATGAGCAAAACTTCAGTACATCTGGGCACATTAACTTATTTATTGACCATGCTGTTTAACCTTAATTTTTCCTATGTGATTTTTTTGTGATGGAGAACTCTTAACAGGTTTACAAGTCCTATGTGAATTACATTTTAGGGTCCTAGCTACAGCATGTATATCTTTACTTTAGAAAAATGAACTCGCTTTCATCCATACTGATGTGTTTTGAAGTCACAGGGGCACTATGGCATTTGCTGTAAAAATACAAGTTATTCTGAGTTCTTGAAAGAAGTTCAGGTAGTTCCCTATTTATTTATAGATCTTCTTGTGAATTTAGAAACAGTATTGAATGACCAGTCATCTGGCTTTGTAGGAACAAAAATGTCTGAGTTCACTCATAGTTTCTGTTGTATTTCTTATTAAAAGCACTGTGAGTTTTAATCCAGATTTCAGAATAATCAATACCCACACCCTTCTTCACTTAACCCTTTTTGCCTTCTTTCAGCCAGTATATATGTTACGGACTCTGAACTTTTCCTTCAGCAACTTTTGTCCTAGTTTTTGCATCAGCAAGTGTTAGCACTGAGCATATTTGCATCCAGAGTCTCTTTTCCAGCTTTAGGGTGGTCTTAATATTGTTGACTTTTAGTGATTACTGCAGAAATGGACCAGATCATCATGGTGTGTGAATTATTTCCTTGTAAGACTGAGGCCTCTATAGCTGTCCTTTAAGAGATCTGAGATCTTATAAACACTGTAATGTATTGATAATCTTTTAACTGTAATGGAAATTTTTATAGCTCCTTTCTAAATACCACCTTATATCCACATGTTTAATTTTTTACAGAGATCAATACAATCTGAGACCATTGATCCTAAAGTAAAGCAAGAGCACATCTTTCAATAACATGAAGTTGAAAACAGTAGTTCAAAACAAATACTCAAATTGAAAGGGAAATTTAATAGAGTATAGTTTTGTTTCAGTCTTTTTGATGAAATGTGATGCATTATCACATTTTCACAAGGGAATCTAGACAAAAGAAAAGACAATTTAGAATTATTACTGAAATAAAATATTAAAGAGAAGAAAGATGTGTTTTTTCCATTCTTTTTAAAAGCTCTGAAAATATAAATTAGTGCCTGTACCTTAAAATTTAGGTTTTGGGGCAAAATTTGTCTAGGATATACAGAATGCCATAAAACCTTGTGGTCTTGAAGGAAAATTTAAGCTTAATGGCTAAAATTCAAAATCTTTAGAAAAAAAAAATACAGCAAATCAGGATTTTCCTTAATGTCCCTTTCTGCTTTACAGTTTGAAGATAATCCCAAGCAACCATTTTCAATTAAGAAAATCATGTTTTTGATACAAGTCTGCAGTATAATTTATTTCAATATGCCAAGTGATTTGATAGGACTAAGTCACTCCAAACTATCTTAAATCATTGTGGTCAGACAAAGAAGATACCTTCTGTACTGATTATGACCTTAGTGACCCCAAGCATAAATATAAGACTTTTCTTTCTGATATTTGGCTACCATGTGTGGAAGTAGTTAGAATTTCAGAAGATGAGATTAATATCTTGGCTGTTGATATCTGAGTAGTTGACCAGACACACAGATGATCTCAAGGAATTTGTTTCAAAAAAGCTTCATGATTTGTACCTCTTGAATACTTTCACTAATATTCAATAAAAGCTGAAAGCTGAAATTCTGAATTCAATTGAAGTAAAGTGAGGAAAATTCTTCTCCTGACCAAGTATTATCTTGGGTCTGCTTAAATAGGGACTTCCTAAACTCACTGAGGAGAAGAAGACAATCAAGGATCAATTATGATTTTGACTGAATGATATTGAGAACTCTTTCAATGCAGCATGAAACTGATAAAGTGATTCCAAAAATGGGTATTATTGTACTGATCTCTTTGGCTTTGGTGCAGATCAACACACCTTGAGACAAGAGTTAACCTGAGGAGGAACAATAGTGTTACGGTTATGAAGTCTTAGTGCTAGAGCTGATTTCAGGAGATCAATTACAAGAATGCAATAGAGACATTTTCAGTATTGTAAGTAAAATACATCTACATAAATAAATCTGAATTTTGTGGCCCAAATGGGATCTCAAACAGCATGGTCCCCCTCATTATTTTAATCTGGATTGGCTCCATTAATATGATACTACTGTTCTCATCTCTGCTGTTCTCTGTCATTCTTGTTCTTTCCCTTTCAGTACAAAAAGGAACAGCATTGAGCTGTAGTAATTATTCCATTATATTATAAGGCAAAAATGCCCCACTGTAGTTATCTGCTCCTGCCTAAATGGGAGCAAATTTTTTTTTTCTTTTTCTTTTTTTTTTAAGCAAACGCTTAAGTGCATAAACACAAAACACTACCTTGCCTCAAAAAATTCCCAGCGTTTTCTTCTTGAAAATTCCCAGGTGATTGCAAATAGTTGCAGTGATTTATTGTTCTTCTTTTCTTATTTTTCAAACTTGTTTCTAGTTGAATTTGTTTGCCTTCACTTTCCATCTATTAAATCTTCTTTTTTTTCCAAACTTGTCTCTCCAGCTTCTGTACCAAGAAGGTAGCTGGCCTACAGCCAGGTAGACAGTCTAGGCATAGGTCTCTGTTGTGGACACCCCTTCCCCTATGCATGGCCTTCATTGTTCGTTCCTGCTCTGTGGTCTTAACAGAAATGGGGGCTGACAAAACATTGCAATATAAATCTTTACTTACACAGTAAGAAAAATAGGAACAACACATCCATAAGGTGACTCATCCAATCACTGACAGCAAAACCAGGATCATAAGTGATGCCATGTCCCCAGCGGACAATCAGTGACACTTAGAGGGTCACCCAGCAACACCAGCTAATAAAGCCAAAGCCTTCCAAATGTGGGTGAGAGCTGTGACAAACCTTGTCTGCACAGTGGTAAGGTTATTGTACAGAATCATACCTGGTGTGAATAATGTGGGAGGCTTCCTGCCAACACTGCTGATACCAGGCAAGAGGAAGGATGTCAGGAAATTGCGTGATCTGCTGGCAGTCCGAACTTTAAAAGATAATTATAATTTTCCTCAGGCACTCCACTTTTTCAAATAATAATACTCAAATAAGAAGCAATGAGATTCTGCTCCACTTGCTGAAGCTTGATCATGAAGTGATTCAAGCAGGCTAAGAGATATTTCTTTACTGTAAATATTAAAAAAAAATTCTTGAATTAATTTCATTATATTGATGATGAGGTGAATGTTAGTTTTTTACCTTTAAGAGGTATTTTCAACTTTCTTTAAGAACAGTAATGTAAACAATTATCGTCAGGGCTCTTAAATGTCATACTTTTATTTTGGTTTGTTTTCTTTTATTACAAACTCAAGTTATCCTGTATCATTCTGAATCTTAGTGAATGCAACCACTGAAGTTCAGTGGAGAACCAATGAGTGAGTAGATGTAAACCCCTCAAAATACCATAGCTATCAAAGCACAAGGAAATGGTTTAATGCAGCTCCCTTAGACTAAATTTAAATTAAAAAAAAAAAAAAAAAAAAATGAACCAGGCAAAAATAAATGTATTTTCCTCTTTTCATGTCCCAAGACATCTTGGTTATTTTAAACTTAATAAAAATCCAAATTTATTTTAAGTTCTGTTTTCTCCATGCTAAAAATAGTTGCTTTTGCTCATGCTATACCAATCTTAAGTTTACATCTGAAAATTTATCTCCGCCCAGGAATTAGAAGTGTTTACTAGCTGAAGTTTCTTTTTTATAAGAGACACTGAAAGCAGAAATATCTATACAAAACTGCAATAAATACTTGATTCTCTGTAAATAAATAATGATTCCAGTGACAAAACTGCTAACTTTTCCACACAAAATGGACAAACTTCACAAACTAAAATAGGAAAATTAAAGACACAAGCATTTGTCTGCAATTTTCATTGTATGGGTAGCATAAAAGAAAAGGTTTGAAAGTATAGTGCAAGTGTGTCACCCTTAATCAGTAAGGTGTAAAAGAGTGTTTTAAGAGTGCAGTGTTCTAAATGTGTTCTCTCATGTCTTTTTTCACCCTGGGATACTCTCAGTAATAGGATCTCCCTCAAAGCCTTTTTAGCACCATGGGATTTCTTTCTGCCCCAATAGAACTTGTCTCTGATCATGGATAGGCTTGGATCACAGTAGGGATGAGAGATCTTGAAAAGGAATGAATTAAGGAACAAGCAGATTTTAAAGAATTCAGGCCTTTATGTCTTAATGACACAAACTACTAGTTTTAAAATTGTCCCCTGATACTAGTATCTTTCCTGTCATTTCTCTGTGCTACAGCCCAAGGATCTATGCAAACTCAAAGCTTTATGCTGATAAATTACTGCATTCAGTTCTCATAAGAAAACATATCTCTCTTCATAATGCCTCATGAAATCTGCTGAGGCTTAACACCTCCATTCTCTCAAGCCCCAAAGGACTTTGTTGTTATCAATAACTATTTCTCCCCTTTGCTTTTAACATTTCTGATTTAAAAATACAGGTTTGTTTGGCACTTGAACTGTACAGCTTGCAGCTTGCCAGGAAAAATACCATTCATTGTCGTCCAGAAATCATAGCCAACAAAGTATCCAATACTCATAAACCCACAGATCCTGTAAAATGACTTTGTAATAGACAGCTTGAGGATTTATAGCTCTCTCGTGACTCTTGTTTGAGATCCTATCCTAATAACCACTTATATGTAATCAGATGGAATTTATGCAACCTTATCCAGTAAATGGGCCATGTGAATGTTTCTCTATTATTGCCTCTGTAGCTCACAGACTACAAAACAGTTGATAGTAATTCTATGCAAAAAACAAATTACTCTTCTAAGAATAGAAATCTCAATGGCCTTGACATAAGTAATTTCAAAGTACAGTGGAGCCCAGATCTAAAAAAATGCTTGAGGGATAGAAAATTTGTTTGTTGAACTGTTTTCCCACTAAATTAGTCATTCAGTCTTTGTTCTGAGGAAAAAAATAAAAAGGAAATTAGTTTGATAAAATGGTTGGGGCTCCTAAATTTATGCTCCTCAAATAAATCCTTTACTATGTTGCTTTCACAGCTGCCCAGAAAGAATATTTTTAATTTGCATCTCAATACCAAATGAAAAATGTTTTGTCACACTGTTTAGAGGGCAGCGAAATATATCACACTTTTTTGAATTACTTTAGGGGATTAAAATCTGGGTCTTGTACCTATGATGGTCATATGGATATTTGTAGTCCTAGTGTTGTTTTGTTCAACTTTGCATAGTGTAAGATATTTAGCAATAATTAAGTTGAATTTTTTTCTGCAAATCTTATGTTTATCCTACTTAATGACTGAAACATGAAATAATAACAGCACATAAACCAATAAAATAAGCAGGAATCAACAAAGTTTTTTGTACAAAGGTGAATTGTCTTTCTGTCACACAATTTTATTTATCTGTATTCACTGTTGTTAAACAGACAAGAGTTGAATACAGGCTTTCTGATTCCAAATTTTAGTGCTGCATTCCTTGCTTATGATTCTGTGCTCAGAAGTTACTGGCCGGTTATACACACTTTTTTATCATTCTGTCTTTCCTCAGTTTGACCTAAACTTTAATTTTTTGCTGTAATATGATTTTTATCTATAGAGTTATTGAAGTTTAGAATCTTAATATGTTTTCCTAAGATGACTGAAAAAGCTTGTATCATACCATGCATCTTCAATAGCATAAGGCAGGATCTTGACAAAAATTATTGTTCAATATTAAACTCTATACAACTTCAATGAGACAAAAAAAGACTTTTAGTCTGTTCACTCAGCTACTAAATAACTGCAGTTACAATCCTAAATATTTCTTCAGCTTGCAAAGAACAGCATGGGACCAAAGCCAGCTAGTCAATATTAAATTTGGGCAAGATTGGTCAGTGAGGTTTTTTTCTATTGCATGATTCCTATCTGCTACATGTAATTTTAATTTTGTGTCAGGCCACTTTATTACATTTGTGCATATGTAATTATTTTAAAGAGATCTATATTAATATTGACATATATTTAAATTTTGACAATCACATCACATGAATTTTCCCAAGTTACACTCTAGCACAGAAAAAATGCCCCTGAAACAAACCCTCAGATGGTTTATGATGTTTGGATTTCATAGATTAAATTTCAGCCACTCTCTCACTATTTACATGATGCAGAATTATATAAACTAAGATAAATTCTGTCATATATGCTTGCAAGAAATATCAAGAAGTCACTATTTTCAGAGAAGGGTCCATATTTTATTATTAACCTGCAACTTAACTGAACACTAAAAATAAAAAAAAAAAACAAAACTGTAAGGAAACTAAACTCAGCATTTCATAAAGTACAGATAACACCTACACCAGTATATAATGCCCTATCTAAACCAAATATTGTATGGCTGTTTAGGTTTCTTGGAAAAGGTAGAAGCTAAGGTAATCCAGCTGTACTTGCCAGTGCTAGAATTGTCACCGGCAGTATTGTGATACTTATTAAAAATGAGCAGTACAGCATAATTTATATGCTTGGTTCTTCCTCCAAATTTATGTCACTTTGGGTCTTTCCATTTTCTTCATTAACCTCTGATAAAAGGTTTTAGTTCAGTTTTGAAATACAGGTAGCACTTTGGTTCTAGTTGAATGAAACACATCCATTCTGATATTTGCCTCTCTGACATACCTGCAATGAGGCACATGGTCCACTTCTTAGTCAGGAGTCTCACGGTCATCTGTCTGAGCAGCTGCTACAGCTTCTGTCACAGAGGCAGAGAGAAGGAAAAACTTTTTTCCCCCTGTTGATTACACTATCCTAGCTAACAATATTTTGGGAAATCATATTTGTAGTCATTCTTCACAGGCTTTGAGAGGCAGGACATACTGACAATGCTGCTACTCAGATTAAGAAAATGTAATTATGGGTTGGGTAGTGTGACATCATAACCTTTTGCTTGAATGATGAAATAAACAAGTGGAACAGTATACATACTATGATGCAAAATGGTGAAATTATTACTTATAAAAGTAGATTTTATGATGATAATTGATACATAAGAGTCTGTTTCTGGCTCTGCTTCCTTCTGATGCTTTTTCTTTGCTCTTCCACAATCCCCTCTGTGGGCTGCAGGGGAGCAGCCTGCTTCACCACTGCCTTCTCCACAGACTACAAGGGAATGAATGAATCCCTACTTCAGTGCCTGGACCACCTCCTCCTCCTCCCTCTGCTCTGATGTTTCTGTCTGCAGGTTTATTTCTTATAAATTTGGCTTTCATTCCCCTCTCTGCTGTGCAGCATTATTCCCTTTCTGAAACGTTTTCCCCAAGGTGTCACTGCTCCGGCTGCTGGGTTCAGCCGTGCCCTGTGGTGGATCTGTCAGAGCCAGTGGGACTGTTTGTGGCTGCACAGAGGCCTCTGAAGACCTTGCTGCTACTGACTGGGCACCTGCACTCAATATACTGTTATATTTCTGTTCTAGAACAGAAAATGTAATTAAAAGATTCAATTTACCATTTTAAAATTTGTGACATACAAATTCAAAATTCTAGCAAGAAAATTTTAAAATTAGGGTAAACTATTTATATTTGAATAATATTGCAACCAAAAAATGCAGGGTTTCTTCTGTCTTTTTTATTTTTATTTTTTTTTTTTTTTTAGTTCTATTTTCCTGATTTGGTAGTATCTTCATCAAGTTACTTTGACTTTTCCTATTCTGTTAAATTTAAATAACAAGTTAAAGTAAAATATTTTTCCAACATATAAAAAACACACCAATGAAACATTTAGAAACTCCAGAATAGTGAAAGAACAAATTGTTAAAGTAGCAACATCACTATTTAGAAAACAGCTATATATCTTTGTGTTATATTTCTCTCTGCATGTTTATTCAAAGTCACATTCTGAACAAGTAGGTGCTAAGCTTTATTGGTGAAAATCACTAAAGGACAATACTCTTAGAGGAAAACAAAAAAGAGTGAAAACCAAACTGTAAAAATCTGGTACCTGAAACATGCAGAGTTCAGGTAAGATTATGAGCTGCTTAAATAATTAATTAGCTCACAGAATATTTAACTGCATGTTTTGATCTGGCCCACCTATACTAAAGATATACCTTAGCCAACAGAGTCAACTTTTAGTTCTTGGGGTTCTTTGGGACAAACCAGACTCTTGGCACAATTTAGGCTGCGTTCTCAACATTTATAGTGGTTTACAATTGTGAGAAACCACAGCAAAAAGCTGAAGTTACAGAACATCTCATGGTTCCAGCTGCATGTTCTTTCTGCCAGTAGGATACTAATTGCCTAGTAACAAGAGTGCCATAACATATCTTAAGTCCCTTATGAGGCTTTTCTCTAAGTAGTATATTTTAAGGCAGAAAGGTCTGCAAGATTGGAGGTGTTTTTTCCCTATTATTGGCACAATACAAATCAGCTAGAAAGAGAAACCAGAATGTGTTTGTCTCTTTTCTGAATCTGAAAATCAGGCATTTATCATAACTTCAAAGCTGAGAAGAGGCATCTTTTATGATAATTTTGTTTGTCATCCTTCTTTCATTTGTTGAGTATTCTTTGTTATGTCCAAAAGCTGATCATACCTCTTTTTATTCTTCAGTTACTTAGTGTTTTTCTTAACTTTTGATGCAAAATAGAATACAGTGATAAAAAAGCTGTTGTGTATTTGAGGGTAAATTGCATATTTAAGGTAAGAGAAAAGTATCCTTGGTGCAGACTGATTCAAATAAATAAACTGTGGAAGTGTGAAATAGAAATTACATACTGAACTACTTTTAACTCAGATTAAGTGAAAAAATATAGACCTAATAGTCAGGACTGTGGGCTAGAGGCACCTTCCGTTACCACTATTAAGACAAACATTCATACAAGCTGTTTTAACAAGGGCCACCTAAGTAAAATAAATAGTTTCTTCCTTTACTTTAGCAAACAATGGTTCACATCCTATATATAAAATGACTTGAATTATATATTTTTTTTTTAGTCAATGCAGACAATGAGAGATTTAATTTAAATAATTAAATGATTTTTTCTTTGCATGAACATATTTAGCATTCATATTGATTAAACTCAGATTTACATTTCAATTGTAAAAATGTCCCAGCAGACATGAGCCCTAATTACCTTAAAGTTAGACACAACATTTTGAAAGAAACCCCTATTTGCAGTGAAATTATGCATTGTCCACATGGCGAAAGTATATAGATCAGTAATATTTTTAACATTAGGAATTATATATTGCCTCTCCCGACTTTACAAGCCTGACTATGACCAAACAATTTGATTTAATACACCATAATCAGGGCCTATTATGCATTTGAATAACTTAGTTTGTTACAAAGGAGATGCAAAAGAACTTTTAATATATTCACCTGCAATTCTAGACAATTATAAATAATTAATAACTTGTTCCATAATGCAAAATTTCCAATTGAATTGAACAACATATTTAAAGGCTTTAAAAGCATATTTACTTTAGTACTTCAGTGTTACAATGTGCACAGTCAATGTCAACAGATTGTAAGGATAAAAGAATCCTATTTCTTGTGAGTTAGTAATAAGAGCTTTTTATCTGAAGGATTATTTGTGAGACTCCAACACATAAGGCTATAACTTGCAAGGAAGAAATTTGTTTTATGTTTGCATATACACACCTGCATGGGTACGTATATTATATATATGCATGTATATATCCATATGGTTGTGTTTGGAGGTTTTGGTTTTTTGTTTGTTTTAATAATGCCATCAAGCAACATCAAAGCCAACTATTTTAAGGTAAAACCAATTTATTTTTTGGACAATAATCATTGTAAATATAAATATATCTGATTTATTTTTTTATCTGCTTTTCCAAAAGAGTAGTGAACTAAAGATCTTTGGAGGTAAAACAGCTGAAGAAAGCAATTTGTTAAGTTTGATTTAATTATTTATATTTAAAACAACACAGATGTTGTGTTTGGAGCACATTAAAACTCTGATAAAAATTAAAAAAAGATGTTTTATCTGTCTAGATTTTGAAAGCTCTGGTTCACACTTTCATGGTTCTTGATAAATGCTATCCAGAAGATGCTCAATATTTTTCTAAACTTAGTTGTCCCAATAAGGCTCTTTTTTGAAGAAATTTGGTCCAGAATTTGATTTGGTTAGTTTATTTTCCTTATGTGGAATTCATTATTGATCCTTTTTTTTTTCTTTTTAAAAGAATGAACACTGTAATTATTTAATAAATCCAGCAAAAATAAATATGAAAAGTCATTACCAGTTAATCTGGCCAAATTTCAAGTAAATCATATTTGTATAAAACCAAATTGCCCTTCCTATTAATTCTTGCCCTTTCTGCTAATTCACATTTACAGATCATAAAACGTAGCATCTGATTCTTCAGCATGCACTCACTAATTTACTGCTTCTTTATAAATATCCTCACGCTTAAATTCTTTATCTTTCTGAAACTTGATTCTAGTAATAAAGTTTTCCACTATAGTAGGTTCTCACTCTTCTGGTTCTGCAGTATCTGAACTCCTCTGTCAAATATGTATTGAACAATAAACACCACTTTCACTACCATTCATTATCTCTAGATCTGTGAAGAAATATTAGCTGTGACAGAACCTTTCACTCTGAGAATTCAGCTGAAGAAGAGATTTAGGGTGACTACAGACAAGTGACATATCTGAAAGACCACAGAAGGTAATAGCAATTGCATGTGGGGAGAACGAAATAAATTAGAATGTTGACACAAAGTAGAGTTGAGAAGCAAATTACTGGGAAAGAGAAGATTGACAATATAGGCATAGCTTGAAATAAGTGTAAGGACTTTTCTAAGGTGGTGTTTTATAAGAAAAGCAATGGACAGCCTGGAGAATTGAAAGTGAAAAAGGAATTATTACAATCTGAAAGGGTGAATAGATGAATAGACAGAATTAGAAGGGTAAGATGGAAAAAATATTGAAATCAGATGATGTTCTAAGTTCAAATTAAGAAAGATATGAAGGATGCAGGAACTCGATGTTTTGTGGATGGTTGCCAAGAAAAACATTCCCAGTATTGATAAAAAAGAAATGGGAGAAGTAGTTGTACAATAGCATTATTATTTTGTCAGCTTGTTAGTAAAAAAGCCAGGAAAAAATGACTTCAACAAAGGCAAACCCTCATAGATAACATTATTTATTGAAGCAATTAATGTTACTTTGTCAGTGAAAATGTTATATACTTGGATATTCCTGTTAAATATAAAGATACAGATAATTAACTCTTTAAATAAATTAAAGTAAAGCATATGTGCATATTATTAGAGTGTTACAATTCAAATTTGTCATGTTTTATTTTAATTCAGTATGTATTGATAGAGGAAAGTTTCTGCACAGTATAAAATGAGATATACTATTAGGTTTATTTCTGAGATGGTAATTCTGGTTCTAAACTCATCATAGGTGAAAACACACATGTGAGGCAAGTAGAACATTACTAATATTAAAAAGTTTGCTTTTTTTTCCAAAAGAAAATTATACAGATATTTTGTCTTTTTCTTCTGAGATTTTGTAACATTCATGATGCAGTTTTT
>JACBWW010000070.1:831061-984966 GCA_020086605.1 Lanius collurio
CAAGAGATTGGTGATATGTGAGGGAAGCATCTTTGCATTTCCCAGCTTCTACTGAGCTTTTATCAGATAATCAACTTTTGTTTTGGGGGAAAGGAAAAAAAACCCAAAAACCAAACAGAAACCAACAAAACAAAACATATTAATTAACATCTTTGTCCTTTAAAAATGTTAAAGCCTATTATGGAAACTTTGGAAAGCCCTTGGAGGTACAAGGAAGTACCTCCTTGTTGGGAATTGTAGGAAAATGTACTTCATATTCTCTACCATAATATTATATTCATGTCTGGAGACAGGTAGAACATCCTAAATATACAGAATTTTGCTTTTAACAAGCTATGTATCCACTTCTCCTTTTCCCTCCCTGCACCAAATACTGATGAATGTCTTTGCTAGAGTGTTGAAATCCTAATGTGTTACTGTAGAAGTCCTTGTAGCAAAAGGTTGATACATTTCAAATCAAAACTAAATCAAAGAGAGAATTTTCCTAGGACGTAGGACAAGGTTGTTCACTATCAGAGACTGATGAGAAATTAAGTTACTGGAAGAAAGAAAGGCAAAACAAAAGAAGTCATCAGAGACAACTACAGACTGACCTCTTTCCTCTATGGAGTGCAAACCCATAGCACAGGATGTTCCTTTGGTTTTCAACAGCCTAAAGCACTGAAGAAGATCTCAAGTATCACTTAACACCATAAATGAGAGGGCGAGATTTAGTCCCGTTTCTAGAGCTGGATAGACTACTTTGATTAACTTCAGATGCCATCCTGTTATCACATACCTATGACTCCTTTCTTGTGTATATTTATTTGCAGTCACATTGCTCTTTGACAATTTTCTTTCTGAAGTGGTTTACACACTTAGAGTTACCAAAGAAGGACATACACGCTTTTTCTCTGGAAAAGTGCAGGAACACTTTTTTGCCTTTCCTGTCCCCAGAGATCTAAAATGAAAGCCTAGAGTTCCCCTCTTCGTCACACTATACTTTAAATAGAGTGTAAAAATATTGGACTACAGGTAAAATAGCAACAATCTTCCAACATTTTTGCAGGGGTTTCTTCTCATTTATTAAAGTGCAAGTGAAGAACGCTGAGGATGAGATTGTGTTTTTAGTTTCCACTGTCAATAAAAGACAGTCTATAACTATGGGTGCAAAATGATGTAAACACTTAACTATAGATGTTTTGGGGTGCCTGGCTATAAACTGATTCCATCTCAAGGCTGAAGAGCAGCACAGCCATGATTTGATCAGAGACATTTACCACACAGATTGTAAGAGATTATAAGGTTGCTCCAGCCATACAACTTATTTTCTGCAGAAAATAATTATGAAGCTGGTCTTCTTCAAAAAAAGAATTAAAAATAATAAGAGATGAGAAGAAGAAAAGTGCCCTGTAACTCTCCCTCTCTACATTTCTATTGCTCAGTATTTCTACAGATTTTTAAGGACTCTTTTGTGCTTGTCCTCTTTAGGACAATAATTATCCATTCATAGAATCATAGAATCATAGAATAGGTTGAATTGGAAGGGACCTTAAAGATCATTTAGTTCCAACCTATCAGCTGTAAGCAGGGACATTTTCACTAGACCACGTTTCTCAGAACCCCATCTTAGCTGGCCTTGAACACTTCCAGGGGTGGGAACCTCTGGGGAAACTCTTTGTGGGGTAACCACTCTCATCACATAACAGAATGATGTTATTTTTACACTGCTTATTGGCATTACCCTATTGCCTTCTGCCTCACCTGCTTGACTTTCAACATTTGGGAATTGCTTGCTCCTGTGCCTTTAGCAGATGTTTAAAAAGTGACCAGCCCTGATGGATTTCATCAAAACTGCAAAGATATTTCCCTGTGGGACTTTACCCACTAACTCCCTGAGCAGCCTGAAGTCTTCTCATGTCCAGAGTTGAAGTTTTGAGGTTTTGAGGAAACTAGCACTAATGGGGTCCCTGAACTACTTCATAAGGTTTTGGCTAGAATGTACCACATCCAAAATGCTTCTAGACTAATGCAGGAAGCATGAGGAACAAGAAGGAAGAGCTCAAGGCTTTGGCCTAGTCCCAGAGATTTGACATCATTGGTATGAGTGAAACCTGTTGGGATGAGTCCTGTCACTGGAGTGCCCTGCTGGATCAAGGGCTTCCAGGTAGTGATGAGGCTCCTGAACTCGGGAACTCACCCTTTACAGCTTGATCTCTGCCCTGATTCTTCAGTCTCAGCCACCTGAGCTTTGCCAACTGAGTTATTAAAGTGTATATTTTAAATTTCCTTTCTGCTCCTCTAGGACAGAAAGAGATTTTTACCACTATTTATATTCATGGGAAAGTGAATGCAGTGCATAGTGGTCAACATTGTTCGTTTGAAAGCAGCAATGAGCTCAGAAATTGTGCAAGGAAAACACAGAGGTAAAATTGAGATGCTGCTGTGGTATTAGATGTCTGTGAAATAGGACTCTGTGGAAACAGCATGATGTAGAAAGTCCTGAACAGCCCTTTCTACCAATTTATCACCATTTTTGCTCCAGAGCATGCAAAGATTGTGGTTCTCCTAGTCTGTGTACCATTGTCTCACCCTTAGTAACTACTTAACAAACTTTTTCGCATTGAGATTGTGCAAAACCAGTATTTTGCAGTCTTTTTTTTTTTCAAATATTTTCATAAAAACTGGGACAGAGTGGTAGTATACTCCTGGCTTAAATACTGGTGACAAGAAAGCAGGATTTCCTTTAGGTATGTGAAATCTACTTTAATCATTTTCTTGTACGAGAAAGTGAAATCTCCATGGGTCCAATATTTTAAGTTCAGAAAGCAAACAAATACTACTCTTTTGAATCTAATCTAGTGAAATAGACACTTTTAGTATTTGTTTATGGTAATGTTTAAAAAAAAAAAATTAAAAAATGGCAGTCACTTACTGAGTTGGTCTCCCTGAAGGATCCTCATTTTGGGTCACGGTAGTAAAGAAAGATCTGGGATACATGAGATTAAAATAATCTCAAATGAAAACAAACAAAAAACCCAAAAATAAAACAACAGAAATCTCACAGTATAAAATAAAATATGCTTGAATGTCTTTCTTATCTATTAGAAAAAACTCATTAATTTTCCAATTTAATAAAAAAATTTAATAAATATACTGAAAAAATCTACTAAAAAAGGATAAGAATTTTTGAAAAGTGAATTTTTGCATGAATAAAGTTCTGAAAGCAGCTAAGACACATGCTATTTGTCATTACCTTTCACAGGCTTTTATTTTTCACCAGAATTTAAGACCTGATTTATTTGGGGATTTTTACTTGTTTTGGTTTTATTTTTTCTTGACTGCTGTATGAAAAAGGAAGGGTTGAAATGTCTCTTATGTCTCTTTTTATGCCTGGTTTTGTTTTTCATGGTGTATTTTCATTCATAGCTTGGTTTATTGGTTTTTTGGGTTTTTTTTTTGTTTTGGGTTTTTTTTTTTTTGTTCTTTTTTTTTTTTTTTTTTGATTGGTG
Source organism: Lanius collurio (assembly GCA_020086605.1). NCBI lineage: Eukaryota > Metazoa > Chordata > Aves > Passeriformes > Laniidae > Lanius > Lanius collurio. Next base: position 834,553 of record JACBWW010000070.1, read on the forward strand.
GTGATGACTTGGAGGTTTTTTTGTTTTTTGGGTTTTTTTTAACTGAAGAAATGGTTTATGCAGCTTTAATTAAATCATTTTCTATTTGGTGGTTGATTTGTTCTACAGTTTCTTTGCTTGTTTTTATTTGGGTTTTGTTTTTAACAGTTATGTGTTTATTCTTACTCTTCTCGAACAGATGATGTAGCAGCTGTATGAGGTAGACTTTTTTCCCCAATTTGACACACAACTGTAAATACAGTGAGTTGGCATATCTAATAAAGCTCTTAAAATATTTCCATCTCTCATCAGCAAAAACTGTGCTAAGGGAACCAGGTAAGGAAATAATTTTATTCTTCACTGACATTTTAAAAGTTCACACAACTCAGGAGAGATTCCTAAGGATTGAAAAGCATCAAGGAGAACTTCATTATACTCCTTTAAATGGTCATGAGGGAAAACAATGAGTTTATAACTTGCTGGGAGAAAATACAGGAACTCTCACATGAAATGTCCAAAGTAAACCCATGTAGCTTGATTAAGGATAGTCAGCATGGATTCAGACAGGAGAGGTCATGCTTAACTAACCTGCTGGAGTTCTTTGAAAATATTATTGCCACAACAGATAAGGAAAGTTCAGTAGATGGTAGTATATTTAGATTTTCAAAAGCACTTAACAAAGTTCCACATCACAGATTAATGACTAAAACTAAAGAGTCATAAAATGAAAGGTAAAATGGAAGAATAATGTAAATGTTTCCCTTGATACAAACTGGTTTTCAGCTTGTAAGTAGCCTAGATTTGGGCAGGCCAACAGGTCATTTTTCAGTACTTCTGTTCATAGTTTCTGTTTGTGTGTTTAATGCTGCAGTTGGGAGCAAAATTTTAGGGGATGGAGGGGATGGTTGGACTGGAAAGAGAAGAAATACATGAGGAAAAAGTGACAGGTAGTTAATTTTAAAATACAAAAATATTAAAATATATAAAATAATTTAATACAGGGTTTTTCTGGATGGCAACTCTAATACAGTTAGCAGTGGAAAAGGTACATTATTGTTTAATCAAAATTTTTTTTGGTGTCCCAGGAAATCATAATGAAATTGAAACAATTTTTTTTTTGTAGTTGCATACCTCAGATAAGAATAATTATAGATTCTTCTCAAATTGTTTGGCTTGAATAGAAATTTGAGGTATAGCCTTGCTGCAGAAATTTTAAGGCCCTCAATGAAACATGCTACCTGGTGAGTTAAAGACCAGCTGCTTTCTTATTTTGCATAGCTATTTAAATCAGGGGAGAGCAGTACTGCTAGCAACAAAATCTAAAAAAATTTCACTTGCAAATTGTCCTAGAAAAGACTGAGGAGGTTTTAACTAGATTTCAGATGTTTAATAGAGGCAAGAAAGAAAAGAAGAAGAGAGAAAGAGAAAAAAAGAGAAGGGGAAGGAAGGAAGGAAGGAAGGAAGGAAGGAAGGAAGGAAGGAAGGAAGGAAGGAAGGAAGGAAGGAAGGAAGGAAGTCGACATATTTGAGAAAATGCAGAACAAACTAATACTCATTTATTTTGAAATTTTTCAGTGGATCTTGAAGCACTAAGGGATAAACTGAATGCCATTTAAGTGCTTCAGGTTATCAAATGTAAAATATCTACAAAACTTCTTGAATAAAAGGAGTATGGAGTTCCCACATCAACACAGCTAAGGAAGCAAGTCTCTATAATTAGAAATATGAGATAATTTTCTTTAGTAGTTTCTAAATTATACCATTATGTACCTTACCTAACGGCAATTATGACTATTTTTTCTTATTTTTTGCTTTTCCTTCTTTCTTTTATAACTAATCAGGTAGTAATTCAGTTCATAAAAAATATACCCTAAGTACTCAAATTCATCTCCTATACCTAACTGCATATTGTTTGCAATCAAAGATGATATTAGGGTTGCAATAATCTGTTTTCTATTGTGATGTTACAGAATATTGTTAACTGAAAATATTTTTCAGTTTTGCAGTTCTGCCAGTAGGTGGTACTAGTAGTTTCTAAATTTGATAATAAATGCCTTCAACTTGAGTATTACACTTTTCTGTCACAGCAAGTAATGTGTTTCTACTCTACTGAAAATAACTTATTTCTATTTAGTGCACTTGCACTCCAGGGCAGATTTTAATTCAGTTATTATTTCTTTCAGTGGTGATGCCTGTAAATGATCCTTTAAAATGCAGCTTAGAATTTGTGTGACAAATTATTACATCTATTAGTTAGTTTTCAATTGAAAGGTAATATTAAAATATATTTTATTAAAAAATTCCCCAGTTTTACAGCATTTGAGTCTTCAAGATACAGCTCAGAATTCATCTTAAAAATTTTTTAGCAAGATTTGCTGTCAAGATTCAGGGGTGAGTCATTCAAGTAGTCCCTCTACTTCTTTTTATTTCAATATACAGGCTGTTAAGACTTGAAAAATTATCTGTTGTTTTATTGTCAGTCTTTTACTCATATGGGTGTAAAGTAAAATTTCTTCTTTTCCCCTACTTAGGGGACTGTCAAACCCAAATAGCTGCAGAGATACAATAGTAAAGACTACAGAAAATATTCATGCAAGCCAAGGAAATTTCTGTATAAGGCCAGAACACTTGAAGTGTGGCATTAGTATCACTTCTGGCTTTGCTAGTGGGTGACAATAGATGCAAGTAAAAAGTTACTTTGTTGTAGGCTAGCTGCCCTTAATGACCAGATAAATAGCTCTGAGAAACTAAATCAATTAAACAGAACACGAAGTTTCATCTGAGAAGTTATATGATTTAAAAAAATAATGAGACTTTGCTAATTTGGGTGGGATTGAAATCTATTTTCCCTTGGAAATGTCAAAGATAAAAAAAAAAAAAAAATCAAACCCCTGGACTTACATAATGCAATGACATACTACAGCAACCTTCAAAGATTTGATTTGACTCACAGAATTGTTGTCACTATGTCAATTGTTCTGTCATTGTCATATTCATATAAACAATAATAATTAAAGGGACAGAGAGTGATGTTATTAGCATGTACCCATAGTTGTGTGATCAGAAATCACTACAACAGTGTGAAGAGGTTATGGATTCCTAAGTGGGAAGACAGTTTTATGTACTTCTTCTTTTACTGTATCTGTAATGTCTTCTTCAGGAGATTTACTTCCAATGTCAGACAGCTTTTCTTAAAAGTTGATATCAGCTCTTGCTTATATACTGATGCCTTTTTATTGATAAAATCAAAGAGACTGTGTTCAAGCTGTCTGTTTCTACAGGTGTTTGACAATATCTGGAAAGGATATGTACTAAATTTTGTGTATTCTTCTGAATTTCACATAAAATGACTGATCTATCATGAGTTACTTGTTTACAAACCATTGCCTGTCTTCAAACTAGGATTTTTTTTTGTTATTTTAATTTTCATCATTGGTGATTATTGACCGAAAGGAATGCCCAGTTCCCTCAAGGAACCCCATGGGACTTTATTCTCATCTGTCTGCCATTCACCTGTGGGCATTTGACAGAGGTGACTGCTGTGGTTTACATTCGCATATGATAACCACTCTTTACCTCTCATTTTGCTCATGAATGATTCATTGCCTGAGTTACAAATTTTGGAGGATCCTGAGGTATGAGTTACAAAGTTTCACTGATAAAAAAGGTAATGAATGTAAGTGTTGAGATAAGCCTGGCTATTGCAGCCTTTCTTCTTGTCAAACTGAATATGCTGCAGAATTTCACAGTGCGTGGGGATTCTTATGCTTATACTAAAAATATATTTGGCTGTAGCAGAAAGGAGAATGTTTCATTATAAAGTGCACATGTATTTTTTGCATTTGGTTTTCAAGATTCTTGATTGATTGTCATGAAGTAGTATAATAAGTAATAAGATTGTTAGAGGCAGAATTCTCTAATATTTAACTTCAGAGAAGTAATTAACACGCTCAGAACCTGAAAGGGCAGTGTTTGTGGTGTGATACTATAAGGATTTAAGTATGACAGTTGCCTTTAAATAGAGAATTCATCCTTTCTATGACAAGATTTGAAATGGACAATGTGAAATGGAAATGTGCAAAGTGGAACATCCAAAGGAACATGGAGCAAGATTTTTCCCAGCTTATGTGCCTCTCAGGGGTATTCTGGGAGCAAGAATTAGTAGTCTGTGTGCTGCACAGACAGAAAAAGAACAAGAATTTTGAATACTGTCAGGGCATTGAGGATACCATCAGTCCTGACCCTGTCCAATGCCTTCAAGGCTTCCCATGCCCTGTCTATGGTCCAGGTCCCCATGTCAGCCTCCCACAGCCCAGCTCAGCCTTGGCCTGCTCCCATCCCACGTCCCCAGGGAGGTGCCTGGGGCTGTCCTGGTGTCCCCAGCTGCCCTGCTCCTGGATGATGAGCGGGACAGGCCCTGGCTGCCAGACAGTACCCTGACAGACCCCAAGGAACCTTCCCAAGCTCCTGAACCCTAGGGAGACCCTGCCCCCTGCAGAACTCCAGGAAGCACTGAGAGACTTCAACAGTCTCAGGCCTGGGACTTGAGCAGAACCATTCTGAAGTGAAACTTGATTTTTCAGCATATGATTTCACTCCAAGTTTTTAATATCCAGTAAAATATAATTTGTTTAAACTGTAACTTGTCATGGAAAGACTAACTTATTCTTTTCTTTCTTGGCTAAATTACTGAATATCTCCATAATGTTTAGGGATTTTTGAGGCATTGAGGTTGATGTGATATCTAGATCCTATTTCCAAGTCTCATGCTATTCCAAAGTCATACCAAAGTTGACTAAATGAATCACTGCTTAAAGATAGCTGGCAGCAACAGAAATTCAGGCAGCAAGATTCATTTAACACATTGATCCATAATAACAATGCAGACTGAGTCATGCTGACTATTATATTACAGTAGAAAATTCAATTATCTGTTTGGTTCCTTGCTGTTTTCCCACCATAAATGGATATATCTGTGTCTGTATCCACATATGTAAAAATGTATATAATATCTGTATGTCTGCATATATATGTGTATTTTCGTTTACACACATCTGTGCACTGATATACAGTGGCCTAATATATGTATTGATATATTATAGTGTATACTTCTAGATTATAACTATAACCTAAAGTGGTTTTGCTCCAAATATGCAGGAGATTGTCTCTATGTTTCTACCTAGATATGTACACCTGCAAGCAGAAGTGCCACTAAAAGTATTGCACATGGGCTGCTACCAATTTAGGAGGATACTCAGTACACCTAAATCTGCTGCAAAAGAGCTGTTATTCCAAGCAGCCTATAGGGGAGCTTCTAGCATCACTAAACGTTGTCTGATTTAGAAGGGAGAATAGCGTTGGTGTTTTTTTTTTAAGATATATTCTTTGATTGAAAGATAAAGACTTAATTTCTAAATTAATCTGAATATTTATTTCTTTTTTTAATTTTAGACAGTACAATAGAAAATCAGAACACTAACAACTTTATGATAAATATGATAATCTGAAAATATAAAATTATAATTTTCTGGAGACTAGTCCCAAGTACATAAAAATAAACCTGCTATGTTTTAGAAAACTCTTGCAGAATACACACAAATAAATTTAAGATATCAAGAATGTCATTGAGAATAAGATCCCACCCTGAATAGTAAGATTCATGTACAATTCTTTGCTTAGTCTTTTAGGCATACGTACACTGGCTCTAAAGTCTAGAGTTACTTAAAATGAAGAAATCCCGCCTTGGTATCTAAAAAACTTTTTACATTAAGAAAGGAGAAGGCATTTATACTTAAAACATTTTTAATAGAGTTTATTTGTCATTTATACTTTCTACAGTTCTGGCCTATGAATTTGTTATCTGTGGATTGTTGCTCTAAAAGTTTATATTCACTTATTTTCTTTTATCACTTTTTCTTTCCCACCCTCTCTAAAATAAGAGCATCAATGTCTTAGCTTGTTCTCTGTTAAAGTATTTCTTGTTTTTCCTTTTCACCCCAACACTAATATTCTTTTAATTGTTTCAGATTACATTTTAGGAATATGAAATATATATGTATTGAGAAAAAACATAAGCTTAAGAAAGATGAAGTCACACTGGTTCTCAGAATGAAATGAGTGATGTTCCTCAGGAGTTGGTATTGAGATTGTTGCTGTTTAAAATCTATGTTGGTGACATGGACAGTGGGGTTGAGTGCACCCTCAGCAAGCTTGCCAATGACACCAAGCCCTGTGGTGAGCATGTTGGAGGAAGGGAATGCCATCCAGAGGGACCTAGACAGACTTGAGTGGTAGGATGATGCATACCTCATCAAGTTCAACAAGTCCAAGTACAAGGGCACCTGGGCAATCCCAACACAAATAGAGGCTGGGTAAAAAATGGATTGAAGGAGCAGCCCTGAGAAGGTCTTGGGAGTGGACCAGAAGCTTGACACGACCCAGCAAGGTGTTCTTGCAGCCCTGAAAGCCAGCTGTGTCCTGGGCTGCATGAAAAGATGCATGACCAGCAGGGTGAGGGAGAGGATTCTCACCCTATAATCCACTCTAGTTGAGACCCCCTTTAAGAGTCCTGCATTCAGGTCTAGAGCTTCCAAAATAAGAAGGACATGGACCTCTTGAAGCAAGGCCAGAGGAGAACTACGAAGAAGATCAGAGGGCTGGAGCACCTCCTCTATGAAGACAGCCTGAGAGAGTTGGTTTTTTTCATCCTGGAGAAGGCTCTAGGGAGACCTTACAGCACCTTCCAGTACATAAAGGAGGACTACAAGAAAGCTGGAGAGGGACTTTTTATAGGGACATGTAGTGATTGGACGGGGGGAATGACTTTAAAATGAAATCTAGTCAGTTTAGGTTAAATATAAGGAAGAAATCCATTACTGTGAGGAGGTGAAACATTGGAACCAGTTGTATAGAAAAGTTGTGGATGCCCCATCCCTTGTGTTGCCTAGTTCTGTTGGCTTCTGATATTTACATTTTTGGAGTCAGAGTTCTCACATCATTTAATGTAAAAAATAATCATTGTTTTTCAAATTGTCGCAGTTTTCCATTCTTGTACTATGGCATGAATAGCCTGATGGACAATCCATGTAGCCAATGGGTTTGTAGAGGAAGGGATCTTTCTGTCCAATCCACTGTATTAATAAGAAACCTATAAATATGGGGAGTTGGTAAAATTCAATAGAACAAACACTTCTGAAATCTCTTGTGTACGTGGGGTTCTTTCTCATGTCCTAGAGTGACACCCTTGAAGTGTTCAAAGCCAGGTTGGATGGGGCTTTGAGTAGTATGGTCAAGTTGAAAGTGTCCCTGTACATTGCAGGGAATTTGGAACTAGGTGATCTTTAAGGTCCCTTCTAATCTTAACCATTATATTATTATATGATTCTATGGTAAGAGTATTAAGCTGAAGTCTACATAACTAATTTTTTATTCCTTAAAAAGAAAATAAAGGTAGAGTAGTGCAGTCCAGCTTTGCAGTAATTGTTTACATGTAAGATTTACTCACGTAAGTAATATCCTTAGTTAAAAGAGATCTGATTATGAAAAACTGCACCAAGGATTTCATTGATAAATACAAGAAAAAAAAGCTTTAAATTACATTTGGTTTGGTTTTCCCTTTTTTTCAGTGTCAACTCCAATATTTTTTAATGTTTCTCAAAATATTATCTAGCTTCATGTACTTCCACTAGCCTGTAAATTGTTTTCCTATGCTGTAATATTGTATTGCAGAGTACATTTAAAGTCAGCAAAGTGTGTAAGCATCTACTCACGTTTTAAGACTAGGAGAGGTCTATATAATTTGGATTTGTGAACTCAAGAGGTCTGGTAACATGTTTAAATTCTGAACAAGAGCTTAACTTTCGTTACATATGGAATCTTTTCTGTAGTACATCTATTATAAGAAGACCAAAATCTGTTTAGATAATTTTTCCATGGCATTTCTATATTATGTTTTAATACATGCAATTTTTTTTTCTTTTTCTTGGTTTATAGAATGGTTTTTGCTAGTTATTTTAATTAAGAGGACAATCATTATAAGAAAATCTTAGTATATTCAAGAATTTCTTAATTACACAGTTTTTCAATTTCTTATATAAATAAACTCTTCAAAATCTTGGTCATAGAACTAAGTTATGAAAAATGGTTTAATTTCAATTTAAACTTTATTTAACTCACTCAATAATAAGGTCCTTTGTATTAAAGTTATTTTTTTACTATCTAACTATAAGCAGGCCATTAATATGTTATTGTGAATACCCAAGAGTAAATAATGTACATTCACTGCTGGTTATAATTAAAAATATTTCCCTTTCGTATTGAATTTTGGTCAATGACTGAAAAATCCTTGCTAAAAAAAGAAAATATTTTATGTTCTGCCTTTGAAAAAATTAAGAGAAAGCATGGCGAGCAGATCTAACAAACAGCACTGTCAGAGCTTAGGAATGCAGTTACATTTAAATCATCAATATAAATATTTAAACAACATTAGAATCCCTTTACTTTTCCTAAGAAGTCACCTAAGATCAATGGACTGAAAGTACAAAAAGCACTCAGCAAAATAAGAGCATGCTTAATTTTTGACCTGTACTACAGAAATTATATGAGGTAAACACGTTTCATAGTCTTGGCTCTGGCAGCAGAGAGTCTGTTGCTGTCAATGACTACTAATTTGAAGAAGACAGAATGAAAATCTAATTATATAACATAAAGGATTTTTTGACTTTTGTTCTTTTTAAGGGCAATTTCATCTTGACTGTACTTAGATCCCAAAGCTGAAACCCACTTTTAGCTCAATACTTCTGTAAACATCATGCATAATGCTCCTCTACTTGGACAAGGCAAAATAGGGAGTTTAGGGAGGTGTTTTGTTTTTTTTTTTCCTTGAAAAGAATCATGCCCAAATCCAGATATTTTGACATTTGTAATAATTGTTACATGTTTTTTATGGAAATAGTTAATTGTCATAGGCTTTACTAGAATACATATATACAACTACAGTTGTGATCTAAGTTGCTTCAGAAAATAATATTACAACTGTGTGCTTCAGGAAAGCTAATTTTATCCTCTTTTGGGAATCTTCTTGGAAGAATCTATGAGAACAGACCCTGAAGGGAAGAGAGGTTCAAGAAAGCTAATCCCTTCCAACCTGACCCATTCTGTGACTATTTAAGGACAATTTCTCTCTCTTTTCAGGATAAACAAACAGTGTCTTTCCATAGCTACCATAAACATGTGAACATTATTTGAAAATCTGTAAGTGTAGTAATTCATGTGTAGTCAAAGTTATTGTTAAATTTAGGCAGTCACAGAGACAATTGTCTCAAAAACAAGAGAGTCAAATTTTGAGGGTTTTGGTTGGGAAAGAATTAATTTTTTTCATAGCAGCTGATATAGGCCTTATGGTTTAGATTTGTGCTGAAAATGGTGTTGGCAATTCAGGGATGTTTTAGTTGTTGCTGAATGGGGCTTTCACAGAGTCAAGATCTTTTCTGCCTCTCATGTCATCCCATCAGTGAGGAATGCTGGAGGCACACAAGGAATTGGGAGAGGACAAATCCAGGACAGCTGGACCATGACTGATCCAAGGGATACTCCAGACCATATGGTGTCATGTCAGCATATAAAAGATGGGGGAAGAAGGAAGGAGGGGACATTTGGAGTGACGGTGTTTGTCTCCCATCACCATGACACATGATGGAGCCCTGCTTTCCTGGAGATGGCTACACAGCTGCCTGACCATAGGAAGCAGTGAATTCCTTATTTTGCTTTGCTTGCATGCACAGTTTTTGCTTTAATTCTCAAACTGCTTTAATCCCACTTTTACTCTTCTGACTCTTTTTCCTGTCCGATCAGGACAGTGAATGAGTAAGTGCCTGTGTGGAGGTTTTTTTTTTTCCAACTGGAATCAAACCATGACAGAAATTAAGTATAAATCAGATGTAATAAGAAATTAATGAGAACAGGTAGCCTAATTACTATACATAAAATGTTAAAATTTTTACAGTATGCATGCTTGTGCTGCCTGTGGTAAAGGAGGAAGAAGAAAAAGTAAAGAAACCAGCATTTTTCTTCCTGGGAGGTATTACAGAAGAACAAGTGAAGCATAAAGTATTCATGCTGTAGGAGCCACATACTGTGGCAAGGCACAGAGAATTCTTAATTGATTCAAGTAAGAGGCAGGCTAAAACAGTTAAAAAGCACAGCTTTTTCTATTTAGATGATTTTTTTTCTTCCTTCTTCAAGGCACCTGAATTTTGTTTAAGTACCTAACAGAAAAACTGCCAACACCTCATTTCACGCTGCATTTGTAAATGAGTTCTTTAAGGCCAGAAATAAGTAGCTACTTGTTAGCAGAAATCTCATTTAGCTGTCAGTAAAAAGGTATCTGAAGTGCATCTAATAAAGTAATAATATTGAATACAGTTCTTAGAGCTTCTACATGTAAAATAAGATTGAATCAGGCACAATGTTTAGCAATCACTCAGTACCTATTCAGAAGTTTACGAATGGGTCTAGAAGAAAATTATCTAAGTACTCCATGAGATAAAGAAAAAAGGTTATTATGAAATTCATAGACTATTATGAAATAATGGACACTAAAGATTTTCTCATCAGTTATTTTTGTTTTGGCAGACTTCTTAATATTATTTATCAAAGACATGTCATTAAACAGTTAAAATGTCTAATGTTAGTATTGTAGGTTATTCAAAAACTGTTTAATTTACATTATTTGCATAGATTTATTTAGTTAGTTAGTTAGTTCGTTATTGTTTTAATGCATCAACATATTTTTTTCCAACAAAAAAAATTTGAATGAGTTGATGTTACAACAGACAGAACAGGAATAGAGTTAAAGCTTTAAGTTGTCATGGCACAAGAACATGATTTTACATCCAGTTCTATCATATACCTGTGGAGATTACGTGATGTACAATTTCTGATCTTGTGAAATAAAATTTTTTTAATTTAGTCCTGTTTTCAATACAGATGGATACTTTTCATATTTTTTCCTAATATTTTTTTCTTGTGTATGTTGTTCTTCTGTCTACCTTTTCCCCTTACCTCTTTTGTGATGTGGAATAAAAGTATGGTTTCAGTTTCATTGTTCTTCAAAATTATTCTTATATCACACACTGCCTATTATTGAGATTTCACTTCCTGTTTCCAGCTGACTTATCATGGCTAGTCTCCATCATCTATCAGTCAAATTATAAAATATGAAGCTGTTAAATTTCTCTTTTTATTTATTTATTTCTCTTGTTATACTTATGAGGAACTATGTCATTATCCTTCTTCAAATTTCAACCTAAAACCTTCTTCATCTTGATGCTTATAATAAGCTTTTCAGCATTCAGATTTCTAATAAGTTAATGATATTGACTTTCATAATATCTTCTTTTACTGTTTACTCCCTTCCTCCTGTTTCTATCTCTGACACAGTCACAGGTCAGAGTGTTATCATATTTTTTAATACTTATAAAGTATTTCACATAAGGTGTCATGGGGTTTTTTCTTGGTTGGTTGATTGGTTGATTTTTTTTTCTTTTTTTTGTAGAATGGTACTTATTTCAAAGAATGCAAGTGTCATGGTTAATGCAAGCCATTAACAAAGCCGTACATGGCTACTCGCTCACTCCTTCACCAATGGGTTTTGGGAAAGAATCAGAAGGGCAAAAGTGAGAAAACTCATGGCTTGAGATAAAGGCAGTTTAATAGGGAAAGCAAAACTGCACACACAAGCAAAGAAAAACATGGAATTAATTAATATTCCCATGGGCAAGCAGGTGGTCAGCCATCTCCAAGAGAGCAGCAAACCTAATGATTATTAGGGAAGACAAATACCACCACTCCAAATGTCCCCTTTTTCATCCTTCTTTCCCCCACTTTATTTACTGAGCATGATGTCATATGGTCTGGAATGTTCCTTTGGTCTGTTTGGGTCATCTGTCCTGGCTGTGTCTCCTCCCAACCTCCTATGCAACCCAAACTTCCTCACCAGCATGGCAGTAAAATAGCAGGCTCTTTGTGACCCCTACTCGGCAATAGCACAAACATCTCTATATCATCAAATCTGTGTTCAGCACAAATCTAAACACAGCCCTGTGGGAGCCACTGTGAAGAACCTCTGCCTCAGCCAAAACCAGCACAGCAAATTTAGTCCATAATATGTTTTCATACTTTCCATTTCTTTACTACCCAGCTAAATTGTTATAATTTGAAGATAACTCATTAGATGAAATAATTTATCCGCATAGCAAGTCTACATTGCCAAGAAAAACTCTTTGAAAAATAAGATTTTTCATCTAGAAAGGTATTGTTTTATGTGCAATATGTGTGTCAATGACTCATTTTACATAAGAAAAAAGGAAACTAAATAAGAAATATATACTGTAGACAAAATGCCACTTATATGGTTTTCATTATCATGTGACCCTCTCAACTGAAAGCTGAGTTGAAATATTAAACATATTAATAAGCTACTTGGAAAAATGTGGATATAAATGTTTTCACAATATTCTGAAGCCCTCATCTTTCATAATTGTAGGAATATCTTTGAACTTCTGTACCATTTTATCATCTCTTTTCCTACAAATATTTGAAGCTGAAAAAGCTTCAAACAAATCTTTTGTGTAGTTATAGCATGTAAGTATGGGTCTATATTTCTTTAAATTTCAGATATGAGATGCTTCATGGTTTTTTTGGAGCCTTCTCCTTTTTGCTCTTCTTTGACAGTATCACACAGCAAAAGTCCAGGGCATATGGGAGGAGATAGTGGATCTCATCTGATTCTGTTTTCAGACATAAATCCTTGTACAGAATAAAACCTAAGAAATCCTGAAAAATAGGAAATGAGGAAGATGCCTAGATTTTGAATGGGTAGCTGAACCTTCAAGTTGTTTGGCAGACCACAATACCTCTTGGAATATTAGCTGAGTTTCCTTGTTCAATCTAATGCGTGAATTAAACACAGAACCTTAGAATCAGAGAACAGCTCAGGTTGGAATGGACCTTGAAAGATCATCTGGTCCAAATCTTTCTGAGAAAGGAATCTTAGTTGAGATCATCTCTCATCCTGCCCAACAAAATCTTGAAAATCTACAGGGGATGGGGATGGGGATAGGGATGGGGAGATGGGGATGGGGACTCTACCACATCCCTAGGGAGTTTTTGTTTGTTTGGTTGGTTGGTTTTTTGTTTGTTTGTGGGTTTTTATTTTGTTTGTTTGTTTGTTTTTCCCCCCAGTGAATGGTTGCTGTCACTGAAAAAATTCTGTCTTATTTAAAGATAAAACCTCTCCTGGTGCAACTTGTACCAGTTGCCCCTTGTAGTCTCTGCGACTCTTTGTGAAGATGAGAGCCTCCATTCTCTTTGTAGCCACCATGATGAGGTCCTCCCTGAACATTCTCTTTGCCACAAGAAAAGACCTAACTCCTTCAGCTTTTACCCATAGGGCAGCATCTCTGGCCTTTTGATTATCTTGGTGGAAACATGGCAAACTATTCACCCTACTAAACTATACACATCTATATACTTTCTGATCTCCATAGGATTCTTATTTATTCACCAAAATAAAAGAGAAATATCACCCCAGGGTCAATTCAAAGGCTACAATTCTCATATCCTAACTGACTTTTGAAACTGCTGCTTTCTTTCTATATGCATGTACAAGGGAGATTCAGTCCAAACTGCTGTGATGCCCTAGATCCTTTCTCGCTCCTTTCCATGTTCTTCTATTAAATGTCTGTTAATGTTTTAATACAAAAGACCCATCATAAAACTAATCTATGATGTAGATGTCTCAGAAATTTTTGCCTGAGGAGAGAGGAAGGAAGAGGAAATTCATTAACAAGTAGAATAAGTAAAGAAAAATGTAAAAACTGTGAACAATGGTGCTGCCAAGTAGTCACTGTAGCTGGAGCTTTCTAGCAATGAAAAAAATATGACAAGAGATTTAAGAGAAGATAATCCTTTTCTTTGTAAAGGCAGCAAAAGTTGCTGAACAGAACGTTACTTTATAGATGTTTCTAGACATAGATATACATACATAAACATTTATAGATGTGTGCAAGAATATACATGCATACATATATATACATACAGAGCAAGGAGCTATGAGATTACATTAAAGAGAATTTGGAAAGATTACACTTGAAGAGGTAAATCAATTTCCTCTATGCATTTTTTTTAATAAGAAAGAGAAAAATGACTTAAACATTAAAACAAATAAAGCTCTGAGGAGACAATTTTGGAGAGCTTGAGGAATTCACGGCCCAACTTACCTCAGCACAACTATCCTGACTGTCAAAATATTGATTGTCTAGTCTAAATGAGCTGCCTTGGATATTCTTCTAGTAAATAGAGACAGGTACTTTAAGCAGATGGCATAACTCACATTTTAGAAATATATATGAATATCATCCCCACTTCAAAAATTTTTTTGCAGAACATTGGGATTTTAAAAACATTGCTTGAAGTCCAAGTTATTAACTATATCACATAATAGCAAATACTAAACCTGTTAATTGTAGCCCAATTCAGAACACAATTCAAATATTTAATATTACAAAATAATAGAAAGTTTAAAATAGAATATTGCACTAAATTCCATTTAAATTATTACCAGTTGAAAGTCTGACCAACATCAAGTCTAGAACCAGAAAAAATAGTCTATGATACCAATCAAAGTGAAATGATTTGTGATTTCTGAAGAACAAAATTAAATAAAAATATGAGTAGACACCCTGGAGCTTAAAATACCTTGCAGATGATTCATACAGTTAGTTTTTTGAATACAACACCATTATCTATGCATAATGGTGAAATGTTATTGCAAAAGGCAGGAGTCTTTCATGAAGTTTTTCCTACCTATGCACTGTTTATGGGTCTGAACAGATGCAGAATTAGGGAAAAAATACGGCTTCCAGCCATAAAAAGATAAAGAAAGATGCCATGGAAAGTAATCCTCTAAATATTTTAACAGAGAAGGCAATGAAAATTCCAAAGGACAAGACAGTAGTCAGCGAAAGACTAAAACTGAGTTATTTGAACAATGTGGAATAGACAAACTTAGTTGAGCTACTTCTGATTGCAAAGTAAGAAAGCTTGACTAGTGGTGTCAGCAGTTCTGTTGTCATGATTATGAAGCCATGGGACCTAGCTGAACATATCATAATTTTCTTCATTTTCTGAGTCTTTTGCATCTGTATTTAAGTTTTCTTCCTGTCAGAGCACCAAGGTAAGGATGGACTGTAGACAACAAAGCTTCCCCTTGAAAAATAAAAAGGAAATATGTATTGTATGGGGGACCTGTAAGGCACTCATGTCTTAAAATTTTGTTTGATTTTCCAAAAGTTGATAGGCCTCTATGGACAATAAAACTTGTCACTGATACTTTTCATCTATTCTTTTCTAAAGATTTTCTTTCACAGACAAATAATTTATGAAAACTTGAATAGTTTTTCTAACTTTCAACCAAAAATTCTGATCAATATCCTAACTAAAATTATTTCTATACTACAAAGCTACTAAGCCTGATTATTAAACACCTTTCCCTGATGTGATGTACTTAACTTCATTCTAATAACAAACTGTGAATACCACAAATACTGAGGTATTCAGTGAATTTGTTGTACATAATCTCAACAAAACACAGAAATTGATAAAGGTTTATTCCAGTTATGTTACAGGGAAATTCTGCTTAACCCCATATGAGAAAAAAAAAGTATTTTTTTAATAAAATGTGCAAGAGTACCCTATAAGAAAATACTCACAGGGATTGAATGATTAGTTTTATATTAACACTTACTATATTAAAAAAAAAAAAAAGAGATAGAAATGAGGCCATAAAACACATCCTGGTGAGTACAGTAACAAAAATGTCCTGCAAATAAATTGGGGCACAGCAGGAAGGACTCTGTGCATAAGCAGCAGGCTCCTGAAATTGATCATCTGTCTTGCTGAAAGTTAATGGAGCTCTCTCAATATAGAAACAATATAGTCAATCATGCTTCGTGGCATAATTAACTACTGACTAAAGTTGGAAAGAGTTGAAAATATTTCATGGGTATGGCAGAAAGACTAGCAGAGTTGATGATCTTCCTGGTTCTGCAATACCAGTGGGAGATTTTGAATGTCTGTAGTGAGATACTGTGTACCTATGCCGAGTAGAGTGTTAAATTATTTTTACACTGCTATGGAATATGAAAATGTAACCCTGCCTCTTCCTTGAAACTGTTACTATTGGTGTTTCAAATCATATATTATGACATGGATGTTTATAAAATCCACATCTGAATTTTAGTTGTGTTGCTTAGTCATAATGAGGAAATACAATCTGTCAGGAGTGCCATTGAAATTATTGATAGTCTACCTCATGATAATTTAGAAACACAGGTGTCAGCATGTCTGCAGAAAATCAAACAACAGGTAATAATAATGAGCTGTATTTGAATCAAAAAATATTGAGTTGGAAGGGCCCCACAAAGCTCATCGAGTCCAGCTTTACAATGAATGGCCCATATGGGGATCAAACCCACAACCTTGGCATTATTAACACCATGCTCTAATACAGTTAGCTAATCTCAGTGTCATAATAAAGTTAGGGGCAAATTTAAAAATAATCTAAGAAACAGAATGTTAAACTACTATGATGATGTATGCAAAGAAATGGGACTTCATCCTGGAGGCATCAAGCGCCACTGAAAGAAGCATCAAGTCCAATAGGAGAGTCCAATAAGAGTGTAAAGTCACTACTTTCCTTAGGTGTAGGCCCATGGAAAAAAGATGTCTCAGTGTTGTTAAGTGGGTGAAAGCCAGGATGAAACTAATTACATAAATTATACCTGTATTTTACAACTAAGATATAGTTGAGAGTTAATTACTTTTCAGTCAACTTTGCTAATAACTGTAATTTTGGAAATCTCACAGTAAATTTTCAGGATTATCTCTTATTTCCCTTGGATTAGGTGAACCCTATTTTCCATGGATTAGAAGTGAAGATTTATAATTTTATTTTATTTTATTTTTTAGTAGCATGGGACAATATTGTGTAGAATCAAAGTCTTAAACTGGTGATAATTTATTATCACTATTTTCAGTATATTAAAATAGCCAAGGACAAGGACAGCCAATCAACCAGAAAGCAAAAGCCTGGATCAGTTTTCTCAGTTTCAGTGATTAAGAGCAGAGATGATAACACAAATACCAGTTAAAAACATCTAGCTTTAGGAAAAGTTAGAAAGGCCAGCTCAGAGGCAGTGCTGGTAATACACAAGCAGAACGTCAAGCTTTAATCAGGAACCAGTACTGTGAGGACTGTGAGTGCTTTGCATTTCAAGGCATTAAGGTCACACACGTTAAGGTCACATTAAGGTCCCAGTAAGAAGATAAGAAAGACAGAATTAGGAAATTCTACTGTAACATGATGTACATACCTTCCTTGTAGGGGCATTTAAACACAAGTTATGTGTGAAGTACCAGCATTATGCAGAATATTGATTGATTAGCCATGAAAATGTGAGAGTGAAATTTACTGAAGTAGTTAAATGTCTTTTCTAAGATATTTCTTGCTACAGAAAAAGTGAGTGATCTGATCTTCTTACTGCATATTCCTGTGACTGAAGCAAGAAAATATATTTATTTTGTATTATCAACTAATTACACATATGCATCATAGTTTTACAATAAGAAGAAAACAATGAGGGTAGAAAAACCCTATCAGCTGGCAAACTGCACTGCAGAAGACTTGAAGAGCTCAAAGGCAAATATAAGCTAAACCTGAATAAGATATTATACAGAAGTCTGGTTTTGACATATAAAGATTATATAAGCTACAATCATCTTCTTTTTCAAAACCCAAGACTGAATATCTAAGAAAGCAGGTATCTGAAGTCATAACAATATCTACAAAGCTGAACACAGCATGGTAGGTTATGTTCTCCATACTTTTTTTTCAATAGAATAGTATTATTTCCACTGTTTTGATTATTGTGTCTTACAATATTCCCAACAGAAAGGCAAATTTAAGTCACTTGGAAATAAAAATTATATGTATATATATCTATCTAAATATACACATATATATGTTATTTATAGACAGTTACAGATCCATAAAAGACGGTACAGACCCTGAAAAGGTCACACTTCATACTTTACCACTTCATAAAGCATTCTATGTTGTGTGACTTCCAAAAAAAGAGAGCATTACACAAGAAAAACCAAAATGTGTCTAATTCAGTTTGGGGAATCTTAGAGAAATCTTCTAGTATTCATTATTCAGGGAGACTTTGTTCTTGGACTGGAACAAAGAGACATTTTATAAACAATGAAATTTTAATATTGACAAGGAAAAATTGCTTGATAGTGTATGAAAATTAATTATTTTTGAGACAGTATAAGTTTTATTACATAGAGTTAAGAAGAAATAAATATATTATAGTTTTTGTCAGTTTCCTTGTTCATTCACTCCTCCTGGTGACTTTGAAACACATATTCTTCCAAGGACTTCTTGGATTTCTACTTCCTCTACCAACATGAAACTGTAAATCAAAGCCCTCAAAAGTTACCTAAGGACATAAGGAAGGCAGAGCTCTCTCAGAAGACATGTAGGAGAGAATTCCTACCTTTTAAAGTCCCTTTTCTTGACTTCAAAAAGGAAAGGAAAAAAAAAAAAAAACCAACAGCTTTATGTATCATTGGCATTAATAAATTGTTTGACTCTTTAAGATCATCACTAAAGAAATTTAAATCTTCAATTAAAATAATGGGTCCGAAAATTATAGAAACAATTTCTGTAGTTTTTCACTGGTTTTCTTCATTATAAAGTAAAAATTGTAAGTCATGAACCTAGAGGTCAAAACCCACAAACTGAAAAGGTGGTGCTTTTTTTCTTGTTCAAATGGCCTTGTGTAGTACATGCTGAAATCACAGAGGGTTTTTTCATTGATTTCACTGAAGAATGTTTGGGCCTTGAATTAGAATAAGAAGTAAATATGACAGTATATTAAAAGAAGAACCATTGTACAAAAAAAAATTAAAAGCTTTTTCTGTCAAGGTAGAGCACAGAAAATTATAAAACTTCTTTTAGAAAAAAATCCCATTGCTTAATTTGCCTATCTCTTTAATTTTATTCCTTTCATACAAGCATATTTCATATGTTCTCTGAGTCTGCATAGGTGCACTACAAGACTAATTATGTTCTTGCATTAAATACCCTAAAAAAAAGTATCATGACCTTAAACATACAAATAGCAATACATATCTTATTATGAATACTTTTTATGTCATCCTTTGTCCTGAAGTGTGGACCTTAAGTCACACAGATTTCTAGGTCATTTGAATATGCCATTCCATCAATAATTATAAATTCAGTTTCACTGCCCTTGAGGCAGTGATTCCTTTCAATTCAACACCAGTTCCTTTTTTTTTTTTCTGTTTTAAGTTACTGAATTTGCATTAGAGTTGTTAAAAGGCTTTAGAAAATTATTCAGAAGCATATAAGGGACAGTATAATGTCTTAATGTTTCTATACAAAAGCTAGCTAAAGCATGCAAAGCTTTAAAGTTTGAGTGACAGTGCAGTAATGAATGTGGAATAGGTAACAGAAGGTCTCTATCACAGGGAGCAAAGCGTTATGGTTTAACCCCAGCCCGAAATTAAGCACCACACAGCTTTACCTTTAGTCTTCTCTGGTGGGTTGGAGGAGATAATCAGAAGGATAAAAGTTAGAATACTTGTGGGTTGAGATAAAAACAATGTAATAAATAATGCAAAAGCCACCCACACAAGCAAAACAAGACAAGGAATTCATTCACCACTTCCCACAGGCAGACAGGTGTTTAGAGACCTCAAGGAAACCCAGGCTCCATCAAAAGTAACAGTGATTTGAGAAGACAAACAGCCTCACTTCTTCCTCCTTCTTCACCCAGGCTTTTATGTTGAGCATAATGCCATATGCTATGGGATATCCCTTGGGTCAGTTAGGGTGAGCTGTTCCTGCCATGTCCTCTCCCAAATAACTGTTCTCCCCTAGCTACTTCAAGGGTGGTGTAGGATGAAAGGCAGAAAAGGGCTCAAGTTTGTGAAAGCACTTCTCAGCAATAACTAAAGCATTCCTGAATTATCAACACTGTTTACAACACAAATTCAAAATATAGCTCCATACCAGCTACTGTGAAGAAAATTAACACTATACCAGTCAAAACTAGGACAGGGTTTTCCTAGGGAACTACTTTTCAAATCT
This sequence comes from Lanius collurio, assembly GCA_020086605.1. Classification (NCBI taxonomy): domain Eukaryota; kingdom Metazoa; phylum Chordata; class Aves; order Passeriformes; family Laniidae; genus Lanius; species Lanius collurio. Next base: position 854,771 of record JACBWW010000070.1, read on the forward strand.
TACAGTAAAATGCCATTATAGAGCAAATGAGCTGCAGAAGCAGCTATGGATTCTTGAATCTACTTAAGTGCAAAATGAGCTCTAAATGCTAAGAGTGGATTTGCATGATTCATTTGAGGTGCTCAGGTAATATATTTTAAAGATTAATATCACAAACAAATTAGGTCTACTATAAACAGCTGTGATTGCATAACAAATCTAGACACAATAGACTTTATGGAGTCAAACAAATTCATTAATTCCTGTTCATTTGTAAGTGCGTGAATATAGCATACAAAGTTCATGGTTACTGTATAGAAATTCTGTCAAAGGTAATTTTAAATATAACTGTCTTTATACATAAGCTCTTATTTATGGAATTATCATAAGCTTCCTCCCAAATGTGGGACTGCCTGTGCAATCTAGTCACACATCTTGGCAGGAAGAATGAATATGATCTTTGGCCTTCATATTTATTCCTCAAAGTACACCTATGACACCATAACAGATATATCCCTCACCATGCCCTGACTTCAAGTGTAAAAATAATTAATTTGGGAAAAAATAGTCAATTAACCCAAATGAAATTCAGATAAAACAGACTGTAGCCTATAGGTGGCAAATCACTGCAACTGTGAAGGAAATGAGAAAAGAAAAGTGATATACAGCTGTTGAAGATAGGTCATTTTGTAAACAGATAAGGCCAGAACTCAGCATCTTCTCTCTATTGCAGCAGATGTTCTACTGTTAGAAAAAGGCATTTAAATGTAACAAGCTGTATGCACTCACAGTTGACTAGGGTTTGGGTTAGTTTTCAGACATAAGCCTCTCATGACAGCTGAGACACCACACAGTATACAAGATTTCTGTAAGACTAACTGTAATGACACAGGACTTAAGGAAATCTGAGACTGCAAATTGGCAGCTTGGGGACACCCTGTAGCATCTACAGTTCATTAGACGCCTAAGCCTAGGTGACTGAATCACATTGTGGCATCCAATCATCTCTGTGACAGGAGATGCTGTTTTTTCTAGTAGAGGATGACACAAGAGAAGGTCTCTCTATGTGGAGTGGAACAGATTTCCCGACAAGAAAAGAAGGAACTGAACACAGTGTGTGATTATTCACTCTCTGAAACAATTCTCCCTGCCTTATCTTACTCTAAGAATTTAGAAAGCAGGAGGTTTTTTTTCCCCAGGGTGCTACCAGGGTCTCTGTGTTGGTGTACACTGTGCTGAGGAGGAGAGAGAGAGAGCAGGTACACAGGAACTTCACAAAGAGAGACACCAGAACATTGGCATACTCTTTGTCATAGGCAATTTTACTGTGTAGTTCATCACACATAATATTAGTTGCAAGCTCTTTCATGGTACATAATGATTCTATGCAATAATATTCTTATTCCTCTGTGCCCAAGAAATTAGTTACGCCAGCCTTGACAACTAGTCATTCCATCTGAACATAAATTGAGCATTCTAACACGGAGGAAAAGACCGTGATTGTTTCTTAATTTACATACATATATACATGTGAATATATATATCTCTCTGAGAATTTTCTTACTTTAAAAGCCTTTTTTTTTTTCCTTTTCCAATTCTAACATGTAAAATGTAAATAATTCTAAAGTATTTTCCATTGAAATAAGAGTCTTATGGAGAACGTCTGGCATCAAAATGTTATTAACATCCATAGAAAAATGAAACACCAAGACCTACTCTATTTAAGACCATCAATACTATATATTCATTTTTTTTCCTCTTATCCTACTTCAAAATTACATTGTTATTTTTTCCATATTATTCTGTCTGTATTTGAAATGTTTTCATTCCTATTCTGTGCATTTACCTCATTCTCCTTTTGTCAACTGTATACATCTCTTCAATAGAAAACCAGGATAGTATCATGCCTGTACCATGTTGCTGCCAGCTGGTTCAGTAGGTTCAAAGGCCAGCTTCAAAGGACTAGTGAGGTTTTTTTTTATTTTGAAGCCCTTCCAGGTCCTTTCATTGGAACAGAAACACAGTAGGGTACCTCTACTTGCAAAACAGCCAGATACTGAATATACAGAATTGTGTCTGCAGACACAGTGGGCTTTATACAATTTTCGGATGTATGCAACTGTTGACTTCAGCAGAAATTTTCCTGAATTTGCTAAGTGTATGCGAAAGCATATTCCAGTCCAGTGAGCATATGAAGCGCTAAGGAAAGAAATGCAGGTGTCTAATATTCTTGCACCTGATTATTTATTTTTCTTCATTTTCTCTCTTCTCCCCTTTATTATCTTTTCTCCCCTCTTTATGATCACTGTGGTTAAGCAAAATTTTATTTAGGTTTTTTGTAATTGCAGCTCACCAAGAACTTCTCCTTTCAATAAGAATTTTTGCCTGGATTCAGATTTCACTCTCATACTACTGTGACAATAAGAATTAAAAATGACATTTCTTCAGGAAGTCTTGATCTAAGACTACCCTCTTGACCAATTAATCATGAAAGGAATATTTTAAGGGGAAATAAGTTCTGAATATACATTAATTTAGAAAGACTACTTTGATCAATACTCAATTCAGACATTTCACACTGAGATCATATCATGGAAAAACAGATTTTGATATTTTTCTGCCAGACAACTTGCACAGATCTGATACTTTAATATAACTGGTTGGACAAAACAAAATTACTCGAACTGCTCTCTGAGCTCTGCTATTAGCTGGAAGTAGATGCTGAGAAGAGTTTTAGTAATAGCATAGATGGAGCCATTATTTCCAGCATCCATCAGTAAGAGATGTTTTTCCAATCCTCCAGCTTCATTTAGACCATTGTATTTAATGGCAGCCAATTTGTATTTCTTATATGAATTTCCTAATCCCTTCCTAAACCGTCTCATACTTCTCAGGAACCAAAACCCTCCTGTTACCATGAATTATGCAAACTAATTATGCATTGTGAGAAAGAAATTTTTGTGTTTGTTGACTCTCTTGTTTTAATATTTCCTGATTATTCTATTTGAATTAGTATTCTTCTTTCACTATCAAAAATAACAGATAATCTTGCTTTATTCACTTTTTCCATAGAGCCTGTATCTGTAGTACCTATGACTACTCACTTTTTTTTCAGGTAAGTATGTTCTTAAGTAACAAAAATTTGAGTCACGATTCATTGTCTGGAGAAGAAACATGAAAGTTTTTGCTTCTATGATGGAAGAAGAATTTTAGAACCACTTCTGTGTCCAGGAGCAGATTTTGGACATAAATATACCTCTTTAATCTTATATGATAATACTTATGAACCGTGCACAACATGGGATTATTCAGGTACCAAATCAAGGTACCAAATCAAGCTTAAAATATCATTAAATATAAAATATGGTGTAAAACAGGGGGCCAACATGATCATTTAGAGAAAGATGTTTTTATTTCATGGTAAAGCTGAAAGGTAATATTAATACTATATTTCACATATCAGATATAATTCTTACCGCTAATTTACGAAAATAAGCTTTGTAGGTATTTCATTAGTTTTTGTTTTGGGAACTAATATCATCCATTAATTTTCTTTAGTAGGGAGTAGTTACTAGTCTTATGGATAGTCAGATTATGATACTACCATTATAGAGGCTTGGTGACTTCATTGCTATGATAAAGCATCAATACTTTACTACAACACCATATTTCATATGTGGTGAAATATGGTAAAGTGTTGTTATTGGGCTTTGGATAGGCAATTTTTTTGTTAGATTTAAAGATTTGTGGTTTTTCTTTTCCTTTGAAAACACAATTGTTACGAAATGAGTAGTGTATAGCTCAGCATGCCACTTCTCAGCAAAAATTTGTTTTGAAAGAGAAAACTAAGTAGAACCAGTGAAACTTGAAGCTATTTTATTCACTCTGTGTTTCTGTAGTAGTGAAAAATAGTGTACTAAGTTTTGAAAGGAAATATAGCGAACTGGTGAGTTGATTTTTCTATATCATATTTATTCCTATGTATTTTTATTCCTTCTGTAATGAAGTCTGGTTTCAATCATTTAAGCTATATAGCAACACCACAAATTTAGACGCCATTTCAGAACTGCTCTACTCTGAGTTAATTGATTACAGGCCCAAAAGCTGTATCATTAATAAGGTATGGCTAATCATGGCTTCCCAATCATCTTTTTGGATGCAAATAGGGTTGGATGAGTCACTTTAATGTATGTAACTGAGGTCACATGCTTTCTTGCAGACCCCTGTTCTGTGGAGCATTACCAGCCATGTGATCTGTTTTAAATACAAAACAACAAAGCACTCCAGGACTCACAATTGTGTTTTGAAGTGCTATTACAGATTTACTCCTTCTCATCACTGACTTACACAAGGAAAAAATGCCTTCTAGTTATATATCACTCCTTCTCCTCATACATCACTTGACATTCAGACTATATTGGCAGATTCACATAAATATGTCCGTATTAAAAATTGGTGACAGTCAGCTTTGGTGGAGGCAAACATATTGTGACATCAGGTACAACAATCATAATTCACAGCTCAATTTCATTCCAGAAGCTGTAGACAGATGATTTTTTTATTGCACTTCACTTAAACCAACCTGTTTCATTGATTTTACTGTGATGCACACATACACACACACATGAAATTGGCTGTCCACAGCAAGATTTTTGATAGCAGAGGGGCTTTGGGGGTGACTTCTGTGAGAAGACACCAAAAGATTTCTCCACATCAGGCAAAGCCAGTTCAAGGTACTTCCAGGACAGACCTGCTGCTACTGAAAGCTGAGAAAATCCATGATCTTGGTAGCATCCATGTGGCAACATCTTGGTGGTAAAATTAGCTTGTCCACTCCTTAATCTTGTGGTGAGCTTGCCTCTTTATGTCTTGGAATATCTTTAGACCATTCACAAACAGCCTAAATATCCCTCGACTGTGCAGCCCCACTTAAGCCAGTGCTAGTTGACAGCTACCACCAGAAGCAGAAGTTGAGAAATATAGCTCAAACCTCTTATGATGTTAAGTCATTTATTCCCTTTGTCCAGGGGGGGACAGAGCACCGACCTGGGCAGAGCCGGCGAGGTAAGAGAGAGAGGCTTTCCATCCTGCTGGTTTTATCACCGACAGGGGGAAAGGGGATACCAGGGGTGGAGCTGGGATAAACAACCAACCAGATCAGAGCCTGGGTGGCTTGAACCTAAGGTAGACCCGACTCAGTCACATGGCAGGGACCTGGCTGGGGGGCCCAGGGGGGTCCACTGCAACAGCAACATATTTAAGAAAATGTGACAATTGTTGTGCAACATCAGCTGGAGAAAAGCAAGACATGTAAGAGGAACAGCCCTGCAGACATGAAGGTCAGGGAAGAAGGACGGGGAGAAGTTACTCCAGGCACTGGAGCAGAGATTCCCCTGCAGCCCATGGGGAAGACCATGGCAAAGCAGGCTGCCCCCTGCAGCGCATGGAGTTTCATGATGGAGTAAATATCTCGCCTGCAGCTCATGGATGATTCCACTCTAGAGCAGATGGGTGTGCCTGAAGACGGCACACCCATAGAGAATGTGTGCTGACAAAGGCTCCTGGCAGAACCTATTGTTCTGTGCAGAAGGGGTCATGCTGTTACAGATTTTCTGTCAGGACTTGTGACCTTGCTGGGGGCCCGTGCTGGACCGGAGAATTCCTGAAGGGCTAGTTTAGTCAAAATCTGACTCCTTTCTGGACTCAGAAAACAATAAAATTACCAGAATCTTGGTATTCAAGGTCAACTTTGGGAAAGATAAAGCTTAGGAGAGTTACTAAATATTGAATTACCTTCTTATGTCTTCTTTTAAGCTCTGTAACTTCTGATGGAAACAGCTCAGTTTCAGTGTAACACCAATTTAAATTACAAGCTAAAAGCCCAACAATCCACAAGAAATTTTTACTACTACTGATCTAAAAGATTTTCTTATGAGCTAGTCTCAGGAAGAGACCAAATACTATTGCTTTGCTTCCTATGTTTTCACCAGGGTTTCTATACTTAAAATATTGAACATTGGCTGAATAACACAGTTTCATTCCTCAGCAAGTCTCAGATTCAAACACTTGATTGATTTTCAAAAACATAGAATTTTATCTCAAAAGAAGAAGTGTTTTATTGGTACTCCTCAAAGAGGAAAATAGCAAACTAATCAAGAAAACAAATTTTCTATAAGTTGCCTATAGGCTTCATTATACTAATATTTCTGATTTTTTTCTCAGTTGTTTGAAATTTAATTTAGTTGTATTTGTTTTATTTTTCCTATATTTTAGTCTTATTCTTTCTTATTTCTTTTTCTCTTCCTGCTTCAGAGTTTAATTGAAATGAGAATGTCTTGGATTGATTTTTATTTTGTTGTAATTGCTGGCAAATTTTCTTAATCTTGTTCTACATATTTTGTAAAACTTTAAAGTAGCAAAAATACAGTTCCATTGTTGCTTTCATTTGCTTCTTGTCCTCAACAGAAGAGCTTTGAAAAGTCAGTGGTAAATCAGGGGGGAAAATAAGAGGCAAAAGCACAATCAAAAGACAATCAATGTCAGTTTCTAATGAAATCTTGTGAAATTTAAAATATTTTGCGTTAAGCATTTTCAAAAGGGGAAAAAAACCCCTAAAACATATAAACCTTTTTACAGTATGCTTGAATATAAGATATCATTAACTATATTACAAAAAGAGAAACACATTGAATTTATTAATATCAAACAGATTTGGGAAGGTAAAGCATGAGAAAATGAAAAAAAAAACTTAATTATCATTCAAATTAATAATTTTCTTTTGACATCTCATCACATTTTCTTTCAATATTTCCTGTTCTCACATTTTTATCACCCTGTTAATTTCCTTCCCAATAGGCTCAGAGGGGTAGTAAAGTGCACAATGTCCATACTTGCTCAAGGCAAATCCATCTAATTCACCATTTAATCTCTGAAGGTGACAATACACAGACGGCTGCAGTGGCTACTTTGCTGCTGAGAGGCTGGGTTTCTACATCCTTAACAAGAATCCTAAAGGAAATCTTATTGATGTCTTCGTGGCATGGTACAAAAGCCACTTTTTCTGTAAGGTACATGATAACAGGGCAAAAAGTAGTGAATACAATTTGGAACATGGAGAATTCCAATCAGATAGAAAGTAAAGGTTTCTTTGTTTCTTCACTTCTTTATCGAGGATTTTTTGTTTGATTTTCTTTGTTCAGGTGGGTTTTTAATCACAAGGACTGTTGAGCAGCAGGTGTGAGCTTGCCTACAAAGACTGCAACAAAGTCTTGGGTTGTCTGGCCTAATAGGAACAGCTTCAAATGGGGACTTGGACTAGAGGGTCTCTAGGGGTCTCTTTCAAGGTAAATTATTCTACGATCTATGAATCTGTGGTTATTCCAGAAGCTGTAGAAATCTACCACTTAATGATGAAGAACCACTAAATTTCACTTCAGATTTTCACTGAACAGTTTCATCTCAAGCCCCCAGAACTTTTGTTGTAATAAACAACCTATATTAACATCTTGTCTAATCTGTAGTATCTTTCTAAGCTTTTTTCTGAATATTAAACCATCCTGAATTGCTCAGCTGTTCATCACATGGAAACAAGTTCTCTTTGATCATATTTTGACATTGTCTGCTTTTTGTTTCTCATATGGATTGGTTTTGAGTGGAAGGGTATTAGAGGCAGACGCAGTTTGTAAGGTGTAGCTACTACTCTGAGTCTACTCTTTGCAATGAATATGCCACTTCACTGTCCATTCCTCTGGCAGAGATTGCTTCATTGACTTTTTCTTTCCCCTTCCCTTTTCTTTATTTTTTCTTTTCACTACTAAAAATGAAAAAAAATATTGAATAATATATTTTTATGTGCAATTTATTATTTTATTTTGATGCATCCTTAATTTTAATTTTACTTAAGGTGGGTTAAAGTTATTTACATAATTGCTTCATCTACCAAGTTTTTTTCTGATGTTAATGTACTTTTATATTGTTTCTTTCTACAACTTTTAGAATGTATTGTGTAAATTCATGTACCCAGAAAAATGTGAGTACTGCTCTTGGCATTCAACTCTGAAGGAAAAAAAAAATTCTTTTCATTTTTCTTTTACTTGCATGTTAACACCCACACAACATTGTGGCAGCAAATGTTAGGTACATCTTAAGTTCAATCTGTCTCTTTCTTTAACGTATTTTTAAGTGTTTATTTTCAGCAGACTTCTATTATTCTGCCTTGACAGACAGTTTCTTGAACTTTTCTCTGTTGGTTTCATCAGTGGAAATATCACCTTCATCCTTTTGAAATGTGTGTTACCTACTCACCTTTATACATCAGGAGATTTTTTTTTTTTTTCCTGAATGTTTTGTTATCTTTTGGTTCAAGTCAAGCTCTTTTCTAGGTCTAGTTAGAAGGCTGTTTAGATATCTATATTCTATAGATTAATAAACAAATAATAGAAAAATATAAATTGGACAGAAGATGCCTACCTTCTATATATTTTCACGGTGAACTTGGCCTGAAACAATGTTCCTGCCTTTACTGAAACCCTTTATTGAACTATGAATACATTTGTGAAATGTATCCCTCATTTTTTTTTTTTTTTTTTACTTGGAATTTATCAGTGACATAGAATTATAACCAACATTATTTCTGTTACAACCATTTAAGAGCAGGTTGGTTTTGCTTTCTCATTGGAAAAGAATCAATATTGTGTGAAACTGCATTAAACTATTAAGGAATGTGCAGCAATGGAAATGTCTTAGATAGATTAGCCACTTAACAAAGGGGGCAATAGATCAATCAAATTATCCTATTATTGATTAAGTCAGTTGCTGTCTCCTTTTTTATAGATTCTCCAATAACATAACTATAAAAAAAGCAAATTCATAAATATTTTTCCAGAACTTTCTAAAATAACAAAAGTCCCAAGAATCAGTTATTTCATCCATTCCAAAATGAAATAAAAAAGTCTCAATAGACAAAGTGGTTGTTGGTTGTTATTAAAATGACAGAATCATCTGTTGTTACAAAGAAAGAGGATCAGAGGTGAGAGATATAAGGGATGACAGAGGTTGAAGTTGTTTAATGTAGAGGTGAAAATTTAGTTCCCTTTCATTGTAAACCAGAAGAACATTGATGTAAATCCTTTTGCTCTAAAATGTTTCAGTGTAAGTAGACAAAATAGGTTTAACAAAGATGGTTAACCAGATCTGATTTAAATGTGGACATATTATAGACACCTATCAGATGGGGGAACCTAATGCTTTGTAAAGAGATGAACCTGAATATTTTAGATTTTGACTCAGATATCTATATGAACAAAGTACTTGTTTGCGTCTGGTCAGATGAATCCCACATAAAAAGTTCATTATAATTTGACTGAATTTAGAATTTAATGGAATAGAATTGTAGAATAGTTTGGATTGGAAGGGACATTAAAGATCACCTAGTTCCAAAATCCTTCCTATGGACAAGGATGTCACTCACTAGATCAGGTTGCTCAGGGTCTCATACAACTTGGCCTTGAACCCTTCCAGGGATGGAGCAGCCACAACCTCTCTGGGCAAGCTATTCCCATGCCCCACTACCTTCACAGTAAAGAATTTCCTCCTAACATCTTTTTTCAGTTTAAAATTATTTCCCATTTTCCTGTCACTGTCATGCCATATAAAATGTCCCTATTCCTCCTTTTTATAATCTTCCTTCAGGTACTGAAAGGCTTCAAGGAGGCCTTCTCAAAACTTTTTCATCTCCAGGCTGAATAACCACAACCCTCTCAGCCTTTCTTCATGGGAGAGATTGTCCACATCTCTGATCATGTTCATGGCCCTCCTCTGAGCCCACTCCATATCATTCCCGTGCTGTGGACTCCAGAGCTGGATGCACAACTTCAGGCAGGGTCTCATGAGGGTAGAGGGGAACAATCATCTCCCTTGACCTGCTGGTCGTACTTCTTTTGATGCAATATCCTTTGGTAATGTAAGAGTTAATATGATCTCTCCTAGTAGTACACCATGAAATTATTAAACAAGAGTTCTTTTTTCTGTTCAAAATATCCTAATTTTTATTGTAGTTAAGTCACTTCTTGTCTTCAGAGAGCGTCTGGATGATGGTCTTAAACATACTGTTTAAGTAGTCCTGCAAGGAACGGGGAATAGTTATCCTTATGGGTCACTTCAAACTTGAGTTATTTGATGATTTATCTCCTCTGATGTGTGCATCAAATTTCACCTACTGTCCTAGAGAATGATCAAATAGTAGTCTGTGGGCAGGACAATAGTGTCTGACTAAAATTTTTCAAAAGAAAATGACTATATTATCAAAACGACAATATTGGAGGCAAGGGAGTTCTCTAATTATGGGCAGAATTTTCCATTAAAAAAAAAAATTCTTTTCTAAGTGTCTACATTGTAAATGATTAAGATTTTGCCTCAAGGAGCAACACCAGACCAATCTGTGATTTCTAGCTTGTATTCTCCCAAGTAAACCTGTAAGTGCAAGATGATACCCAGCAACATTTAAGAATTTTTTTCAACCTACTCATTTTCCACTTTAAAGTTTCTGAAAAGGTCTGCAGTTCAAATAAGTTTCCTGGTGTGTTTTGTTTGGATTTGTTTGTTTGTTTGCTTGTTTGTTTGTTTTGTTGATGTTTGTTTCTATGTACTATGACAAAAATTATAACACCTGACTTAAAGTATATTTTCAGGTGGAAATAGGACTGAAATACTGTTGGGGGATGTTAGAAGACAGATATATTCTTGGTTTTTTTGGCAGTTAGAGGCAGTCCCTAGAGCATTCTCTTCACTGGATTGAAGTTAGGGTATGCTTCAGAATGAAAAGGCTGGCATCCTCCTCACAGAAATGTAAGTATGTGTTATAATTAATGAACTGGTCCTGAAACTAGAACTGAGATCTTAGACTGATTTAGAGAGTTTAAATTATGAGAATATAGAGATATACAAGGATAAACCATACATGGACGATAAAAATAATAGTTTTGTTTTTTCCTTTACCACCTGAAAAAAACCAGAAAACCCCATACTGAATTAATAGATTTCTTAAACATATATTAATAAAAAATAAAAAATTAAAAATAATATTTTTTATCTTCTCCAGTCTTTTGCATATGTAGCCACTTTCAACTATTTTATTTTTTTCAAAAATACACTGTATGTTTACCCACTCATATTGCTTCTTCAATTGATGGCTATATTTTCATGGTAAGCATAATTACATTTACTATAATTTCTATATTTTAATGGACTCCTGCTTTAAAACAGTTTATAATATAAGTTTAATAGGTTTTTTTTTTTTTTTAATCCTGTTGTGTTTGAATAGAAATTTTGCATTTGCCAGGCCTAGTTTTGTGACTTGTCCCAATTTAGCAAAACCCCTTATTTTAAAATACAAAATGGAAAATTAAGACGCTATTCTATTTAAGATTACCTTTCACACCAGGAATTTATTTTCAGAAAAGTTAATGAGAAGCTACATAATTTAATACTGAGGTATTAATTAATGGCAGAAAAATTTTCTAGAATCATGCCCTAAATATTTATTATCTTAAAAAAAAAAGAAAAAAAGAAAAAAGTAATTTTTTATTTTACCTTTTAATCATTCAGTATAGTATCTTCATTGTTTGGTAAATTTCAACAAATATTTTGGGTATTTTGTATTGAAGCAGACGTTAGTAGGGTCTTCTAATTATTTGGTTGGTGGTTGGTTGGTTGCTTGGTTTTTCTGTTTTCTGGAGCATCATCACTACTTGCAGTTAGTTTAATCTAAATTTAATTTAATGGGAACATTAGGCTTAAGATATCCCTTGCCTTGCAGAGAGAAATATTTTAGTTTTGTATCTCAATGTGCTGTGCTTCTGTTGGTTCTCTTATTAGTAACTACATATTATCAATTTTCTTAGCTGGAGAATAAAAAAATCTGCAATAATTTTCCTTCGAAGAGTTTTTCAATCAGTCTGCATTTTTTAGTCCTGGTACATCATCACCCATAAATAATGTTCCTACAGACAGGACTACAATTGCATTTCTTCAAATTATCCCCCAAGGCTACAATCCTCAAAACTGACTTTGCTGCAGACTAAAGTAATCTTGCAGGAAGCACAGAGAAATACAGCAGGTTGACTCCAAATAAGAAACACAGAATACTTTTTCCTTTCTGATTTTTGTTTGCAAATGAACTGATTTCTTTATGCTTAAATATTCACTGAGTAATTTTCCTGAGTGATTTTCCATACAAGGAATATTGAAAAAAGCTTGCTTTACAAATCATTAACTGACGTTATGTGTATGTTAGCATTGCCCCTGACTATATGACTGAAAATATTCAAAGAAGAAAAATGAATATTGTATAGCCACAATTTCCACCTGATTGTCCTTAATCTCCAATAAGAGTAAGATGGGCAACCACTCAGAGAAATATTAAGGACCATAATTATGTGCAAATTGGTGAGGCAGAAGTCATACTATAAATGAAAATAAATAATATTTCACAGGATTCCATTAAAACCATGTAAAACTATATTTGAAAGGAGTTCTGCTAAATTTGCAGAAGTCACAAAACTAGGCCTGTGCAAATGTAAAATTTCTATTCAAACACCACAGAACATAAAAACTGAAGATGTGAGTATTTGAAATAATCTAACATATGACATTATATAGATGCAATAGGAGGTAGAACTTGTCCACTAGTGCAGCACCTGGCTGTGTACTGAGTTTAGATTGGAAATATGTAAAACAAATCACCCAAGAGAAATGGCCCTATACCAAAACTTTCACAGCAGGGCATGATTTGCAGAATAATCATTTACTCTACAAGACATCTAAACAGATGTGTAAAGTCACAAAACCTCTGTAAATCTTTGTTACAAAGTTCACCTACTATTGAATGAAATACCCATGAGAACTATATTTTGTCCTTTTTTTTAAAAAAGTCCTTTGTTTTTGCTTCCAGGATAAACTTAATTCCTAACAGCTTAGAGTCCTGTATCTGCAAAATTAAGCTGATACACTACCTGGGAAAATATTGTGAAGGTTGTTTAGATAATTTTCATACTTTGAAATTGCAATACGCTGATAAAATGTTAGCCGAGCTGGTAAAAGGAATAATCTATACCATATAACATCAATCTCAGTAAAAAAACAAAACAAAACAAAACAAAAAAAAAACCAACAAAAACCTCCCAAAAACCATGAGGAAAGAAGAAAGATGGAATATTTGGAGTTATGGCATTTGTCCTCCCAAGTAACCATTAAACATGATGGATGCCTGCTTTCCTGGAGATGGCTGAACACTTATCCACTGATGGGAAGCAGTGACTGAATTTGTTAATTTGCTTTGTTTGCATGTGCACATTTTACACTGACTTTACCTCAATCCATTAGTTTCCTCACTTTTATCTTTGCACTTCCCACTGGAATGGAGTGAACAAGTGCCTGTATGGAGCCCAGCTGTAATTAGGCTCCAACTATAAATGTCATTGCTATTATTTTATTTACAAAGATCCTACTGGTAGTACAATGAGCAGATGACATCCAAAGAAAAACATAAATGGAACAAAATACAATTCTTTTTAGGGCTTTGGCATAGTTTTCATGGATAGGAAACAGCCAAAATAATTTGATGTAGTTTTCACTATGGATTTCCGTATTTAAACTTTGCTATAAACACAATCTTAGCCTAAATGTAGCAAAGTCCTGTTGTAAAGTCAGTAGAAAAATCTCCAATGTATAAGTTGATCAAATGAACCCTTTCTGTTCAGAGATAAAGCTTGGAAAGTTTAGCTGGGGTAATTGTTCTCAGAATACCCCTGGAGTAATTGAAGTAGGTTTTGGAAGGGAATGGCTGCAGAAATTTAAGTATTGAAAGTGATAGAGAAAGTTATGGAGAGCTGTGGGAGCTGTGATAGAGGAGCTATGTCTTGTGAGGTCAGTGAACAATGAAATATAGAAAGACTGATGTCCTTTCAGGTCTCTCTTCTCCCCCTTTCTTCCTTGTCTCATTTCCCTTTCTCCTTCCCCAGGAATTTGCTTTTGTTCAGTGGTCTGTAGTGACTGCACTGAAAATAATTTGATCAAATTTGTGTTAAATCAAAGCACAACCCTCCAGACAATATTTTCATAAACCTATCACATTCTCCTTTATTTGGGTGTTCAGAGGGAATCCACTGATCTCAGTGAGAGCTGATGACAGGGTGTAATCAAAGCAGCATAATGTCATCTCCTCTCCAAACAGAAAATGCCATCGCTGTGAATTGAAGGATTGTGTATGCTTGCTCCAATAACCACTATGCTTACTGAGTTTCACAGAATCATAACAATCTCTGTGTGCCAGCAGAACTTGGGCAAAGTGATGAAATTTTTATTACAGAAGGTGAGTTATACAGTTTCTTCTCCTTATTCCTTTGGAGAATTTAACATTTGAGAAAATACAACTCCTGATTATAGCTTACAGGCTGCCACACAACAAATTTTACAATATACAACTGGCTGTGCTGCTGAGTTTATAATACTTTGCATCCTATTTGCTTGCACTGTGAGTGTGATTCAGAACTATTGAGGCATCTGTGTGCATGTCAGCATCCACATATTTATATTGTGTTCATTGCAACCCATTTCCACCCTGATGCTCTTGCAACACTTAAATCAGATCATCTTTTGCAGTAAACTGAACTTCAACACATTATTTTTTTTTAAAGAATCCTCACGTTTAGGGCTGAGGCATCACTATAGCCAAATTAATGGCAGTTAAAATTATTGGATCACTTTAAAATGTCGTATTCAACACATATATTTTAAACAAATTTATAATTTATTATGATGATTCAAAACTAAATTTTTGTTCTTCATAATACAAAAGGGAAAATTTCAAAGTATTAAAATTGGTTTATAGTAAACTAATTGGTTTAACATAAACTACAGTGCAATAATTGGGGGTTGTGTGCTGGACATTTTCGCAAAATTTTTTTTTTGTTTGTAAAATCATACTGTAGATCATTTTTAGGTCTACATAACATGAGAATTTGATTGTACTATTATTTGCATTTAAAATAATTCTAAAGCTATAAAATTAGAGAGAGTTAATGTATGGAACTAAACAATGTTTTATCCCTCTGATATGTAAATTGTAACAACTTCAAGTACAGCAAACCAAACTGGTTGAAAGTGATTGCCAGTTTGGGTTTGGCAAAATATTTTCAGAAACATTTTTATTGCAACTCTTTATCTCCTTCTTATACCAGTTTCCTGTTCTTATTGGGCTTTCATAAATAACTCCAAATGCTGAAAATATATGCCTTAATTTTTTATATTCAAGGGAAAATTCAGGATCTGAAGTACATGATGGATTTTATACTAACACATCTATATGCACATCACACTTTTTCTGGCAAATTAATCTCTCTGGTACTTCAAAAACATTTTGGAAAGCCTTCAGGTGAGAACTGGTATTGAATGGGGTAATTAACCTTGACAGTAATTTTTTCATATCAGAGCCAAATAGCGGTAGGAAAGATGTATTCACTTTTCACAGAGTGCCAGGTACTTATGGCCTGGAAAGAGGCTATAATGTGTTCAAAAAATGTGTATTTCAAGCAGGCATGGAAAAGGGTTCCAACAGAGATTCATCTCCCAAATTCCTGGAGAAGGACATGATTTACACAGGAGGTAATAGAGGCCCTGGCTGGATGTTTATAGTAGGTTATTTTCAGTCCTAAACCAGTGTGATTGTTTCCTGAACTAATGCAATCAAACAATATAATTAGATTATCCTAAACACTTTAATAATTATTAGAGATTTAATCTTAAATTCTTTTCTTCTGAAAAAGAATTATGAATAATAAAGTTTTATCAGTTCTGTATCGTAACTGCGTAGGTAAATCTGCTGGCAGTGCAATCTGACAGACAAATTTTTATGGTTTTAGGAAGTCAAAAACTAAAAGGCTCTTTGAATCTTATCCATTGCTCATTTTTCATTGAGTAAGTAGTATTCACTCCTTCTATTAATATTTCCATGGTGTGCATATGTTTTAACTGCTTAAGTTTCCAATATTCAAATTCAAACTGGTTTTGTACTTTGAGCTGAAAAGAGCTGTCTCACATGAAGTGAACTGAGAGTTTTTGAAATTAATAATACATATGACAAAGGACACATTTCAAGTTTTCCACAGGGTGCTGATGCTTAGATTTTTTTTTTTTTTTGAGGCAACATGCAAATATGTAAAAGATAATTTGAAAGGAGCTGAGCTAGACCCATGGCTAAGTGTCTTTAAAAATCTTACCCATCATTTGAATTATGATGTTTCTAAAAGTTATTCACTTTTCTATAAATTTTCCTACTAACTGGGTTTTCAGGCAAACAACAAATGAGATTTCTTAAGATTGTTAAGAAAGATGATGATATAAATTGGTTTTTCATCTACTTGCAAATCCTAGCTAAGTAGAAAAAATGCACAGGATGTGTAAATGTAAATTTCAAGTCTATTTTGGAAAAGATATATCTTCCAGTTGACCTAAGCAGCTTTGAATTTCATGTTTGCCTTCTGAATCCCAGTCACTGAAGTCTTGAGAGCTACATTGCCAGGAAAAGTCTTTGCACTTCACATACAGCTGACTAGTTCTCAAAATTCTGACAACTGCATTTGTGAGATCTTTATAAAACCATGAGGAGAGTTTAGACGCTGCTTAAAGAGTGATTTAGATTCCTACTCTGTAGGGGTTGAATATCAGCCTAAAAGTTTTAGTGGAATAGAGCAATTATTGGTGGGTAAATTGTGCCAATAAACTACAGTTTATTGGAGAGAAAGAACAAGTTCTGTTTTAAAACTTTAATGGATAAATGTAGTAGTCTTAAATAGCTTCTACAGGTGTTCTACTGATTTATTGAATGCATGAATTGTCCTTGGAAGCTAACAGAAAATTCATGGCAGTCTGTTGCTTGCAGTATGACTTTTAACAGAATACATTGTTCCATGTTTCTTTCAACAATTCAGGGACGTATCTCACAACTGGACAATTCAGACACTTAAAAGAACTTGTGTTTACAGATAGGCTTTTGTTGCAGGGAAAGAAAGCTACTACTGCTCCTCAACTGGCCTGTTATGAACTCTTTTGTTTATATTTTTCCTTGTATATGTCGATATCTAAGGAGATAAGTTGTTGTAAAATATGTTATTATAAAGGAATTACCTAAACAAGCTTAATTTTCAACTAATTAAATTAATTAGATATCGTGAGGGACAACTTTTTATGTTGTGAAGAAGAAACACACTTAATACTAGATAATAAAAAAGTAGTCAGTAATATGTGAAAATTACATGACAAAATGAAGATTGTGATTAGTATGCAAAACAGAGGTTTCCCTGTTCTAATGCTGGCAATTTCAATATTAGAATGTTAAGCACAGTCTCAAGACACTGCAGAACATACTGTGTGTCTTAAGAAGAAAGACCATGTGAGAAAGATAAAGCTTTCCCAGACTTCTTAAACAGTGCCCTCTTCCTCATAGGATTGAGGTTTTCTGGTAGAATGCACAGGACCTTTGTTAAGAAAATAGCAAATGTCCTTAAAGACTGATAGCATTTAAACTAGAGGGGAAAAAAAGACAAAAATTAAAATAAAAATAAATAAGTAAACAAATTATGTGTTTAAAATTTCTCCTGCCTATGTGTAAGTACTCACCTTGTCCCAGACACTTATAAGCTTCTGTGGTTGACAAACAATAATTACAGCAGTAAACTCCAAAAGTGATTTCAGGAAGGTAAATAAAAATATGCCATGAGGTTAAAGATTTTATGTTCTTAGCAAATTTGTAACTTTATCCTATAATTTTAGCTATATTTTCTCTGTAAATTTAAGATACATCAGATTTTTGCCACTCAATCAGCAAGTACATCTAATCCCACGTAACATTCTTTAGAATCCTATATAACCATCTGAATACTTTAATTCTAAATCAAAACTCTCTTTTCTTGAATATAAAGAAATAAACTAACCTGGAGGTATCTGTGTAGATGGCAATTTTTCTAATGCTACCAAATAGGAGTACATTTACTCTGCAGTTCAGTGTGTCACAGCAGACGAAGGGAGGTGATCCTTCCCCTTTGTTCAAACACTGGTGGTGTCTGACCTGGAATACTGTGTCCACTTCTGGTCTCCTAAGCACAAGGGAGGTGGGGACATACTTCAGAGAGTCCACAGAAAGGCCACAAGGACGATGAAGGGTCTGGAGCAGCTCTCATATGAGGTAAGGCTGAGAGAGCTGGAACTGTGCAGTCTAAATCCCCTCAGGGGGATTTGTTAATGCATAGAAATACCCACAGAGAGGGGGCAGCAAGGACAGAGCAAGACTGGTGAGAGCACCAGAGGTAATCAGCACAAACTGAAACACAGAAGGTTCAATCTGAACATCAGGAAACATATTTTTATTGTGAGGGTGACTGAGCCCTAGTACAAGCTGCCCAGGGAGTTTGTGGTCTCTGTCCCTAGAGATATTCATGGTCCTGGGCAACTCTCAGTAGGAAGTCCTTGAGAAAGGTGTTTGGACCAGGTGACCCCCAGAGGTGTCTACCAACCTCACCCATTGTGGGAATCTGTGATCTGCCTTGATGTGGAGGATTCATAATCACATTAAAAAAAAAACAAAAAAAACCAAACAAAAAACAAAACAAAGCAAAACAAAAAAAAAAAAACACAGAAAAAAACCCCCCTAAATGAAAATGTCTACATATAAGACTTGATTTAATCATCTCATGCTTTTGAGAAGCTACTGGGTATCAATTTAGCTTCCAAAAGTCATATCCTATCTGCCAGGTCTGTGCAGATGTCTCAGATGCCACAGAACATGTAAAATGACATTATATGGGAACATTTACATTGAGAAAGCGCCTGCACCAGACTGAGACAAATATGTACACATTTGATTAGAATTAATTTTTTTTAATGAAAGTCAGTAGAAGAAATACAAAAATTTCTATTGAACCTGAGATTGAAGAACCATTCTTCAGTTCTTTACCCTAGCTCAAACCCCTACTGAAGCTCAACCTGCAAGGGACATTAATTCCATAGAGCAATATCAGTTGTCTGCATTTCAGAAGGCATTATCTATTCTGTGGACCCTTTGAGAACTTCCACAAATAAATTCAGAATTAGAGGGATGACGATTTATGCGAAATTTTAAAGTTCTATAAGGATTGTTATACAGTAATCAGAATGGTGTTCAAATTAAACTTCACAAATTTCTTATGTTTCTCTAAATACTATTCTAGGCCTCAGTATAAATTAGGACAATTATGATGTCTTTCAGTCTTAACAATTATGTTTTTTGAACTGTTTCCCAAATATTTTTTTCCTGTTTTTCCCCTCCTACTTCAGCATGGTGTCTAGCCTCACTTAATCCAGAATCCAAATTCCATCTAGATGTAGTCATATATACATAGACATATGTATACACTATATATTTCTGAGTGATCAGAAAAATTAAATATAAGATTCTCATATCAATATATCAATTTAATAGAAAAACCCTCTTTCTTTTTTAATATTTATCATGAATATGATGTTGGAAAACACAGTTATCTATTAGAACAAATAAACATAGCCAATAGATTAATATATCAAACCACAGAAATACTTGCAACAGAATCTAAACTACCATCATATTTTCACACACAGTAATTTGAAACATAGGCAGTATGATCTGTTTTCTCTTTTGACATGCTGGAACCAATCAAGTATCACCTAAGCAAGGTATCATTTTGCCTGAGAGGTCAACTGGACATTTCAGAATGTAAATGGTCATATGGTAACCTAAAGCAAAGCTGACCATGGCAATTTTTAATTTTGGAAGGCCATGGGCAGACAGAGCTTCTTACTTGGATCTATTGACTGAACAAAGTAGCTAATCAAAGAGAACAGAAATTCTGCCCTGTGAAGTGTCATTTCTAAGATATAATCACACTGTCTGTCTCTTGAAATTAACTGGCTTCAAAAAGTCATACTTTTTGATCTATAGCAGCAAAGTAAGCACTTGAATATTAATTCTTCCTAAAAATAATAGAAGTGTCATGCCTATTTTTTTCCAAGCTAATAAAATATACCTAAAACTCCATGTCTCCTTTTTTTCTCCTTTTAAATAACTCTATTATTTACATTTCTCAGTGAAATCTTGGTTATTAAAAGAGTAATTTTTCTCTATAATCTGACTACTTGAAGAAAACCACAATAAGAAATGAAATGTTAATGTGCAGTTTAGAAATTTCTTTAAAATTATTTCTTTTTAAAGAAAAGTAATCAAATGGATGTGTCAATTAATACACAGCAAGCAAGAGCCAATTATGGAAATGATGGCTCAAGGTTAACTTGCTGCTATATTTTATAATTCAACAACTAGTGAAATCAACTTGTTGTTTCTGTAATAGATGGTTATGACAAAGCTAAAGACCTCAAAATGTTTTTGTAGTCCCCTGTCTAATTAACATTTCTCTTGTACGACCTACATTTCCCACAACAGTAACTGCAAAGACCCTCAAAAGACTGCTCTTGTTTGAAAAATCTTTTGTAACATGTTTAAGAGATCAAAGGCAGAGCAATCAGTGTTTACACACCTTCAGTTTGAAATAAGCCATAAAATAAAGTAATATTGCTACAGCAATTTGCAGAGGAAAACCTTTGCATGCTTGTGCCTCTCACTTGACTCTAATGGAAGCCTACAGATGCTGTGCTCTAATAACACGTGTGAGTTACAGTTCTTTGATTTTTTTCCCTGTCTTTTCCATTGTATCTATTTTTTTTTTCTTTTAGAATGAAAGAAATATAGAAAGAAATCATACTGAATGTTTTAATGCTAATGATATTCAGCTAAGTTTCAGTTGCCATCAGAATCTAATACATCCTAGGTAGATTTACTGCCAGAATATGGTTACAGAAAATGAAGTATTGCAGTCAATAGGAATATAAGTACTTATTTTAAGGATAAATAGTGAATTTACTTTACTAAATCTTTTTAAATTACTCTATTTTTTGTCTGTATTTTGACATAGATGAACTTTAAATTTACACTGGATAAATTATATCAAAATTTACCTTTTATGTACTTTTTTCTCCGAGGTGCTAATGGAGTGAACTCTGAAAACATTGACTCCAATGTCTAAGTAAGTCCAGTCTTGTCATTTTCTGCTTAGTACAGTAATTTGTACAGCAAAAATCACAGAATCTCAGAATAGTCTGAGTTGAAAGGACCCAGAAGCATCATTGAGTCCAACACTTAAGGAAAAACTACTGCAAATGTACCAATTACAAGCCAAGGGGAAAATAAAGAAAAGTGTAGGAGACCTAGTGTGGATGTATTTGAAATTTATACTTCATATAAATGTATTGTTTCCCTACTTAGTCTGAAATTTTGTTGCCGCTAAGGAAGATGACCTGGTATTTGTATTCTGGCATTTATAAGCAAACCCAAACCCCATAGAGTACTGACAAGAGAATTGCAGAGATTTTTTTAAAAAATCCATTAAAACTAAAGGGAGATAAGAAGGGGGTGAAGTGGTGCAGGGAGGAGTGACCTCACTACTGTCTAAAATTTCCTCATGAGGGGGAGCAGAGGGAGGTGCAGATCTCTTTTCTCTGATGACTGATAAAACACGGAGGATTGATTTGCAGCTGCAACAGGGGAACTTCAGATTATCTAATAGAAGAAAGTTCTTCAGTGAAGGGATTGTCAAGCACTGGTATCAGCTCTGTGGGGAGGTGGTGATGGCTCCAACACTGTTGGTGTTCACGAAACGTTTTAGAAATAGGGTTTAACTTTTATTTTGCCCTGTATGGAGTCAGGAGTTGGACTGGAAGATCTTCCTGCCTCTCCTCCTAATCAGGACATTCTACAAATCTGTGATTTTTAAATTCTGAGAAATGAGTGTTTTGCTCAGGCTCACAGAGCTTGCATATTGTCATCTTTTCAAGCTGGGAAAATGAAACCTTTTTTTTTTTCTTTGCCCTCTTTACTGAGTGGAACCACAAAAGGCACATTACTTTTACTTTCTTGATTAATGTCAGAAAAGAAAAACAGGTCTGTGTTTAAAATGTGTTAGCTGGTATATTGTACTTATCTTTATCTGTGCAGAGGAAAATGTGTAATGCGTCCTTACAGGCCCACACCACCAAGTTGACAGATGTTGGCAATCTCATGTTAATATCAGTGAGAACAAGGATTATTTGCATCCCAAAATCTCTGTAAATGCTACAGTTTGAAAAAAAAACTAAAAAAAAAAAAAAGTAAAAATTATGGATATTACCTTGAAAAACAATCATAATCAATTTACACTGTATTTATATATCAGTAGGAGAAAAGGTTCACTAATGTGTACAGGCTATCTGTATATTTCAGACTCTATTATTATTTAACATTTTAACTAGCAGTGTACCATCCCTTCTGTTTCCATGAGGAAAATAATATACTCCTATGGAAGTGATGTTGTTTTTCCTTTTTAATTATTTCAGATGATTTATCTCATCATGTGCATTACAGAGAAGTGTATTGCACTGGTAGTTAACTCATATCTAAATGCCTTCTTTCCCACAACTTTCTGAAAAATAAAAATATAATCATCTTGCATTTTTCCTGTTTACATTTAGTACTTCTTACAATAGAAAATATTTGACAGGTTTATTAATCTTCATGTTTCATTGGACCAACTGAACCACAGCTAAGGTCAAAAAGATTTTTGTGAAAATAGTTTGACGTTAACTTCAGCTAAGTTACTGTCTTTTATTTATCAATCTTGCTCTGAAACACGTGATACAAAACTTCAGGGAAATAAGATAACCATCCTAAGGTTCCTGAGTGATATAATTCTTTTTAAATTATAGAGTAAGCTTCTGAATACAGATACATGGATTAGTTTGTTATGCAAGTTGAGGGCAAGGACTTTTAATATTTTGTTCTCTTAATAAGTGAAGTGTCAATTTTTTTTATCTTCTTTCATTGTTTCTTAAGTTGGTGTGAGCTAAATTTTGTTTTAATTAAGACAGTCATGTTTAAGCAGAACATCTGGTCTGATGAGTCTAGGTAAGGCCAAAATACAAGAAGCCTTTATGCTCTAAAGATACTTAGGTAAGATAGATAGACTCTGATCATAGCTTCCCCTCATTCCCTTTTAACCAAAGTAGAAAATCATAAATTTAAAGAGCTATCTATGGTTACACAAATACCCTGTAAGATTTTTCTGGTGGTCTTTGGCAAGGGTCTGCAGAATTTCGTAAAATTCCTACTTAGTGGTAACTTCCTCAGCAGGCAACCTATATTAGGATCCCTCTTTTCCTCTTATAGTCAGTCTCTTTCAGACATCAAGTGAATCCACTTTAATATAAAATCAACTTCCTGAGTGACTTAGTTGTACTAAATAACTATTTGTTATTTTATTATTGTTTTTTCCTCAATAACTATTGCTTGCTATTGAAACAGTAAGAAAATATGTATGTAAACATAATTTCTGTTATTTTGTATATTTACTATCGTTAAATTCAAATGTATCCTTATGAATACAAATTTTATGGTTATATCTATTTATTTATGCAGCTTCTCTGGTTTAATGCAGACTTCTTGGTTGTTAACAGAAAATCTAACTTTAGTGTTAAAAAAAAATAATAATCAGTTTCCTCCTGGATTCCTCTTTTGACTTTTTATCTTATCACTCACTCTGAATGATTGTGGTGTTTTGTTTACTTGTCTGTATGTTTTGTTTTTAAAGACCTACTTTTTCAACAGTCAATATTAAAACAAACTTAAAAACTGTCTTCACATAAGTTAAACAACATTATGATCATTATGGTATAGTTGCTGAAAAAATAAAAAAATCTTAGAAATTTTTAGGGGATGAGTAACTATCCTTTCTGGAAAGTAGATTATTTAGATTATACCTCTGTGGTTTATTATCATACACATTGAAAAGTCACGTCCCATTTTTCAGTAGGTGTTTTCTTCCTGGCCATTGAAAATTATAATCAGCTATTAAAATTGATCAAGTGTGGAAAAGTGTCATTTAGCTAAAAAATGTCAAGTACATAAGTCTCTACTTTGGCAGCTTGATTAAAAAGAAATGTATTTTTAAAATATTACTTAATAGCAAAAGAGTTGAATTTTGTAATAAGAAATTGCACCCCTGTGGACTAGATCTAAATATGATTATGAAAGTTTCTTAGATCACATTTTATTAAATTTATTGAGAAATCCAGATTTTCAATATATTCACTTATTTACCGTATTGAACTATATTCTTAAAATCCAGACTGGAGTGCTCATATGGATGTGCTGATATTTTGATATAATTTATTTATGAACAGAATATGAGTTATTTTGAACGGTTTAAAAGTAAATGTTTTCTCTGAGGACTGATACAATCCACCAAAAAAATAATAAGAATAAATTTTATTGGTCATAATAAGAAGAGAAATGCAGAATTCACATTGTCTGCAAAAATTTTTCTCCAGATAAGGCTTTTCTGGGGAGGAATTCATGGGGTTGGCAGGGGGAGAGGGGGACAATGTCCATTTTTTAGCTGGGATATAAAGCTCTTAACTAAACCAGAAGTTAAAGTCTGAGTCAACCAAGAAAAAAAAAAAAATCCTTCTTATAAAGCAGCAGTGTTAACATTGATTTAATCAATAAGGTGCTGGTACATTATCTTTTACCCCAGTTCTTCCACCGTTGGACGGTTTCCCTCTATTATAATATATCAGATATCCTCCTTATGTTTTCTGATGTTTGCTGCAATCTTTATTACAGGACTAGCAATTTTCTGTTACTTTCATTCTAAATGTATTTTGATGTCCTTTGCACAGATAAGCTTTCTGTAACTTTGAAGAAATAGGAATCATCTCATCATGTAATTTAGTACACCCAAGGTGCGTTCAAAATCCTGTGATTGCATATAACCATGACTATTTTTTACTTAGAACACTCAGTCTGCTATACATGATTATTTTTACACTAGCTATTCAGAAAAGATCTGAGGGCATCTCAAGGTTAATACAACAACAAAAAGAATGTACAAAAGAAACAATTCTTGCTTATTTGTTTCCCTACATTACAGATAATTTTTCTGTCTTCCCAGGAGTGTCAGTGTCAGTGGCATTCCTTCTCAATTCCCTGTGCTTGTGTGATTCGATAGAAAAAAAAAACCAGTTTGTTTGTTATGATTAAATATCTCGATAGGTGAATATTAAGGTAGCTGTATTTGATTATTTTCTTAGAAATACGGCCTTGCAAGATCAATCTTAAAATTAAAATGGAAGGACTTACTGGAAGAACAATACAATGATGATTTAAGTGGGCAGCACTTTGAGCAGAGAAAAAAATTATTTGTCCCTAACAAAAAACATCAGCAGAGGGTTGAGCTATGCAGATTAAGAAAATAACCCTAAAAGCAAAGAATGTTCATAACTAGATAGAGAAATGTAGTCAAAATCTGATATGTCCTCATTTTGCTTTTCAAGATAAAATGTTGTTTTTAAAAGCAAGTCAATATGATACAATGAAAATCTGCTTTGTGTGCAAACACTATGGAGCAAAATTACAAATACTTTTATCATTTTTTCAAACACTGAAAAACAGGTTAAATCAATGATTTTTTATTATTTCAAGTAATTGAAAATTACCCAGAAAGATTACTCTTTTTTTGAAGGAAAATACATTTAGAAACATGTTCCTGTTTCCTAACTGGGACTTCAATGCCATCAACATTAAATACAAAATTTTTCAGGAAAAAAAGTAAGCATTTTTTTCTAGATTTCTAAGTATTTCTCATTTTCTGCCAAAAATTTTCAATGTAGGAGCATGGTTTTGTAATTAATGCACATGACTGAGTCCCAGACGCTTGTATTCTTGTTTTGCTTTTTTAACCAAAACCTAATCCCATCATGATTTTTTCAAAAATTGCTTTTAATCCCGTAACTGATTTTCCAGCATTATTCCCTTAAACATTATTCAAATTTCTCTCAAGTGTCATAAACTAAACTTCTGTTAAAATCAGTACCTCAAGAACACAGACCTCTATGTCTTGCATCAGCTTTTAGATCCTTCATTACAAGTGAACTGATTATATTCAAGTACATATTCTCAGGAATGCTAGGCATCTACTAGTAAGTTAATTAAATTTCTCCATAACACATAAAAAGCAACTTACATTTATTTTTATCTTTTTATAAAATGGCAATAGAACTGTTCAGAATACATATAATATATTGTAAAAAACAATGATACTCAACTTTTTATTTAAGTCAATTCATCTTTTCAAATGCTTTGCAACTGTGTTTACTCACTCAACTTCTTAGTTTTAAAAAATCAAGTAGGAATCTATACTGTAAAAATCATTATGCTTTCCAAAATTATTTATGTAAAGAAAGGAGCTTTGAAATACAAACTTTATTGAGGAAAAAAATACTTGCACCAATTCTTTTATTACTAACACTAAAAAAAACCCAGAATTGAGTTTCTGCTGTGTGCATGGATAATAAATCACAACTAATTATTTGTTTTATTTTACTCTCTTAGAATTTTCAGATGAAAAGACACTAGAAAATTAATTTAATGCTGTGGGCTCTTATTAAGGACTTTATTAGTGCTGTGTGTGGACACTATGGAAATCAAACTTCCCATAAAATCTGATTGTGAACATGTTTCACATAATGGCAAGAAAACTAGAGATACAATTGAGAAAGCATTGTATATTCACTCAAGGAGAGAATCAACTAGTAAAACATTTCAGATCCTATTTTTGTTAGATGAATGCTAAATTCTTCTTTCTATATACAAGGCATTTTTCTTTAACTCATGTAAAATGCACTTGATATAGCATAAGAGATAGTTGAGACTCATGTAACTTTTGAACGAGGTATGTATTTCCTAGAAGATCATCACTGAATAATAAACAACTAAAATTGCAGGCATGGATTCAGAATTTTAAGTTTCCCTTGCTTCTAGGTGAATCCTTAGGTATAATTTGCCATTTATTTGTTTCTCTGGTCCAAAATACCTCTGGTACTATCATCCCAGGGGGCACTAGAAATATTTCTGCTTATGATATTCATGATCCAATGGAGATTGTACTCAGCTGTGGGATAGGAGAGCTAAACTTTGTCTGTCTCTTCCTCATATTTTAGAAGGTGGATTCTTAATCCATAAGGGCCTGCTTTTACTCTACAACTATGAAAAAATGGTCACACTTCTCCATTTTATGCCTGTCTCATAGAATGACCAAGATCCCAAATGGATGTGTGCATATAAAAAATCTGGGATAAACCTTATAGCAGCCTTCTAGTACCTAAAGGGAGCTTATAAAAAAAAGAACAACTTCTAACACAGACAGATACTGATAAGGAGAAATGATTCTTAGTTAAAAGAGGGGAGATTTATGTTAAACTTTAGGAAGAAATTCTTTACTCAGAGGAGAGTGCAGCGCTAGAACTGATTGCCCAGAGTGTTCAAAGCCAGCCTGCATGGGGTCCTAATCAACCTGATCGCAGTGGAGGGTATTCCTGCCCATGGTAAGGGGAGTGGAATTCCCTAAATGATCTTTAAGGTGTGCTTCTAATTGAAATAATTCCATGATTCTGTGATTCTGCGATTTCCTGTGATCCTCTGTACTTCAATAGGAAGAAGTAGAAACCAAACAAAAGCAATGTTCTCTGAAGGCATTGAAAGAGCAGATACATTAAGTGGAAAGGCAAAGCATCAAAATTATGTGGATTGATTTATTCACCCCTGCATCTCATCTGGGTTGTCTGTCTGTTCATTGACTGCACAGGACATTTATTCAGATAATTCAACTGACCATATCACCCTCTGTGGGACTCACAATCTAAAATTCTTGAGGGGCATTCCTCCTCATCTGAAAAAAAAGATATAATATCTTGCATTATATTTATCAGAATGAATACTGCATCTATATGGATCCAGAGTTGTTTAGGCTAAGTAGTATTTCTCATTCTCATTGAAACCCTGCAGAACTAGAGTGTGCTGCTTTCTCTTAGTTATAATCATTGTCTAACAACTCAGGTAAGATAAGTTTATTGCCTCACATATCCTATGAACTGTAACACTGTACTTCTACATTGATCCTTACAGTTTTCAGCTGTTTGACCAGCTGGACTTCTTGTTTATGGCCTCAGCCAGCTACTCATTAGGGTCTGAGCAGGCTCAGATAATGAAGACAATAGAAGCAGATACCAAGTGCCTATATCAAATGTGTCAGAGCAGACATAAGTACAAAGCAAGTAATTCAATAGATTGCAAATCAGTTTATTCTTCAGTTATCAACTTTCAAATTTCTCTTAAACACCTGGGTTCTTCTCTAATATATTCCTGAAATATGCCTCACTGTATTGTAAAGAGAAGAATCTTGTTGATTGTGAGATTTTAATCATATATGGCTCCCTGAAAAATGAACAAAAGTTGCTAGACAGTAAAAATAATTATCGTTCTGTTTTAATATAGTCAAAATGAGAACAAAATTTGTGTTTTCATCTAAAGTACTTGATTTTGTGTCTGATTTCAAGGCAAGAAGACCTGCCACTTAAGTACGATAAAATGGCAGTTTCTCTTGGCTGAACTTTTGGAAACAATTCCTTATGGCATTTTTAAAATTGCTTAGACCATCTAATGTTTGCTTATCGATCCTATTTGTTTTAAGTAAGTCCCAGAATGAATTTGCTTTTTAATGTAAGAAGAATTCTTATAGTCGGAAATTGCATGGTCTGTTCTTATGTGCATTTTTCTTATCATGAAAGAGTCTATCCCTGCAATTCATTAAAAACTCCAATTTATTTTTCTCCTAGCAGTATTATCATTCGCTTTGTTATCATTACTTTTACTAATCATTACCTTTGTTATACAATTTTTGTTCATGCATTCATTTGTTCATTTTTTGTTATTTCAGTCTGTGATTCTGTAACCTAAAATTGTGCTCATTTTTCAAGAGCAAATTCTACACTAGATGACATTTGACTTACCTCTCCTCAGATAAATTATGTAAGACATAGTAAAGAGCATGAAGCTAATTGTATGTTGCATGTTTTTGTCTTTGAAAATATTTGTAGACAGTAGTGTAACAAAATCTGAGGTTCATCATACTCAAAGACTCAGCATTATATTATTTTCATATTTTTATTTTAAATTTATTATAAAGCCTTTTCCAGACTTGGTGGTACATTTAGATCTTGCAGAAACATATATTAAGGAAAATATAAAAAACTGCTTTTCTTTGGAGTGATGAAGAAATAAAAGACATACAATCCTTCTGATTAATAATATGTATATGTGATTAGTCCCTTCACTCTGAAGAAAGTGTGTATGTCTTTATTTTCTTCAATTGATGCCTTTTCCTGATCTTAAAATCAAGAATCAAACATGGTTAGGAGGGAAAAAGGGGTTTTACCTCAGTATTTATTTTAAGGATCCTTAGGTGCACTACGTCCAGGTCAAATGCCCTCCAATGCACACCACAATGCACACCCACAAAAGATCTGGTATCACGTTATAGGTCTCACTAATTAGCATATCTATCAGAGATTCCCCAATGAGACACTCGAGTGAGCCCCCCTTCCCAAGGAGCCTTCCCCTGGATGTTTCTGTCTTAGTTTACAAAATGTTTCTGGAGAAGACCTTGGGGTCTGGGGCTTCTAAGATGTTTACTCTCTTAACAAACTAAGAAGGTAGTCCAAAAACCACTAAGAATACAAAAAGCTATAAGAGGTATATAAAAGGGGTATAAAAGAAGAGGCAAAAAATCATCATGGAAATACAACTAGAAAGGAAAACAGTAACAAAACCAACAGACACAGAATTCATGTGATCATATGGAAAGGCTTGAAACAGATTTTTTCTAAAATTTTTCATGAGACAACTCAAAAAGAGTCTAAAGATAGCAAATAACAATATAATAAAATTTTTGATGGCCTAGTTTCTGGCATAGTCACCAAGTGACAAAGGCTGTGGTGAAAGAAATGAGGGGGATTTGATGTCTGAACCTTACATATCTATTTAGATTTTTTTCAGGAATCTGCATGGAAGAGATGGTAGGTGTCCATTCAGATAATTCTGAGTATTTAAACCTATGTGATTTGTATATTTTACTGGTTTGATTTGAAGGGGTTATGTGTGAAATTTCTGTATTGTTATAGGTTTATGTATGTTTCTCTATGTTACAAAAATCAAAATAGGCTATTTCTATTCATATGTATTATGGTGTTATTTGATAAATACTATTAGAACTTTAAAATATTGGCTGCACCCTGAAAGAAACCACATTACTTCAACATCACTGTGCAAAATGGAAGGTAGGAATGTGATTAAAAGAATAAAATATTCCAAGAAAAAGAAGGAAACAAATGTTGACACAGACTCAAGAGAAAGAGTTTGTGAAAAAGACTTTGTTTGCTCAGGGAAATCACTGTTTAGCCAGCTGGAGTCTAAGTTCCCACCAGAGTCTCCCATACTCACAACTTTAAAATCATGAGAGGAGCAATTCTTCATAAGGCACTTTACACAAGAGTATGCTCAGTTTAAATTTAGTATTAATATGCTGGAAATTATTTGAGATAGTCAATTCTTCTTGTGTCACAGTGTTCTTGCACTAGTTAGATAAAGGAAGCATAAGAGAGAGGAAGTAAGAATTCAGCTATCATTCTCTAAGGATCTTGTACAACTAAAGAACCAAGTAAAGAGGAAGGAGAGAGAGGAAATAATGAAGTGATCTTAAAACTGAGATATGAAGCCAGGGATAGATGAGAGAAGAACAGTTGAGTAATTCCTCTCATCTTCAAATATGTACAGTGATACAGGGAAAATTGAGGTACTGGATTGTGTACACTTACGATTTGTTGTCTCAAACTATTCTAGAATTTTAGGAGAGGCTTGGGGCTACTTAAAAAAACAAGCAGCTTGAGACCACTTTTCAAAACACAATATCAACTTTTCTTCACTTATTGCATGTCATTGTAAATTGTATCTCATTATGCCAGCATATTCTGGGAAAGGATTTTTGGGCAACTTTTTTATGGGTGGCATTTAAGTAAAACCTTTTAAAATTAAGTCCTTGCTGCCTTTGTAAAATTATGGCTCAAGCTTGTTACTTTGGCTAGAGAAGGACTGTGAGAAAAGTCTGTGAGAAGAAAAACAATTAATTTTTACCCATGAGAATGCAGTATCAACAGAAGCAAGAAAGCTTAACAATAGAAGGAGAAAACAGCAACATATCCGCACCTGTTATTTGTCTGAATGCTTGAATGCTTATGCTATAGGTAGCCAATGGTAGGATGTTGTGGCTAATAATAGCCAATGAGTCTATTGTAGTAGTTTAGCAGCCAGTGAACCTGTAACACGAATGATAACATACAAAAGATGTATAAAACAGGTTGATTTTTTTTAATAAATGGCTTTTTGCCCTTTGTCCAAGGCACTTGCCTAGAGGAAGGGACAAATTCAAGGCAGGCAATACTTTACTGTAGGTCATGCTCTAGCTTGAAGATTTTGGGCCCAGAGGATAAGACTCACATAGAGAAATTTACTAAGTGTGGCCTACTGTAAGGTTTCCTCTGAAAGATTAAAGCTTCCAACATTGCCTGTAGTGCATTTAGTAAAAGGAGAATGAGACACTCCTGAAAAAATCACCGAGTCCTGTGCTGCAAACCCTATAACCACCTCTAAATAAAATAAGGTCTTTTAATACAATGGTTCAGGCACACTCACAGACGTAATGTGATTACTAACTTATTTGAAATAGATTTCAAAAGTAATTTATGTAGACAAAATACTGTACATGATGCAGTTATAAGATTATTCAGTTTCATATTTTTCCTTATTTTTTCTTTGAATTATGAGATTAAAGTAAATTAAAATAAATGTCATTCTCATACTGTTTGCAGTATTTTTCTTTTTAACTAAGACTTTATATCCAATGTCAGTGTTCTCAGAAAAATTTCAGAGACTTCAGTATCTTTTCAGAAAATATAACTCCTTGTGGCACTAGGAGTGCCACACACACAAAAGAAACTAATTTTTTCTAATTTTTGCAATGAGAGAATGACTGTTTCTGCAGTTTCTTATTCTGTGATTTCTGTTACTTTTCATCATCTGTCTTTTGGAAAACTAAATGTTTGGATTAATGTTTTCCATTTCCCATGCAGATGATTCTATATGATTATAGTAAACATTTAATGCCAAAGACAAAACAAAATCAATTAAGACCATATTTATACTATTTGGTTCCTGATATGGATCCCTATATTCTCATCCCAATAGTCCAGACAGAAAGGACTGCGTCATAGTTCCTTGACATATGTGTACCTGAGGAATCAGAAAGATGTAGCTGTGGGATGCAAAGGGAAAGGAAAGCACTAATGTGCATTTACTTGAGAATGTAGGGTCAGGACATGGCTGGAGAGGACGGCACAAGCTTCAAAGTTTTTCCATATCTGGTAGCTTGGATATGGTGTACAAGTTTGAGGCTACAGATATGCTCAATCTTTAACTACTGGCACAAAAAAGATACTGAGGTTTTTGAAGGGAAATAAAAGATTGCAGAATATTGTAGAATATTTTCTTAAGTTTAGGCAATGTTTAGATTCCGAGCAGAGGGGGATGGTGCACCAGTGTGTGTGTGTGCTGGCGCTCTCATGTTAACATTTTAAGAGAAATGTAACAGAATATTATAGCAGTCCAGAGCAGCAAATTATTTACCTCTTAGAAGCAAATAGATCCTCTGTCTTCCTGTGGTTTACTGTCACAAAAGTTAGGAATTTAGTATCTAAACAAATATTGTTAATATTTGACACTGGGAGAAGTACATTGCCCTGTGATCAGACTAAACCATTTAGCAGTGCCTCTGGCCTTGGACTCTAACACTGTTCAAGTCACTGTCCCAGTTAGTTCATCATGCCCTTTCCACTAATGATAAATAATGACTTCTTGAAGAAGAATAGTTAACCCTTACAAAATCTCACAAACTATAAATTATTATGGGTATCAAGGGGAAAAAATCCCACCTTTTTCAGCTCCAGTAGGAAAGTGAATTTTCTGTTTGTTCAAGAAAATGAGTTAATTTATTTCAGTAAATTTTCAGATAATATATTTTTATCTCATACTCAGCTGTTGCAGATGGAGTAATAGACTACACTCCCAAGAGAGAAGAGACTATAGACCTTATTGATACAAAGCAGTGAGTTAACAAAATCAAATATTAATGAGACAAAGGTTTAACAAGATTTGATGTCAAGGTACCACTTGACTATTTACTGCACAGATAACAGGGTCAGATTAAACTGTCAGGGAGTACCACCCATTGAGTCGTGGTTCTGGAAGAATGCCCTTGCTTTTTAAACTCCATCTCAGAAAGGCATCTAGATGTAGCTGGACCCAATCCTAGGCCAAAAGTTGGTCAATGGTTTATGTCTATAAAATTACATGTGCACAATCAATCCTTCATATAACTTAGTTAAGCTTTCAAATTAAACATGCTATTAATCAGTTACTGGGAATCTATTGGGGCAAGGAATGTCTGAGCCTCAAGGAATAACCTTGAGAAGCATCTGTAGTCAAGGGGACATCCTGGTGTGAAGTCCAGGGCTGTTCAGGAGAGGTCAACAGGCCCAGGCCGTCTGCTATTTAGAAATTAATGATTCACTTATACTCATATTTGCATACCTACAAGAGGTCTGGGTCATTGCTCCTAGACAGCCCCTGGAAATGTTGTCATCGGTTCCCCAAAGTTCAGAGTAAGCTGGATGCAGCCATCACAGACCCCACTGGTGACCATGGCTTAAAATTTTGAAGAATTGCACTGACCTTTTAAAGAATCACCTAGTGTTTAATTTCTTGTATATTGCACCAACAGATGTTTATATTGTCCTTTATGCATATACATATACATATACATATACATATACATATACATATACATATTTGCTTACTTGTCCTCTCCAGTGTGTCATGGTACTTCATTACAAAGAAAACATTTAACATTAATGACTCACATATTTGGGGTTATGAACACCAACAAAGATTGAGTTAATGATATCTGCTCTTCAGTCTCTGTCATTGCTGGAGCTCCAGGTGCTGTGTAGGACTTGTTCATTCAGCCTGTGAGAGTGGTAGGTGTTATTAACCTTCCTGTCACCTACCTCTGCAAGTACTGAAGAACACACAAGACCATTACATAAGAAATTGAAGCGAAATTCTAGAATAGTACATTCAGTTGAAACCCAAGGAAAAGTAGGTAGACAGAACCTATTTACTCAAGCTGGAATGAAGCCATGACAGC
Organism: Lanius collurio; assembly: GCA_020086605.1. NCBI lineage: Eukaryota > Metazoa > Chordata > Aves > Passeriformes > Laniidae > Lanius > Lanius collurio. The sequence goes on from JACBWW010000070.1 coordinate 889,051, forward strand.
AGGAATTAGTCTAATGATGTGTACAATGGGATCTTAAGTGGCTTGATTCTCTGAGGTCATACAAATGGTGACATATCAAGTGGCACTAAACACCTTACTACCAAGGGACTGAGGGCAAACTTGTGTCTGCTACCAAAATGTAGAGTCAAGCATAGGCCAAAAAGCATTAGAATCATATGGTTCTTACCTTCAAGAGCCCCTATTTCACTATTCCAGTCTTATTAATGTATCTCAGTAGCTTTGAGTCATCTATAAATATTATAGTGTGTCAGGAACTGCATGAAGCTCTTAAGGATGGAATCCATCACATTTGATTTCAGCCATTTGAAGTTTAGTCACCTAGATTTAACTCTTTGTTTAGTAGAATCATCTCTCTCTCTCCTTTCAAGGAATCACTATCATTTCTCATTAGTTGACCATCTCACTGGATAACTAAACTCTAGATGGCTAACCTCAGAAGAAAGGAACTACCTGCTGAGGGACAGACCTCTCCTTAAGGCCTTGTGATCAAAATATTAAAATAAAAAGAAAAAAACTCACCAAAACCAAAACAAAAAAACAAACCAAACCAAGAAAAAAAAAATTGTATAAAGAAAGGACAAGAAGTCTACAGTACCACATATCTTACCTCAAGATAACTTTTGTTAGAACTGTAGAAAAGGTTGGATTATACTTTACCTTTCCAATAGAGTGTTTTGTATTTTGACTGTTTCCATTTTATTTTGTAGGGATTGAGAGAAGTGCGTGTTTCCATGATAAATCTTGTTTAAAAGGACAGCTTTTTTTTCCTAATAACTTCATTTTTAATAGTGTATCACAGTGGAAACAAATTGTGCTCAGTGTGTATGTGTCCTGGAAACCAGTCTTGAGTATGTTCTTTGATATTTTATGTAAAAACACAAGATTATCTCATTTCTATGCTCACTGTACAGAAATCCATATGAAAAGAAAAACAATAAAAAAAAGCATGATTAAATGTAATATTGATTCTTGAAATACACAAGATTATTATAGGCAGACATGTCAAAAGATAAATGGGTATGATACCTGTTTGTTACCATTTGATACTCATTCCTTGAAATATGTTTCAAGAGCAGAATGAGGATACATACACTGCTGATGCTCAGACTGCATTTGCTGGAAAATTTATGACAGATACTGTAAGTAAAAATTTTTCAACATAAATAAATAAATAAATGGAAAGAAGGATTCCCAATTTTATACTTAAACTTCTCATTTCTTTGAAAAATATTAAGTTACTATATACTAGCAAGATGTTAGGCTTATTGATAGTTACATGCAAATGTCATCTGGAAATGGATGGTGTCTAAGAGGACACATATTTTGAAGGGTCATAGATCCTTGCCCTCTTCTTGTTTTGTTACCTAGATACTTGGTTTTTGGTGCCATATCAAACCTAAAATTTTAGGTTAGATGGACCTTCAATCTTTCCCCTTTTTGTATTAAGAATTTAAACTTATTCTGTATCTTCTGTATCTGAATCACTACACACATTCAGTTCCAAAAAATCTGGAAAGTAAATGGAACTAGTATTCTTGTGCAAGTAGTCACAAAGCAAGTGAACATAATTGTAACATTTCCCATACCCTTGAAATTATTATATGTGAAGATTAGAAATTAATAAATATGATGTTGATAATATTAAAACAAGATTAAAAACTAAATCTAAAAAAAAATATAAAAACCAATTAAGCTAAGAACATCTGACGCTAAATAAATTTTTTTTTGCCAAAAACCTTGCCTATGAATATAGAATATAGAAGTCATCTCATTAATGATGATATACCTGTTCTAAACCTCTACTTGCAATGTAACTCCAGCATTACAATAGAACATGTTCTACAAAATTTCATTGGAGACAGACGTTTCATTTAATTCACCAGGAAATATTCTAGAAATGTAGTTCTTGTCTCTCTGTGACCTTGAACACTAAAGAAGTTGGTGTTAGATAAATAGAGCAAGAATGGATAAACAATCTTTTCAATTATATAACAATAAATGAAGAATGACAGTTCAGTGTTATGATAAGAGTCTCTGGGGCACTTCTTTATTTGCATGGTTGTTTAATAAAAACATCTGCATGATAAATGCCGTGTGCATATGGACAGAATGTGTTCAGGAAGTTTCTATACTAGAGAGTATTCACATATTTACGAACTAAAGGGGAAGATTCAATAAAAATATTTTATTTATAAAATATATAAAGATGTGAAATAAAATGACATTGCAAACATAGAACTCGGCCAAATACCACAAAATGTCATTTGCTGTAGTGTAATCAGTTAGTTATGAGAAATATTTCCTATATTTTAATTTATTTATTGTCACAGAAGTGAGTCTGCAAAAAAGATAGGTAAAAATGTTTAACCATTATGATGGCACTTAGATGTCTCAGTAACAGTGTTGACATCTAAAGTTTCCTGATTTTTTGTAATGGAATACATTTATTGGGACACCAAATGTTCTCCACGTCATTTGCAAACAATGAATATACACAGTCCAGAGGATGATTCAGCTCACTAAACAGTCCCTTTTAGGTTTCCACTGATTATGGAAAAATAAGCTCCCAGTTTTGGTGCTTCAGTGAGGCACATAAACTTCAGTAGGGTACATCTGTAATTTTTTGTGTGCTTGCCTTTAAACATAGGTGGCAGCACATTTTTAAAAGACAAGTTACAATTCTCTGATGTGTTGAAATACCAAAAAAAGCATCAGAGAGGGCAAAGATCCACAAAATACATATGGTTATAGTGTGAGTCAATTTCTAATGCATTTTGACCTTCTATATTTTTGCAACTCTGTTTCTGGCACAGAGATATTGGCTTTTTAGTAGGGACAGAGCTTCACGACAAGCATTTTAAAATGGAAGGTTACTGGAGATTGGTGAACTACTTATTGTATTAGTACTGAGTTGTGCAGTTTTCTTTTTTGGGTTTTTTGTTTTGGTTTGGTCTGGGGTTTTTTTTTTGTTGTTTTTGTTGGTTGGTTGGGTTGAGTTGGGCTGGGCTTGTTTTGATTTGTTTTGAATTTATGTTTTATTATTTCCTTTGAATAATATTTTCTTTGTATTTTGAATATATTGGAAATGTGGATACAGTTCATTAGCACTTCATATAGCAGGATTTGGAAAGGAGATTTGTGTCAGAGGCTGAAGATAGGCAAGGAGACATAAAGGATAGGAAAATAACAAAAGTCTATAATGGAAAAATTAAATCGAGTCAGGACTGGGAAGGCAAGTAGATAGGAGTGGGAACACCAAATAGGAAACTATGCAACCTTGATACCGTCCCATTCTGATATGGTATTTAATTACAGACATTTTTTTCTACTATATCCCCACCTCATTCAGGCTGAAGGACAGTGGCTCAGGAAACTGCAGCTTTTCCATGATTTGTTTCATCCTCATTGTTCAGTGTGTGTCCCTAGGTGTTATTTACTGCATGATATTGAAACCCCTCTTTGTACACAGAATTATTAATTTCCTCATAGACTCATTCCAACCTTCACTTCAGCTGATTCAGCCCTTAGCTATATTCAGTCCCTGCCCATTAACTAAACTGTACCTTCTGATTTACTCTTTTCCCAGCTCTCCCCCTCAAATCATTCTTCCAGGCCCACTAAATAGTTCATAGAGAATGGAGTTGCTGACTCCCAAGGCTGTAAAGGAGTGAGCCTTTTTATTTTATTAATGCTCACTAATGGGTTTATTAATGCTCTGTAGGTATTTAATTTCATTGGTTTATGTTTTCTCTTAAGAGCACACACTCCGTCCTCCTGAGCTGTGCTGTATTTTGTATTGGCTGGCTAGTGGAGAAGTTCATTTTTCCTGTGCCATTACTGCCGTCTGCCTTGTCAGGCCTTTCTTGAAAATGAAAATGTGTCTCAACAACTTTGCCCTTGGTTAAATAAATAAGCCATAACTGTGGCTGTAACATCATTATCTGAGTATGAGTCTGAAGGTCTTGTAATTTATTATGGTGATGCAGCCATTGCATTGAAACTTGACTTTATTGTATTCACCTTGCTGCATGACAACATCTGTGCAGCACTTGTGGTGGTACTGGGAAAAGGCTCTTCAACTCTACAACTGCAAATCTATTCTAAGATTCATCCCCTCACACACAAACACCCCTTTAGTCTTTCTTCCTTTCAAAATCTCGGTGCTTGGACTCTTTGTTTTGCCTGTTTGAACTCCTTCCTGCTCACTGACTTTCAGCAGAAAGCACTGAAAGATACCAAAAGCGATTTCTGCAGTGCCAACACAGATGGTATTTCTGAAAAGAGAAATTAGGGGTGGAAGACTGTAAGAGCCATCTAGTACCAGCATTACTTAGGAGAAGAGGAAACACATTCTCAACTGATATAATTATGATAGTTTCCAGTCAATTAATCTTTAAAATTATTAATATTTTATCTGTATTGTCAAGCTTAATTGTAGGATTCAAAGTCCTTGAGAAGAAACAGCAAATAGTAATAATGATAACACTGCATTTCATTTCCATGCACCGTATGCTGACCTAGTGCTGTACAACACAGACATAGTGAGATTCCTTGGAAACAACACATTTTCAATTCTGTGCATGAATTATTTTATTCACAGTCTTGCATCTACCTTACAATAAAACTAATTGACAAAAATCACCATTTGAATAAAATGAAGGTGGCACTGTAGATCCTTTGGGAAATTTGTGTCTAGGTAAAAACCAGACTCTGAAAATGAAGGAGACCAGAGTTATGCACACAGTAACTCAAGACTAGTTGTTGTCTTTGGGCAAAGTCACAATACAGATATAATACTCACAGTCATTTAGCTCTTGCAGATGGTGTGAACACTAGGGGTTTAAGTCACATTTACGTTTTAAGAGTCCTTACAACAACATTTTGCTAAGCTGAATTTATGTTGAAGTAAGTAGCATTCTATATCATGCAGAAGGGTCAGACTTCTGGCATACACACTTAAACACTGAATTTCCTTTTGGAAACAAAACAAAAACTCCTTAAAACACCACCCACAAAACAAAAAAAAACCAACCTTCCCCCTAAAACAAACCACAGATTAAATTGAAAATACTTTTAGGGATTTTTATGAGTTATTTAGATTTCTTTTGGGGGTTTCTTTGATTAGTCCAGTGAAACAGATTTGCAACACTATACTGAAACATTAATTTCTTATCACAACCTCTTGATAATACTCAGAATGAATTAACAGAAGTATTATACATCTGTATAATCAAGAAAAGTAAAAAACAAGAAACCATAAACAGACGAAAAGTCACTCTTAGAAATCTTTTTATGGGCTTTGAAAATAATGTGTCCATATGTAGCTATGACTGAAGAGTAAACAATATAGTTTCTTCAAAAATAGAAATTGCCTTAGATTGTTCTAAATACACCTTCAGCTAGTGTTTTCAGATTTGAACATTTAAGCCAATTTCTTTTAAGTAAAATCATGTGCTGAAATGTCTGGGTTTTTTTGTTTGTGTTTTTTTTTTTGTTTTGTTTTTGGTTTTTTTTGTTTGTTTTTTTTTTTTTTTGTTTTTTTTTTTTTCTCTCAGTATTCCTGCTTATTTATTTTAATAAAATAGTGTAATCTGCTCTAGGCATTTTTTCATCCTTTATTGTTCCTCAGAAAGAGATTTTCTTTACTTCACTTTTTCCACAAATATTTACATTTTTGAATATACAATTAACATTTTGACTATTTTTTCTTCTTTACTTCTTCTATTTGCCCTACAGAACTTTCTTCTGATTTGGGTGTGTTTTGTAATCAGCTACCACTCTCTTTACCACTTCTTTTTTCCAATATCTTTCATGTCAAACTGCAGGGAAGAAAGGGCTCACAGGCAGCATGTGTTACAGGCCCTGGGGGTGTCCCTGTCAAAGGCAGTAGATATGCTAGACAATATCCCCATAATCCCTATCCTCGCCCCTATCCCACCTTCCCCTTTTATCCCATGACCCTTTATCCCCCATATATGCCCAGCCCAAATTTCCCTTTCTGGTTTTCCTCACAAAACCAGGTTTTTCCATTCGTCATGAATCCCTTTGCAATGCCGATGGGGGGATGACAAGGAGGGAGGGAAGAAATGAACTGTCATTTTCTAAGATTCCAACAGGTACAGAAAGGAAAAAAACCCTCTCCTGACTCAGTTTCCATCTGAAGCATGCTCAAGTCCTGTCTCCCTTCTGATGCTCCAAAGAAAATCTGTTTGGACATTTGGGGACTCAAGATAGTGTCTTCCTTTCCTTTGAAATTGTTTTGTTGTTTATCCAACTGTATTTTCCAATGTTCTTTATTTAATAAGAAAGGGTGAATTGTAGAGGTACCTCTCCCTCTGAGGTCCTGGGGGGAGGGACCCTGCAGGGTACGGGTCTGTCCCTGTCCCTGCTCCCATGTCATGTGTGCCCCATACCTGTTCCTGATTGGGTGGTTTGGGTGTTCCCGGGCTCGGGAAGAGAGCAGGGTCCCATGACTGGGTCTGCCTGGGAACTCCAGCCATGTGGCTGGAGGAATAAATCATCTCTGAACATCTAAAGAAATATCACTTCATCTTTCCTTCCAAGTCCATCGCTGTCTTATACTTGTTGTAAGGATTCCTCATTACAATATCAAACTGAAAACATATATGTTTTAAAACTTAAATACTCACTCTACTTTACATCTTTTTATATTTCAATTCTTTTTATCATTACTGGATGCTTTGTCATACTGTCTGTATTGAGTTTCTTTTGGTCAATGATATTTACTTTCTTCCCAGAAGCATATTCTCTACCTTATACTTTAATAAAATTAAAATGCCCATAGTAATTTTTTGTTTAGTGATTACTTTGTAATTGCAAGTACCTCATCTTTTTCTTTCTTGGCTGGCTGCCTTCAACCTTGTTAAATTTGCTCTTATTGAAATATAGCCCTTTTTTGTTTCCATTACGGTGTTTGAATTCTGTTTCTTCCACTGTCTAACTGTTCTTTAGAATCATTCTTCAGCAAATCTTCTTCTTTCTCTCCATCCATTAAAGAATTATCTCCATTTTGCCCTATGAAAGTGTCAACCACATTCCTGCTCATACTTATGTTTCGAGACAAACTTAGCATTATTTAAACAGAGACGGTAATATCTCTCCACATCTCTCTACTCCTACCAGTTTAATATTTTCTGCAGATCTCCTGATGTACTTTCTTCTGATTCTCAGATTGTTAGTGAGAGTAAAGAGAATCCAGTCCAATATTAATACCTAAAGAATGCCCAGGTACTGAAATAAGACTGATCACCTTCCCTAGATTCTCCTTATTGCCATTCCTGTAGATGACTCTGTGACATTTTCATTTTTTAAGTCATGGAGAAACTTCTGTCTTTCAAAGACAAGAGAGAGTAGTATTGTAAGGATGTCAGCAAAGTCCTTCAAAGCCCATGGCTGTATCCCATCAGATGCATGTCAGGGCAAAATGTGTCATTTAGAGGTCCAACTGATTTAAAATTCCAAGATTTGTATTAGCATTGCTTTATTGCCAGCTCTTTGTATCAATGCACAGTACTTTATCATATTTTTTTTTTCTTTCTTATGATCTGGCAGTTTTTTACTTTACTTAAGCTTCACAATTGAAAGCTAGCTAAGCAATTAAATTATTTTTTCTGCTACTGTTACACTTAGCTTCTAAACAAGAACATGTTTTATGTTCTAGGTTGAACAAGGTAACTTAGAAACAGCATATGATTTTTACATACCTGACCCTGTATCTTTCTATATTCCATGTTTTGCTTTTCTACTGTGTTGTTACTACAGTCATTACTTGCTTTAACTTTTTTTTTACATTGATCTTGTTACTATTTGTAGTGAAAACCAAAAACGTATGAGATGTCAGTCGCCTACATTCTTACTCCTAACTTAACTTAAAGTTCTGTCAGTTCACATGTATGTGGATTTGGCATTGATTATTTTGCTAGACTCTTTATAACAGAATATTTAAGAAAAAATAGATTATGGTATTTTCTCTTATATAAGAAGGTCAAATAACATATAAGAATAGGAAGAAGTTAGTCTTATTGAATCTCAAAAACAGTGAGAATCTGGGTACCTAGAGAAATTTTGAATAACAAAGCCTTGGAAAATAAGTCAGGACAAACCAAGAAAACCAGGATTGGTTTTATACCTGTTCTGAATTTTGATTCTACATGGAATTTACAATTTTTTTTGTATCAAGAAAAATGTGTGGGATAAAAATACATGTTTTTTAAAAAAAATCTGGTGGTGGGTATGCAAACACGCCAGCATAAACTAGTCAGAAATCTGTTGATCACACAGAAAGTAACTATAAAACTTCTGTCTGAGTCATAGATGCCCAGACTACAGTTGTGGAAAAGAGAGTTTCATTTAATAAATGGAATGATCAACAATACTTGTATTTCTGCCTACCATAATGTAAAATTTAAAATGTGTATAAAATTATTTTAACATATTTGGTGTTAAATTGCTAAAAACATGACACAAAGCTTCTGAAGGTAAAAACCACTGTTTCTTAGACCAAAACAAGGAAATAAAAATAATTAATTACTGAGAAAGTAGATATCATTCTCAGTTTGCCTTCATGACTACGAAAAAAGTAGGTATAGTTGGCATAAAGACTTTGATAAGAAAAGAAGGCATTCTCACTTATTTATTTGGCATAAATCACTACAGTGGAAATCTTCAAGAAAAAATACTTTATTTCTACATTTTTTTTCCAAATAATATCATAGTTTAATCAATTAAATTAAAATCATTTGCAAAATTGCTAGTTCATGCAAAGTCCATTTTTAGAAGTTATTATTTCAGCAGATTTTTCTTAGATTTGTCTTCTTTGATTGCTTATGTAAAACAAGCTTGTGAGTCTCTAACATTAGCTAAAATTCAAAGTTATCTTGCTTAGTGAATAAAAATTTTTTATCATTCACTGAAGCTGAAAAAATTTAGAAATTAGTTCACTATGCATTCATCTATCAAAAATACAGGAAGGTACATAAGTCCAAGGACATATTGTGAAACTGTCTTAATCACAGGAAACCTTTTTAATATTATTTTTTTTCTCCCCTGGGCCAAACAAAGGTAATTCCAAGGATCTTTACAACATTCTCTTTTGTGAAGGTCTTTGTCCCTAACCCTAACCTTTGTCACTTAGTTAGATTTTATAATTTTAAATTGTAGGGATGAATTAAAAAAATCCCAGCATGTCCTGTTCTAATACACAAGCCATCCAGACACCTAGAAAAAAAAACATTGGAGGATTTTTGCTCTCATGAAACATCAGCAGTATAACTAAATCTGATAAATTGACTCTTTGAGACTTATATCATACTGCAAGCTGCTGACTTGCTGAAATCAAACATTCCATAAAAGTCTTCTGGAAAATTTGGTCAGAAAATAAGAATTCCTAGCTTATCTTTCTGGTTAGAGTATAGAAAACACCTTCTCCAAGGAAAGCGTTTTCGTCACCAGAAAATTATACACTTTAAGTCTCCTTCTTTTATTACAACTAAAAAAGAATTCTAGAACTCAAAGTCATGAAATCCCAGAAATTTGAACATTACTGTCAGTGAAAAGTAATCATAAAAGAGGTCAAACCCACCAGATTCTGGTTCTTGGCCAAAATACCCTGTTTGCTAAAAACATTGTATTGGGATTATTTAGGTGGTGGTGGTGGTTGGTTGGTTGGTTTGGACTTTTTTTATCCCTGCATTCTCTTTCACTTATGATTTTATTTTTGCCAAGATTACCCATTCCAGGAACAGAACATCTCCCAGGTAAGTTGTCACTAACAAAAATCATGACGAGTTTTTGTATTTATTTTGATGAGTCTTTAAAAATTATATTTTTATGGAGTTTTTTTTTGTTAATTATGATCATAGGATTTCTCTCATATACATTTAACCAATGAATGTTAGGTATCTAAACTAGGGCAGTTGATTATTTTTATGATTAAAATTTTATGATTTATTGATCCCACTTATCTTCTTCCATGGCTGCAAGAAGTACCTGGACAGTGTTTATACTATTAATATCCCTTTTCTGAAACTAAGGCTGCTTAAGAATACACAACAGTGAAAACAGAGTCTACTAGGTGCTCTAGATTAGAACTCATTAACTTTTCATTAAACACACTATTTCTAGTAGAAATATATTTTCTGATACATTGTAAGATCATTTGTTGCATATTCCTGTTAAACTGACAATTTTCTGTTGTCTGATAATCCTCCTCCCTCCAGCTATTTTCTCATTTCCAGCCCTTCTATTACTCTATAAAGGCATGAGTATGCCACTGCACTGTTAATTTTTATCTCATTTTTGTCTCAAATGATCAGAAACATCTAATTCTTGTACTATGGTATATTAAAGCTCTCCACCAGGGAAAGAACTTTATAAGTAAACTGTTTTTTGGTTTTTTTTTTTCTGCGTGCTTTTGGGAGTTTTGTTTTGTTTTGTTTCTCCAAAAATCATTTTCCTCCTCTCTTATTGAAGAGAGGCTTGATTCTTTTCAAATACTAAAAACTCTTAAATTTAACTGAAAATATCATCATACAGCAGTTTTATCTTTCTTACACAGCTCAGTAAAATAAAATGAACCTGTAGTTAGTTAATCTTTTTTTCATCTTTATTTATGACTTTTAAAGTTTGTTATCTAAGGGAAACTTTAAAATGTCTTGATTTAATCTTAGGCTCTGCTCTTCCTTCTGTACCTTATTCCTTTTAAGTTTTGTATTGTTTGACAAAATTTTGAATGACTTGCAACAGAATTCCAGAATTCAACCTTCATCATTCAGGAGACAGACAAATTAAAATTTTAAATCTTATCAAAGACATGAAGCATAGACCGCATCCATCATATAAATTCCAGTGGAAAATCCTTAAAAAATGAAACTGAACTGCATGTTAACAATAAATTTAACATATAACTGTTTAGGATTAAGTTAGAGATCTAGCCTGAGTCACACATATGGAAAAGTATTAAGGGTTATATATTCTTTTATAAGCATAGATCATCATTTAGTTTTGGGGAGTTACTGATTTTTATTAAACATTTTATTTATTCCCACAATGTCCTGTATTGTTTCCACTGCATTGTAAAATAATATGAACAACTAGCTTAAATATAAATATCTTAAAGATGAACTATGAATTTGGTGAAATGTATTTCATTCTTCAGTATGTAATTTCTCCATAAACTTTCGTAAAGTATTTACTATAAATAGTATTATAGGGCATGACAGAATATTTCATATTATTTTATGCCTTTAGCGTTCAAAAAAGAGCGACCATATTGCTTACTATTTACTGAAAAGAAAATAAACAAAATACTAAACCTGATAGAAACAATTTCTCCAATAGAGCAATACTTATTCCTTAGGCAAAAGTTAGTTTTAGACAAAGTATGGCGTGGCATAGCAAATGAGGAAGTTTTAATAATATTTCAGATGTATTTGCTTTTCTATATTTTCTAATAGTGCTATAATAATTAACTTGATAATCTATTAAAATGCATGTAATGCTACAAAATTTATAATTTGTTTAATATTCTCTACTTCTTCACTCAAAATGAAATAAAATCTTTATAAATATGTATACCATTTAATACAAACAAACAAATATAGGGTATCAAATCATCGAATGGTTTGTGTTGGAAGGGACTTTTAAAGATCATCTTGTCCACACTACTTGTGGTGGGCACAAACATCTTCCAACAGATGAGGTTACTCAAAGCCCCATTCAACTGCAACTTATACACTGCCAGGGAAAGGCCATCCTCAAATTCCTCTTGAAAAAACTATTCTAAACCTATCCTCTTTCCGTTTAAAACCATTATCCCTTGCCATATCACTACAGACCTTGGCAGAAAGTTTCACTCTGGTTTTCATATGAGCCCCCCTTAAATATTTATAGGCCATAATAAAGTCTCCCCATTACCTTCTTCAGGCTGAACAACCTCAACTCTCTCAGCTTATCTTCATTTGAAGAGATATCTTCATCCTGTCAGTGGCCTCCTTATTTCTTTGTACTTATGATTAACTAACCTCTTTTTGTTTCCATTTCCTTTTAAATTTTCAATTTAAATATCAGTCTGTCCCATCCTTGATAACTGTGAAAGTATCTATTAACAAAACCACTTGTGGAGTAAGATTTATCAAAGTAAGATTTATAAAAGTATTTGATCAATAATGTCAGGGGAAAAAAATCCATCTTTAGTTTCATTGCTGTCCTCTGATAAATGACAAACCTTCCAGTAGTTTATATAATATGCATTTCTATTTAACCTCTTGACTTTCTCAATCTTTATTCAATCACTATGACATCTGCTAGAAAAGCTGCACAGCAAGGTGTAAAATGTCCAGGAGGTTCTTGGAGTGTGGTGAGGATAATTTCTTCACCCAGATTATGGACACCCCAAGAGAAGAAGCATTACTGGACCTAATGTTCACCAGTACAAATGAACTAATTAGAGACTACAAGATTGGTGTCCACCTGGGCTGCTCAGGTTATGGTGGGGTTCACAGCCTTGAAGAATATGGGCTAGATGAAAGGTGAAGTCAGAGCCCAGAATTTTAGGAAAGCAAATTTTCAGTTTAAGAAGTTCTTGGATGTGGCTCACTAGGAAACTGTCCTTGGGGAGAAAGGAACTGAACAGACCTAACAGTTTAATAAGGAGATTATTACTGGAGCTCAGGAGCTCTGAAAGCAGACAAGGAAGGCAGGAGATCCAGCATGGCTGAATAAGGACTAAAGTGTAAGAAAATGCACAGGGATGTGTATCCTGGGAAGAATATATGGACACTGCCTGGCTGTGTATGGATGAGATTAGGAAAACTAAAGCAGTTGAGGTCGAGATGGTGAGAGATATGATCAGGTACATGGCCAGTCAAGGAAGAATAAAGAATTTGTATGCCTCATTCTTAAATAAGAAAGGATAACAAGTGACAAACGACATGGAAAATGCTGAGATACTCAACAAATTTTTTACTTCAGTTTACAATGGTAATCTCTCTTCCTGCATCTCTCAAATCACTAATCCTCAAGGATTAAGGACAAGGATTGGATGAATAAAGTCCCTTACCATAAGTGAAAATCAGATTTCAGACCACATGAGGAACCTGAAGATACACAAACTCAAGAAACATGAGAAGATACATCTCAGAGTCCTGAGGGAACTGGCTGATGCAGTTGTCCAGCCATATTCCATCTCATATTCCATCAACTTTGAAAAGCTGTGGCAATCAGGAAACAACCTCAGTGACTGAGAAAAGAGAAACCTCATGGCCATTTTTAAAAGGGTTAAAAGGAGGACCCTGGGAAATAACAACCAGTAAGCCTCATATTTTTGCCCAGAAAGATCATGGAACAGACCCTCCTGGAAGATATCTCAAAATATATGGAAGATGGGGAACCAATAAGAGAGAGGTAACATGACTTCACCTAGGGCAAATCATGCCCCATTATCTATTGTCCTTCTATGATGCAGAGACTAGGGAAGCCATATGAAGGTCATGTACTTGGACTTCTGTAAGACCCTAGATACTGTCTCCCTCAACATTTTTTCCACTGTATTGGAGATATGTAAGTCATGAATGGATTCAGAACAGTCCTGAAGAGAGAGACTTGGGAACAATGGTGAATGAAAAATTGGATGTTAGCTGGCAATGTGAGCTTCCAGCCCAGAAAGTCAACTCTATCCTAGGCTGAACAAAAAGAAGTGTCACCAGCAGATTGAGAGATGTGATTGGTGAGACCCCACCTTGATTTCTGCATCCAGGTGTGGGACCCAGCACAAGAATGACATGGACCTGTCAGAGTGGGTGCAGAGGAAGGACATGAAAATGGTTAAGAGAAGTGGAACGGTTCTCCTATGAAGACAGGCTGAGAGAGTTTGAGATTCTTCAGCCTGAAGAAGGCACTGGAAAAACCTTATTGTGACCTTTTGGTATTTAAAGGGCCTCATAAGGAAGGTGAAGAGAGTTGGTTTTTTTTTTACCAAGGCCTGTAGTGATGTGGCAAGGGGCAATGGTTTTAAACTGAAAGAGATTAGTTTTAGATTATACTGGCCAGTGATTTAGATAGATGATCTCTAAAGGTCATCAGGAAGTGTAGTAGCAGATCAAGGGAGATGATCTTCCCTCTCTACGCAGCCTTAGTGAGGTCACACCTGGAGTGCTGTGTTCAGTTCTGGGCTCCTCAGTACAAGAATGATAAGAAGCTACTGGACAGGGTCCAGCAGAGGGTTACAAAAATGATGAGGGGTCTGGAGCATCTCTCTTATGAGGAGAGACTGAAGGAGCTGGGCCTGTTTAGTCTAGAGAAGAGAAGGTTGTGATGGGATCTCAGCAATACATATAAATATCTCAAAGGTGAGAGGTGTCAGACTCTTTTCAGCATTGCTCAGTGACAGGAGGAGAAGTAATGACCATAACAAAAACACAAGAAGTTCCACCTCAGCATGAGGAAGAACTTCTTCATAGTAAGCATGCCAGAGCACTGGAATAGGCTGTTGTGGAGTCTCCCTCTCTGGAGACATTCAAAACCCACCTGGACCTGTTCCTGTGTAACCTGCTCTAGGTGACCCTTCCTTGCCAGAGGGGTTGGACTGGATGATACCCAGAGCTCCGTCCCAACCCTAACTGCTTGGTGATTCTGTGATTCCATGGATCTGTGTCCCTTCCAACCATGCCATTCCTTGATTCCAGAATTCTGCATTCAAGGAACATAACAAAACCAGTATAAAATATCACATTTCAGCATTAGCTCAATGGTTCTGTACTGCCACTACAAATTCAATGGATTCATTGCATTCATGCAGTTACTAGCCACAACTCTTTTTTTCTGTCATAATAAAGGCTTCATTTTCCCCAGGTGAGCATTACAGGGATTTTCGCCTGACCCTTTTATACCTTGATCTTGGCAAAGGTCTCACAGAAGGCTGCCCTCAGCTTTTAAGGGCTTGGGTTCTGACTGAAATGTTTAAGGAAGCCAATTTTTCATTAAAAGAATGTACTGTGATGGCACAGTGAAAAATATAGTGTTATCTAAGTTAACACACTGTGAAAAATATGATTCTAAAATACCCATCTTTCTGTATTTGTCAGCTGCAGAGTAAAATCAGGGAAATTTCATGAGAATACAGTGGAATAGGGAAAAATTTAGGGAAAAGGAATAGATATAGCAAAATTACTTGCATACAGCATCCAAGAGAAGCAAAATACACATAATCAAAATTGGGGAATTTTCATTTACTGAATTTAGCTAGTAAAAATTCTTGAAAGTTACTGAAATATTTTATAATACAGTACTTAAAAAGATATGGTTAGAAACCCTACAGAGTTACTTTCTTTTTCCAAAATTGTGAAACCTCCGTGTCTGAATGAAAAGTTTTGTGTCAGTCTATCTCTTCCTCTTTCTTCCTTTTATCAAATGACCTTAATTGTTAATATAGAGAAAATATTATGAGGACTTAATATAAATTTGCCACACAATCCTAGGGATACCTATTCATAATGAGGGTCTTTTCTGGATTAGTACCGTCTCCAGCCTCCTGTCTACCAGTCAATGGGCCCATTCCCTGTATGTGCTACAAATTCTCTACAGTTTGCCTCTTCTGCTTTTGACAGACTTAGCAAACATCCATGACAGATGCTGCAAAAATAAGCATCTGCTTAGTTTTCCAGATCTCTCTTGCTGCTCTCTCAGCCAAAACTAGGGGAAAGAGATGAGGAAACTTGATTTTGTATGCCAATTGCATGTACAAGCTTACTAACAGAAAATGTAAAGAAAAAATATTGATGGGCAGGATCCAGGACTTGATTTAATCTTTATCATCTTTGTTGTTAGCCAGCTTCTTTGCTGCTTCCTAATTTTTGTGAAGTGATTTTAATGCCATTAGTAGTCTTGGTAAGAAAAAGTCAGAATGGGAGACCTGAACATTTCAAGATAAAACTGTACATGCACTTAAATTATAGAATATGCTGTTAAAAATAGCTGTTAAAACTTTGAATATGCAAGTAGATTCCCACTACTCCAAGTACTGAAAGAGATCTAATTTTTTAAATACAGCTGTTCTGACAGTGTTGCAAGAGTGTATAATGTAAACAGGTGTTTTATCATTATGTCATGCAGCTCTTCTCTGAATGAAATTATCCTAAGGGACAGTAGTAAAATCTAAAAAATATAGTATGTAACTATAAACTGGTAAATTAAAAGTAAGCAATCTCACCTCAACAAGTATTTCCAGATGGACACAGATCTATCTGGGATTACTAAATCAATATACCGAGCTCAACTTATTCCTATTAGATATTCTTGTAGTTGTTCACCAGTCTCTACACTACAAAAAAGTCACAATTTTTAAATTAAATATTTAGAAAAATGGTAAAATTAAAAAAAATTTCAGGTTAAACTGAGTCTTTGGATAGATGGAATCAGCAGCAAAACCTAAGAAACAGTGTGCATTAGCCTGATGGTCGCTGTATAGGGAAACCTATGGATGTCTCATCTGGATTAATTTCCAACAGTAGATAAAGTTTTATTGTTTTAGATGTCCCAGGATATCCAATCTGGCCTTTATCTGCCACTCCAGAAAGTCATGGGCCTTGAATCATTGTTAGTAATCTGACATGGAAGTCTCAGATAGTCTGAAGCTTCTGAAAAGAAGCAGGATGTCTTAAATTTGAGGAATTGTATCACTTCCAGAGAGACAATTTTTTTTTTTTTTGAACATTGTCAAGAGAGGTACTTACTGACTGCAGAATGTGGCAGAAAAAAACACTCTGTAACACTTCTGTTGTTAATAGAAAAAGATTGTAATCCCCCAAGGTAACTTTAAAGCATTTTTACTATAACCACAGTGCTATAGTAATTCCTATATTATAATTATATTTAATGCCCTATACTTATAGAATATCAATATAATCTAAGGTGCATTATGTATGCACCTTAAACAGGCTTTCAGTACCATTTTACAATGGATGTCATGATATTTTCTGTCACTAATTGTTTAAAAGGATTAATATTTTCCCATTTGTTTCCTGTGGCCACAGTATGAGCAAACGGCAACTCTTAGAATTTTTTTTTTTTTTTTAATTGAGAAATAGTTACTATTTCCTGAATTAGGTATCTACATTCTTTTTACCTATGGAAATTTTAGCACAACATTGAGAGTTCTACTTCTGAACACCCATAATAAGACCATGTATTGGTTACCTTGGCAGAACTCCCTGGAAATGTATTCAGGATTTTAGAGCAATATATTTTGTGAGTTACATTAGGCTCAGCTCTCAGCCAACACCTCCCAATTACCTCTCACGAATGGTGCTTTACCTTTAAATGAACTCTATGAAACCACTAGTAAAAAGGCAGTAGAAAGTTAAGGCATCAATTATCCAGCACTACAAAGTGCTTAAATGCAACTTTAATGCCTAGGCAGATCATTTAGAACTGAAATTTAAAGCACAGTGTGCCCATTTTAAGCAAAATGTACTGTAGATTGGTAAGAAAAGGAACTACAAAAGATATTTAATGGTCAGAGATTTAGATTAGAAATAAAAGGCATATTTAATAGATAAAGAACACACTTTTGCAGCTGGAAGAGCCTTTTCCAAGGCATATATTCTGGAAGAAACAAAAATGTCACAAATTCCTATCTATGGGCATATAGATAGCTACATGTCACAGGGCTTTAGCAACAGTAAAGTCTTGAAGAAGTCTGATTATTCACATGTTCAAATTCATTAGTTCTTCTGGGTACTCAAAAAACATTAAAAATTATGTGAAAAATCCTAAGAGCAAGAGAAGAGCTAATGCTCTTCTGCAGCCTCAGGGAAGCAGGAGTCTTGTATCCCCTGCCCTTTTGCATTGCTATTATATTTAAGAAAACCATGAGCAATCTCTAACTGAACATTTTCCATCCCCACTGAGCAAGGCAACCCTGGGCACTGATAGTAAGGTTCCCCTCCTTCAGAGGAAGACCTAAAAGACTACACTAGCCCTTTGCTCCACTGCACCCTTGTCCTCTGTTAACAGTAAAATAGCAATTATACTTGTTGATATGTTAAATCATATATTCTTGTGACTGAATATCTTGTGTTTATTTCTTTTTTGGAAATGTCTGAGACTGAAGTGACACAGCAAATACCTGTACTAAGTAAAAGCAGTGAAAAAAAAGAGATAAAAGACAAATTTAGTATCTCCATCTGAAAATAGTTTTTTATGTGTAAGGAACAGAAAATTCAAATGCTCTTTTAATTTGCCTTTGTTAAAAGCAACCACTATTGATGGATCTCTGGCTCTTTTATCAGGAGTATATTAAACATAATAGAATGCACAGGACAGGGCACCGAAAAGAAAAACTAAAAGTATTTTTCTGTCCAGGAAGACATCAGTACTTCCTTACTTTACATTTACTTCCTTTTCTTCTGCTGTACAAAATTGACTTTTGGAAAATGATCTTCTGCATTAGTCAGATAATAATCCTTTTTGGATCTTCATGGGTTCTTTCAACACTGTCACAGTCTAAAAATTTAAAAAAAAATATTTGTGAACACCTCTGAATAGATTTTGCTTGTGGTTATTTTTAGCTAATAAAATATTTACTTAATATCTACACTGCACATCTCTGTTACTAGAAATGAAAAATTTGATGAAATACAGAAAATATTCCTAGACTCCTTTTACCTATGAATCTACTTTAATTCTGAAATACAAAGAAAGTTTTCTCTTCAGAGAGAGTTTTGTAATTCAGAATTCAAATTACTGAAATAAAAGTTCCCTCATCAGTTGCAGAAATTCACTAACAAATTCTGTTTTTTTCATAATGTCCAGAAAATAAATGTAATGCAACATGAAGAGGCTGGATGAAAGACTGAAACTTTAAGAAATTAACTGAACATGACTTCTATCCCTTTAATGGCATATTTATAATATTTTCCGGCCACCTTCATGCTTTATCCTGTCTCAAGAGTATAAGACTCCAGGTACTAAGCAATATACTCCACTTTCAAACCTCCTTTACTCAGTAGAATTCAATATGAGCAGACAAAACTGGTGCATTCAGAAAGACTTAGTAAAGCAAAACATGATTAAGCTTCATTAATGTAACAATATCTTTTACATATGAATTCTTGGATTACATTGTCAAATCCTTGCAGGTAGTTTCTGTTTAGTGAGCTTGCTACTTACAAGAGATTTAGCAGGAAACTGTAAAAGAATCCCTCAAAATAAGATACTTACTGTCATTTGATAGATGGTTTTTGCAATTTTTCAGAAAAGAAGTACACATTTATTTGTATACGAAAGAATGGAAATTGCACGTGAATTTGGCCCCGAGTATAGAAAAGGTGCTGGCCAATATTGTTAACTAAAGACTCATACCATTTAAAAACAAGATGATTATTCTTTTATCTACTTCTATTTCTATTTCTAGCCCTGTTTCTTTCTGTTTATATTTCTATTTTGGGAATTCTTAAAGAGAAGTGATTTGTGGTGTGAAATAAAATATCTTACATGAATTAAAAGAATTCCACAGCATTATGTTTGTATGTGTATATTTGAGTAAATTCTAGCTATTTTTTAAATTTCTCCTAAAAAAGTATACTCTGGAGAAGATTTTACCAGAAACATTCCAACAGAAGATTGCGGTTTGACCAGAAATGTAGCTGTATTTCCAGTGCCCTCCAAATGCTGTTTGTTTTGCTTTGATTTAGTCACTGTAAATGGCGTTGATCCGAACTGAAGTAGAAATGAAAACAGAAATCAGGATTCATGATTTCATTAATCAGAGGAAAAGGTACATCCCTCAACATGACATTAAAATTAGGTTCTACTCTTAGCTGACCAATAAATGTTATTTTGTAAGGTATAGGTACTTCAGTGATATCAGCATCGATGACTTAGTTTGCCACATATTCACTTTTTTATCTTGCTACATTAGTGGTCAATATTTCAGATATTCTTGGATAGTACTATACTATTGTACTTAATGTCACAGGGAATTTTACAAAATCAAAAGAAACTGTCCATGAATTGACAAAAAAAATTAAAATTATTTCATATTCAAACAAATTCAGTTTCCAAATATATATCTCAGAAATAAATTATTTAATAAATAACATAAATTTAAAAACAATTTAGAAAAACAGAAACTAAGCCTTTTCTTCTTTTTGTTTAAAGTGCTAAATAGCATTAAGTCAATGAAGTCGTTGAGGACAAGGCTATAGAAAAATGAAGATAAAAAATGGAATACAACATTAAGTAGCATGAGATCAGAGGACTGATTTTTATAAATGGCTCTTTATCTTTTTTTCCACAGAGAGGCTACTAGGGAAGGCATTTATGTACCAAGAAGTAATATACAGTTTTAAGTGTACAGTCTTTTCAAAAAGGGTGAAACTATGAACTGAAGGTAGTAATAAATGTCCATCTTTTTTGAGGGGAAAATAATTGAGAGGAAACTAATTTCATGTTAGGAACTATATGCTTAAATTGCCCAAGATTTATGTCACTAGTTTTTATTTACTCACAGACTTAGGAAAATTTCTCTGTGTGTGAGGTTGTTTATTTCTCCAAAAAGTTTAAAAATCTGGGAACAGTTAGTTCCAACATTGGAAATCAGACAGTATCTCAATTTATTTGGATTCACTCCCTGCTATCTGCATGAGACACACGTGCAATATAACACCTTTCCCAACAAACATATATCAATGTCATATTTGTGTAAAGGAAGATGTAATAAGGAGATTGCTCATTAATAGCTTTTAGGAGGCTGGAATATAGTGGGCAGATTGAAATCCAGAAGGATTCCCATAGTAAGTGTTTAAGGCAAAATGAACCCAAACACTAACACGCAGGCAGTTTGATTTAGGTACCAGGCCATTGTTTGCTGTTATTTCCTTACCCAGTATAACAGCTGCCAAACTCAGAGCCACAGCAGACAAGCTGCTTCACTGTGCATCACAGCTCACCTTTTAAGCTCTGCTTAAAATAACTAATTTTCAAACACCAGCATTCTACTAAATGGTGATGCTTTGACAGTGCTTCCAATGTGTGAAACAATCTAATTGATGGCAAACTAGCAATACCCAAACTCACTGAACTGTCTCTGCTTCTCTGGCAAGAATACCAATGTGGAGTTATATCCTAGTGTTATGGGAGTTATAGGAGTGCAGACAAGGCATCTTGTTCAGAACCCTGCACTGCTGGATGATGCCAGAGTCGTGCCTGTCTCTTCTCTATGACACAGAGGTCTTGACAGCAGGAAATGAGTTGTTCTGCCAGAATGAGGTGAAACATACCCTAAATAGAATATGCATTCAATTCACCAGTTCCTGGATAAAATTCAATTCTCTTTTTAATTTTATTTTCATTTGATGTCTTCCTTCCAAAAATTTGTGAAACCTTTCAGATGTATGGTTAGAGCAAGAGAGATTGGTCTACACTGCAAAGCTACACTTGCATGAAGCCTCATCTGAGTACTGGAAGCACTAGAATGATTCAAACCCAGAGGGATTCCCACTTTCTTGGGCAAATAGTAGTGCACTTCTTGTCAGGCCATGATTTGCTCCTTTGTATCCAATTCTATACTTGGCTTTCCCTTATAATAAAGGTCTCACCAACCACAGCTTCTTTTCTTTCTAACAAAAGGAGACAATACCGAATTCCCTTCAGTCACTTCTAGAGAAATAAAATATATATATATATAAAAGTTGTCCTGTATATCTAGTGGAATTTTCTTGCAATAAAGTGTTCTTTTTGCTTCTCTTTTTGCTAGTTAATAATTTTGACCATATTCTATGAATATGATCACATTACTCTTCCATTAGAATCTGTGGTGCTTTGTATAGAAAGACAGTAACTTTTTTCTCTTTTAGACATGGGAAGAGTAAGACACAGAGAGGAATTGCTTGACCAGTGTTATTCAGCTTACTCACCTCATTGACAGGACAGGCAGAAGCCAATGCAGTGTTGTACTTCTTATCATAATGGAAGCACTTGCTTAAGAGAACAGCTTAACTGTTACTAGGAAAAACAATATCTGTTACTGGGAAAAAAAAAGTAAAATATGAAATTGTGGAGTTCTTTCAAATATAGTAGTATTGAAATTACTCTATTGATAACATAAGTGTGAATCAATGTTCTCTAATTGCCATCAATTAGGTTGTTTCACACATTGGAAAGACTGTGAAATCAGCTTTTTTTTTTTTTTTTTTTTTTTTTTTTTTTTTTTTTTTGCAGTTACTACCACAACATTATAATTAAAAAAATAATTAGCAGTTAAATTAACACAGGCAAAAAAACTATAGTAGCCACTAAAGTATTTGTTCCTTAAATTACAATAACATTTGTGCAGTCTTATCTTCAGCTCTGCAAACCTTTTTGTTGGGCATTTTTTGAAGATTAGTGTAAGCATCTTTGTAAAGTGTCATTCAAAAGGAGATGAATATGGATGGCTAATGAGCAAAGCAGTAGCAGTAGAGGTCTGTTTTCAAAAGCTGAAGCTCTTGAATATGTTTGAAGAATGCCTGCATTATTTTTCCAAATTAAAACCAGAACAGAACAAAACAAAACAAAATTGAAGAAAGAGAGCTGAGCTATGATAGATATTCCTAGTTCAAAGGGAATTTCAATTTGGGTTGAACATTTTCACAATAGCTTACAAGTAATAATTCTTCCAATTGTTTTACTGTAGAAATAGAGATTGGAGATTAAAAGCCCATAGAAGAAAGGCACTGTAGGATCTTTTGTTAGGTATATTCCCATAGCTGTCACACCATTTCTATAAGATAGTTCAGGAGATAAGTCGGTTCGAAATACATAGAAAGCATTTGACCAAACAGAGAAGTTAGTTGACAATAAGTCATCAGGGCTGCACAGCATGTCCCTGAGATATCTGGCAACCATCAAATGAAAAACAGCAGAATTGCTGACCAATGTATATGCAACCTATCTTTAAAAAGAACTAGAGTGAGGCATCAATAATTCCAGCATCACTATCACCACTCTAACAAAAGGAGTGTCCAAAGTAATCTCCAGTTCTATGAATGAGTCTAGGCTTTTTCAAATAAACTTCAGCATGAATAAACAAATCAATACAATTAGGAAGAGCATAACTAAAAATTGCTGCAAAATACCCATGTGTTTATGAAACCAGATCTGACAGCTGAAACGAGGGAAAGAGATTCTGGATCCCCAACAGAGTCAGTACTCTGAAATCAGATTGCAGTGGCAGAAAACAAAATCAACAAAATACAGGGCATAATCAGGATATATTATTTCTGCCAGGTTTTTGTTTACTGTCTAAAGAATAATTGGGAACTCCAGCCATGCGGCTGGAGGAATAAATCATCTCTGAACATCTAAAGAAATATCATTTTATCTTTCCTTCCAAATTCATTGCTGTCTTATACATGTTATAAGGATTCCCTCATTACAACAAATAATCATGGTTTTTGTCTTGTAATTCCCATTAAAAAACCTGTTTCTTTAAATATACTACAAAAATTCTTCTTGTTCTAGCATGAAATGTTCTGATGCAAGGGATTACTGTTCTTGTGACAGAGTGGACCTTTATCTAGTGAATCACCTGGAAATTCTAATTTTCTCAACAGATTATGAAGCAACTTTTCCAGGAAGCCTTTCTCAGGTTGATCTGTTCAATTTGCCTGACCTGTGCGACTAAAATTCACCTGCCGTTATAACCTGACAGCAGCTATTTCAGGTAAAAAAAAGATCATGGGATGGGTTGACCTCGGCTGGAGGTCAAGTGCCCACCAAAGTCACTCTATTATTCCTCTCCTCAGCTGGACAGGGGAGATAAAAGATAAGAAAAGGCCTATAAGTTGATACAAGGATAAGGAGAAATCACTCAACAATTACTGTCATGGGCAAACCAATCAAATCAGAGTAGGATAATGAGAAATGAAATCAAATCTTAAAACCACTTTGCCCCATGCTTCATTTCTTCCTGGTTTTAGTTTTAGTCCTGATTTCTCTATCTCCTCTCCCCAAGAGCAGCAAAGGGGCCAGGAATGGAAGTAGTGGTCAGTCTCTGCTGCTGCTTCCTGCTCAGGGAAAGGTTTCTTCATATTCTTTCCCTGTTCCAGGGTGGGGTACCATCCATGGGAAACAGTCTTCCATTAACCTCTCCAATGTGGGTCCTTCAGTTCTCAAACTGTTCAAGCATGTGTCCCTTCCACAGTGCGCAGTCCTTCAGAAACAGATTACTCCAGTATAGGTCCCTCTTGGGGTCATAAGAGTCGCCAGCAAACCTGCTGAAGTGTAGGGTGCTCTCTCCACACATCCACAGTCCTACTCAGCAGCCTGCTTCAGAGTGAGGTCCTCCAAGGCTGGATTTCAGTTCCAACATGGCTTTGCATGGGCTGGAGGGGCACAGATGCCTCATTACAGTCTGCACCATGGGCTGCAGGGAAATCTCTACTCTGTTGCCTGAAGGACCTCCTTGGTTCCTGCAGAGCTGCTGCAGATGTATTTCACACATTCTCACTCCTCCTTCCAGCTGCATGGGTTGTTGCACAGCAATTTTTCCCCTTCTCAAATAGGTTAATCCAGGGGAACTATCACCATCACTAATAGATTCACCCTTGGTTAGGGTTCAACCTGGAGCTGGGTGGCTTCAGCTCTGTCAGACAGAGGGGAAGCTGCTGGCATCTTCTCACAGAAGCCACTCCTGTGGTCCCACCACTACCAAAACCTTGCCACATAAACCCAATATATGTCTATTCTCACGGCTATCCTACTGAAAACAGTGAAGGGATCTGCTTTTCCACTTTGTTACAAATGGAATCAGAAATGAATTAAATAAGGCACAAGGCCAACTTTTAAGTATGTCAGTTTAGCTCCAGCTTAGAAGTGGATCAAGTCAAAGATGCAGAGCAATTTAAGGAATTAATGGAGGTGATAATGACTTACAGAAAAATTTTAAGAGAGAAATAGGAAAGAAATTATTATACCAAAAGGTTAAATAAAGAGAAAGATTGCATAACATAGGAGGATTGTACAATATTTAGAATACTGCTGAATTGCCACAAGATTAGAGTGCTAGAGAGCTAACTCACATTGAAACTGCTGAATTTCAGCTTCCATTTCACAGTCCCACAACAGTCAGTCCAAAAGGACTGACAAGAATTTTTATCCCAGGATATGCAGGGAAACATTACAACCCTTTTTATCTTCCTTGTTCTGAGGTTAAGTTTAAGATTTGGTAACAGTAGTTGAAGTTATGGCACAGGTGATTCACAATGCACAGGGTGGAAGAGAAGCAAGAATTTCAATCTCAGTGAAAGAAACTAGCTCCTAGAAGAAACTGGTGCTACAGTGAACTACTTAGACTTGTGGGAGCTGAGGTCTTGTATTTGGGAACCTTAGTGAAAGCACAGAATTTTTTCAGTTATAAGAGAGGTTGAATAGTATTCATTCCAAATTGCTGGAATGTGAAGAAATATTTGTTATTGAAAAATACGTATTCAGTGTATTTTACATGAGTACTAGATTGCTGTCTTCCTCATCAATACAATAACAAAATTGAGGTTTGGCACTTAAATCCTTCCCTCCATCTTATTTTCTTTGTTTACGCTTTTTCTCTAGCTCTCCAAACTTGTGTCAAAACCATGAAACTATATGCCTGTCTTATATTGTCTATGCTCACGATATTAATTAGGGTGACATAATTATATACAGTATGGTCATGCACATCCTATTGATTATTTTTATGCACACTTGTATTTTTTCACACAAAAGCAGTAGTTGAAATACTCTTTTTTTTTTCTGAAACATAATTGGAGAGTTTGAATAGTTCATAGTCTGAATTGGACAATTTTTTTTCTTTTTCATAAGATTGATAGCAACTAGTGAAAATGAAGAGGTTTTGAAGGGTTTGCCATTCTTAGCACTTTTCCAGTGGCAATACTGTATGCTGAAAAGAAACTAAAAATTACTTATTTTAGAATATTTTTAAGGTGAAAAATTCTTATAAATTTGAAATTAAACACTTTCTGCTTTTCTTCTTCAAATATAATTTAAAATGTTGATTCTAGAGATATTGTAAATATTTTTTTCATTTTTCCTAGGAAATCTCTTAGGTTATTTTGGGATTACTATTGAAAGGACATTTTTATTCATTTGTATCATACTCAGGAGCCAAATACAATGCATTTCCCTTGTATTTGACCCCACAAACATCTACCCTAAGAAACCAAATTTTTTTCCAAAATGTATATTATTCTGGATCATAAATCACCTTAAGGTTTTTAAGTACATACATTTTAAGGCTATTAGTAATCTGTAGATTATCTCACTTTTTCCTTAGGAATATAAAATAAAATGGAGTATAAAATTACAAACCTGGTATAAGGGAACTATAATTCTTTTTTGCTACTTTAGCTGTATCCATTCTTATGGGGATGCTACCTAGACTACACACCATGAAAAGAAAAAAATTACTGAATCGGGACAATGCTATGTGGCTATCTTCTTAAATGTCTTTAATTTAATTTTTGTTTCTAATTGTCCAATACAGAAAACATGACTCTGTTAATTATGATTTTAATAATTAAATTCTATGTTATTCAGCATTGCTGAAGTGTATATATTTGTATATGAGTGTACATTTGGTGATTTACACTCGATGAATTGAAATGTGAGAAGACAGAAAAAGGCCAATTCATGAAAAGCATGGAGGAAATGTTTATAAAGTGTGTACAAATATATAAATATATATACATATGTATATGTATAGTCTGTAGTTGATTTAAAGCAGTTAACTTACTATACAAATTTCTTAAAAAACTTGGATTTTAAAGGACTGAGATCACTGTAGATGTTTGCAAAGTGCTTCCTTCACTGTTAAGGGTAGCATAAAAAGAAAATTGGATGTTGTTTAAAATTGACAATAAAAGTTGGAATTACTGGCATAAGAAAGGTCAGTCAATTTTTTTCTGACTCATGAAGCAGAGACTGGGAATAACAGCCTTGTGTTAATTTTTATTTATATGTTATATAATGGGATGCCAAAGGAGGGGTGTACTGCTGTTGTTAGAGCTGGTTATTGTATTGTCAAGTTTCAATTTGTTTCCGTAAATTCTGCTAGAAGCAAGAACTTTATTCAAATGAATGAGATATTTTGTGTAATTGGATGTAATATCAGCTCTACCTTGCCATACCTCTGTAACAAAGTTAAAGAAAATGGAAGCAAAGGGCCACTGAAATTTGTGTTTTCTAGTTCTTACACTGATGGGACTTCTCAGCAAGAAAAAAAATAAAAGTGAGGATGTCAGATCCATTTTCTCATTAAGCCTACTGAGAAACAGATGTGAAAGGGTTCATTTTGCTAATTTTTCAGCCAGCAGGTGTTGTTACAATTCTACTAACAGACAGAGAGATAACAATGAAAAAAAATAATAGCTATATATCAGCTCTGTTGTCTAGAAGGTTATTGTAGGCTGGGGCGATCAGAAATATATTTTCACAGGAAACTGATGGAGTAAGTAATTTGGGGGTTATGTTATTGCAGTCAATTCAACTCAAAATAAGAAGAATCAAATGAAAAACTATAACTTGTTTCCATCAGATAGACTTAAAAAAACCCCAAAAGCTCAGAGATGTTAGATAGTGTCTTGTGCTAATTAATGGTGCTATTCAAATATCTGTCATGAAAGAACAAAATGAAAACATATTCATAAAAATAAGTCATTTCAATAGAGACCTAAGTATCTTTGTATTTACTTATTTGTGAAAATCATAAAAAAGATTTAGAAAGTGGTTTCCTGTTCTTCTGTTTCAAATCTACACAAATTTCTATTGGAGTCATGTTTAAACATCTAAACACAGAAAAAGAGTCTGTATAGAAGTGTATAAGGATAGTCTAAATTTCAAGGTCTGACAAATGTTTTCAGGAGGTAACTGTATGTTTGTACATATTTTTAAAAGGAAGCAAACACGCATACTTTTAAGAAACTTCAGGATATGACTGGTCTCTCCAGATAGGGAGATAAACTGGAGTCAGTGGTGCATCTTGTCAGGTTCATAATCTCCAGGTTTTGTTGTGCTCAGTTAAAGACTAAAGGAGAAAGAGGAAAGAAAAAGTCTTGATTCAAGCCTGCGTCTCACCTCCATGATGTCAGAACAAGGCCAAGGCATGTGTGCAGACCAGACCAGACAGCCTGAAGCTTTTCCAAGAGAGTAGTGGGGAAGTATCCTGTGTTTTGTAATCTCCAAAGATCAAGATGGTTCTTCATTCATTTTCAAATAACTGTATTTCTTTGTTAAAATTTTGGAGTCACAAACAAATCTGAAAACAGATTGTTCTTCTATGAAACTAGGTACAGCAATGAGCCTTATCACAATTTGAAAATACAGAAGGGTGAGAATAATAACATGTTGCAATTATGTAGGGTGGTCCTTCAAATCATTTTATTAACATTTAGTCCACTTCTAGAACTGCATTTACATACTCTACTAGCATTAAAAACATAATCACAAAACCTGTACCTGTTAAATGACACATTCACAATTTGCTCATCTGTTAAATAAAATAAAAATATGCAATACAAAGCAAAAAAAGAAAATTTAACACTCAAAAAAAAAAAATATATATATATATAACAAACATCCCGAACCTGGCTACACTGAAGATTTGATGAAGCATCTTGCAAGTCAACAAATTCAGATTCTAGTACGTCATCTAATTAAATGCACTGTTCTTAAATTAAAAGCCTGTTATTTAGGAAAGGTGAACTATATCATACTAAATGCACTAAAGAACAGTGTAATACACTTTGGGTAATTGGTTCAGAGCATTTAACTTTCATTTACCAACTACAGAACCATAAAAAAACTAGGTCTTAACTAATAACAAATCTGGAGATCTTATTCAATGAATAAATAATTTGCATCTAAATATTACTTGTGGAATTTAAAAATCTTTCAAAAGGAAAAGAGGAGCCCAAGTTGTGCAGTTCACTTAAAGATAAGTATTTATTTTTCTTCTAGCTAAATCTTTTTATTCAGTGCAACAGGGATTAGACCAGTGATTTCTTACCAGTTCTAAATTTTCTAATTTGAACCTAAGATAAAATGTTTAAACTTAATATTTGCAAATAAATTTCTCTCTAAATATATTTAAGGCCACATCTACAGGTGATGTGAAACAAGTTGACTACAAAAATCAGTGGAGGAATACAGGCCTGGTTCTCAGCATCCTGCACAAAATTCTGAGTTCACTCTTGTCCGAATTAAATACAGAGGTTTTTTTTAACTGTCTCTTTCATGGATTTTATGACATTTTTTTCAAATTTTTTTGTAGGTTTCCATTTACTTCTAATCATAATTTATTTTCTGATTGCTCTTTGTAGCTGCAGTTGTTTTAATTAAATGCTTAGCTAAGTAATCATGATGATCTAATTAAGATGTTATAGTTAATGTCTATTTGTAGTAGTTGTTTTCTTTATAAAATTGCTTTATGTAAGGAAGCCTTAATCATTTGTTTGGTATTGTGGACACTGATCTCTACTTCCTCCAATTGAATCTTTCTCCCATACAGCTTTTCCCTTTGACTGAGGATCTCAAAGTACTGAAATAAGTTAGATGTTCTGTTCCCTACTCGTCAAAGACCTACTAATGCATTCTTACAGAAACAGGCCCTCTCTGTTATGACAGCAGATTTCCTGGAGATTTGTGACTGGAGCTTTGGAGAAAATTTAGCAGAGATTCAGTGTTTAATTGTATTTTAAGTGTAAGTACAGAAAGCTGCAAAATTTCTTAGGTCTAACCTCCTAGGCTGAGGTCATTTGGTCTGTTCAGCCTGGGGGAAGACTGAGTGGAGACCTCATAGCTAGAGCTATCATATGAGGGGAAGCGGAGGGGCAGGAACTGATCTCTTATCTGTTGTGACCAGTGACAGAACCTGAGGGAATGGCACAAAGCTGAGTCAGGAGAGGTCTAGGTTTGGTATTAACAAATGATTCTTCATGCAGAGGGTGGTTGTGCACTAGAAAAGACCTCTCAGGGTCCCAGCACCAAACCTAACAGAGTCCAAGAAGTGTTTGGAAAATGTTCTCAGGCATATGATATGATTTTTGTATTCATATCATGAAAGGGCAGAAGCTGGATTTGATAATCCTTGTGTGTTCCAGGACATTCTGTGATTTTACAGTTAATTTATAAAACAGAGCACTGCTTTTGCCAAACAATGTAATGTTACTGCAGTGTGATAGAGTGTGTAGCCAGGACTGGGACTAGCGCAGTGTTGTGTAAACATGATTTAGCTCTTTTGTTGTGTTTTGATCTGAACTAGCTGGTCCACCAAGACTGCAAGCATCACTTTCAGAAGAACACATTAGTGAAAATACACTTGACTTTGAAACTACTCTTTTCTCCACCTTAGAAATCTTTCAAACTGTCCTCCAGCTTCTCCCAAAGTCATTTGTCACATATCAGGAGACCGAAAAGCATGACTTAAAACAGCTGGTTTTAGGGTTTTCACTCAAATCATAACTGAGTCCCAAAACTCTCATAGACACAAACTAAGTCCCCTTGAACTGTTTTGAAATAGGTGTTTTAGGGCTTGGGAAGCCCAACTGTAAATATTATGCAGTACCAAGGTAATCTACTCTAAGATTAATTCCAGCTACTTTGTACATTTCAGCCTGAAGACCATGGTTCTTTTTTTTTGACAGAGTAATTTAGCAGCATGCATCTAGACTAATTTATGCACTTCCCCACAGGAGATACTTTTATACCATTTTTTGACACAGAAAAACCTCTTGCATTTTAAGGGTAGAGACTTTCTGTCAGAGAAATGCTGGAAGCCACAGTGAATTAGAAAGGATATGTGTTACTGGCAGCAAACTGAATTCACATAATATTATCAGAAGTATTGCCACATTATTCTGTCATTTCTTCAGATGGTGATGCCTCAAGAGGCCTCCTAGAAACAGAGACTAGACAAGAGTAAGGCAATAAAAGTAGGTGTTTATTTGAAAGGCCTTCAAAGGTACCCTCTGGGGAGCCAGATGTTACTGCCAAGATGGACCCCAAGATGGACGACAGGTCACAAGTTCTTCACACTTTTATAGGTTTGGTTCATTTGTATATCAGGGTTAATTCTCCAATTAAAGCTTCAGTTTAATGATGTAATTCCCCTCACTTGCCCTCCTTAGAGTCTTTGGTTTATACTTTTTGATCCTAGGACAGTCTGGGTGTCTTTGAAGAGCAAGCCCAAAGAGGCTTTGTTATGTCCACCTAGCATGAGAGAGCAGAAATTAACAGGCTACAAGAAACTTCAGTTACACACTAAGCAGTACAGAATTTGAAAAATATAAAAGTTAAAACCTAAAGTGTTGCAGTGAGCCATAGCCCTAGCCAGGTTGTCCTGGACCCTGTTGGACAAGAGGTCCAATGATTTGGTCCTCATCAAGCCCAGGAACCTTAGGATGGCTGCCTGCCCAAACACAGACACCCCCCGGGCTGTGTGGCAGAAAAGTTCATTGCCCAAGGCTGGAAAGATGTGACACCCTGGGCATCTGCAATGGCCACCGCTATCCCCTCCCTTAGTTCTGTCACTGGCCCGAGCTCATCCTCTCCGCCTGCCTCTCTCCCCAGTGGTTGTGTGCACCCCGCTTCTGTCACACCCCGTGTCTGTGGTGCTGTTGGTTTATGTTTGCTGTGCCCTGAGCAGTGGGGTACAAAACCCCCTGTCAGAGGCTGCTCCTCGCTCTTCTTGGCCCCTCCTCCCCGGGCCCCAATAACCTCGTTCCTGTTTCCCCAAGAACAGTCCCTCGTTGCTTCATCTCTCCGTGCGCCTTCCCCACCGCTGGCTGAGCCGAGCCTTGCCTGGACCTCACCCAGCCTCCCGCACTCCCTCTGCACTTTTCCCCTGCCGTGGCAGCAGGTGAGACCATTGCCCGGTGCTCAGCCCTCTGAGCCAGCCACTCGGCGGTCATCACGGGACTAAGGCATCAACTGCATAAGTATCTATCCACACCAAAAAAAAGAAATCTTTAAAGACCCTCATTGGATTAGATACTTCTGTGTGTCACATGCATCATTATGTATCTGTAATGATAGTTTCCCTGTGGTAAACTGAGAAAAATGATACAAAAAGAAGCATAACTTACTTGTGAAATCCATCATTCATTACCCTACTTGTAGTATTTTTTTCCATTGATTAGGAAAATTGAACATTAGTATAGGATTTTATTCCCTTTCCTAATTACCTCATATATGAGCTCTCTTACTAACATTATTTGGTCTTAAAACAATAAGGAAAATGAATGTTTATGTCATAAAATCTAATGGCTAGAATTCTCAGTTTATTCATTTCACACATTATCTGAATCCTCCTGTTTCTTGAGAAATAAAGAAATAAGATAAAATTCTGTTCATTTTACATTCAGAAAAGCCATTTTTTAAAAAAAACATAGAGGCAAATAAATGTGTCTACTCAGGCACCCTAGTATATCACCCAAAATATTCTATTTGGGGGATTTGTCTTTCAGAAGTGTTGAGCCATAACTATAATTTCTATTAGGATGTCTCAGACACCAAGAAGCAAATAGAGTATATAATGAAGAAGTCATGACTCAGTTCTGAACCTGAAATTCCCGAGAAGTCTTATAATATGCCATCCATGCTCCATGAGGCTGGAAGTTAAGGAACAGGACCTATGGGAGACATGAACTTTTTAAAAAAACAGATGGAGTTAGGGGGATTATTGTAGAGCTTTTAAAATGTCACTAGGTTTCTAAGTTCAGGAAACTGAACAAGATTTTATAATATTTCAAACAGTGCTAAAAACCAGTCTAAGTGTAGGCAACTGAATTAAGCCTAGGAAAATCTGAAAACCTCCTGTGCTGAATAAATGAAGGGACTTGTTTCAGCTTCTTAACCCTCTACAAATAAAAATCTGAAATATTTTAGGATACCTGGACTGTTTTCCAGGTGCCATTTGCAAAATAATTTAAATCCATTAGATATTCCTCTTTTTCCTTACAATACTGCAGTGTATTGTGTTGTATAATATAAAGACTTTTTATAAAGCCTTAAAGAAAGCTGATATAGCTGAGATAATTTCAATGTATTAACAGTAGCAGTACACTTGCTTTAAACTCAGACCACAACATGCAACTATGTAAGCCATAGACTTTTGATCTCATGCCTACTGAAAACCCAGTGGAAAACAATGTAGAAGTAATATAAAAACGCAAAAAAAATAGGAGGCAATATTTCTCAGGACAAAAAAGCACATTATCACATAGTGGTTTTCTACTGGGTAGACCAGATTGCCTTCACATTCCTGTAATGTAATTCTGATGAGCTTTCTCATCTGAAGCCCTGTGCAGTGGGAAAGATCTATTGATTGTCTTAATTTCATGTTTTGCAAAAAGTTTTACACACACTTCCTGTATTATTAAATGCATAGTCTGTTTCTGCAGACTTTCCTTTAAAAACTCTATTTTTAGATATTAACAATTCAAGAGGAGCATGATTTTCATCATCATAAAATTATTCACAGTATTCATTTTTGCTTCATCTTAAATAGATGTTATACTGAAATTATCTTAAATTCAGAAAGTATGTCTTGAATTTAATCTTCTAGACTTACAAAAATGAGGTTTAAATATGATTATGAAAAAATGAAACATGGGGAGCATTAATTTAACATATATCCTATCAGATTAAAAAGTTGTTTCCATAAATCTCTTCTGTCTGAGCAAAAAAAAAAAAAGGGTAGAACTTTATGATATATCTGACAATAATTTTAATTATGTTAGTGTCAGCCTTCATGTGGTGTTAATAAACACTTGTATTTATAAAGTACATTTATAGGAATTAATTTATTCACTAATATTTAGCTCTGGATGCAATGTCAAATCTCTCTACTATACAGAATATACACTAAATGGGATAAGAGAGGAAAAGTACCATATGAAATTACTGCAGGAATTTTGCATATATGTGGAATTATATCATCATTTATGCAGTAAATTTCCCAAAACTTTCCCATGGTCTCCAGTTGGGCTTTAACTGATTGGTATATAAGACAGATATACTGAAAGAAACCACGTCAAAAGTATCCCAGTCACTGTATGATATGAAATAACCCTTTGTCAAGTTGGAGTCAGTTGTCCTAGCCATGTCTCCTCCTCACTTCCTGCTCACCACCAGGCCACAAGATGAGGTAACAGAGTGGTATGAAGAGAAAGTCCATTCAGCAACAACACACCACCATACGTGTTGCTCTGAAGAATATTAGCTGCGTCCCAGCCAGGCCCAGTACACTCATGATGACTTAAAACTAGAAGAAATAATAAAAATGAATTACATAAGACAGTTGGCTATCTGTGCTGGTTTTGGTTGGCACAGAGTTAATTTTCTTCATAGTAGCTGTTATGTGGCTGAGTTCTGGTTTTATTCTGGAAACTGTGTTGGTTAGCAGCGGAGGTTTTTTTGTTTTGTTTTGTTTTTGTTTTTTTTTTGTTACTGCTGAGCAGTTCTTAAGCAAAGCCAAGACCTCTTCTGCCTCTTACCCCACACAACCAGCAAGGAAGCTGGGGGTGCACAAGAAGCTATGAGGGACACAGCTAGGACAGACAGACACAGCCCAACTGTTCAAAGGGATATTCAAGACCATATGGCATCATACAAAGCTGAGGGGAGAAGGAGTAAGTGGGAGTAGAGTGTTGGCATTTTTTCTTCCCAAGCCACCATTCCATATGAAGAAGCTCTGCTTTTCTGGGGATGGCTGAACACCATGTAAAATGGTGAGTGAGTTGATTGTTTTGCTGTCCTTGTATCCATGGCTTTTGCTTTATCTGTTAAACTGTCTTTATCTCAACCCACAAATTTTCTTACTTTTATTCTTCTGATTCTCTTGCACATGTTGAGTGTTGAAAAAGTAGTTAATGGGGCTCTTAGTTGCTTGCTGGGATTAAACTGTGGCAGTCCTTTTTGGCATATGGCTTGAAGGGCTCAAGATAACAGCAGGTTTTATTGGAATGGGATTGGCTGTTGTTGCTGTTTAGCTATTGATTGCCAGGCTCCTGTGGTTGCCACAGAACTTTCATGGCTTACTGTGTATTAGAGCCTAGTGCCCATTAGTGGCCGCTTTTTGCTTTTGCTGCTCACTGTGCTGCTGATCGCCCTAATTTGTTGTGCCTGGGAACAGCATGGGGATAGCATTTAGTGGGGATGCACCTGGACTGGCAAATGGCCAGGGCCTTGGTGCTGTTTCTGTGCTGCTCTACTGAACACACTGGAACTCTGTTGTCAGCTGAAGTCAAAGGAAGTCTGACCTATGGATAACTCCACTTTAGAGCAGGACACCGTGAAGAGTCTGTGGCCATGAAGATGTCCACACCAGAGCAGGTGTATTTTGAAGTGGCTGTAATTACATTTGTGCTGTGGCTGGTGAATTTAAACAATTTTTATGATCATCCCGTCTGTCCTATGGGACCAGATCATAGAAACATAGAACTTCTGAGTATTTGAGCTGAAAAATACCCTCAAGATTATCAAGTCCAAGAATTAAGCCAGCATAGGAACTCTATTACTGGACCATGGTCTCTAAGTGCCACATCCTTATGTCTTTTAAATAACTCCAGGGTTGGTGACAAAACCATTTACTTGGGCAGCCTATCCCAATGTCTGACAGCCCTTTTGGAGAAGAAATTTTTCTTTATATTTAATCTAAACCTTCCCTGACACAACTTGAGGCCATTTCCTCTTGTCCTATAACAAGGTTCATAGATGAGGATAGAGTAGGCATTGCTTTTTCTTCAGTTTTAACAAGGCTTTAGACACTGTGTTCCACAACATCCTGGTTTTAAAGTTAGTGCATTATGGACTGTGTGGGTGAACAACCAAATGAAGAATAAGCTGTTTGGATGATATGGCTCAGAAGTCTATGGTTAATAGATTGCTCTCCATACCATTCAACCAGAGTAGTAATGGGTTTGCAAACCTGTCTGGACTGACAGGCTGGAGAAAGGAGCTAATGGTAAACTAATGAAATGCTAAAGAACAAATGTTGCATCTTACCATGGGAAGGAAGATTCTGGCTTTCTTACAGGCTGTGGGTCTGAGGAAAACTGCTGGGTCCTTGGGACAGAGAGCTGCAAATGAACAAATAGTGTACTCTTGTCAGCAGAGATGGTCAACAGCATCAGGAACTGTGATAATCAGATAGCAGCTAATAAATAAGGGAAGTAATGATCATCCTCTACTCAGTAATCATTAGACTACATCTCTTGGCATTGGGCCTTCTGAATACAAAAAATAAGCTGGAACAAGTACAGCAGGGGACTACCAGAATGATCAGGGCTGGAGCATTTGTCCAGATTCAGCCTGGAAAAGATACAGCTTCAAAGGGACCACCTAGTAGCAGCTTCTCAGTAGCTACAGGAGATAGGTGAGGTGATAAAGGAAACTGGCTAAGGTTCTTCATAGCCAAGTATAGTGGGAGATTAGAGGCAACAGGCACAAGTTCAAACAAGAGACAGACTAGGTACAAGAATAAACTTTTTTCCTAAAAGGACAGTCAGGCAATGGATCACATAGATCCCAGACTGTGCAGTTTCCAGCTTTGGAGATATTCAAGATCTGACTGGACTAAATCAGTTGGACCTCACAGGTAAACATAGTTAGAGCAGAAGGCTGGGCTAGATCTCTCCCAACCCTAATTATGTTATTATCCTATAAAATACTTCAGTTTTCTCATTTAGGCACAGCTCTTATTAGTGCTTCTCTGGAGACTTTTAATAGCATACAGAGAAAATATTTATATATATATTTACTAGTAATTTTCTACCTCTCCTGAGAGAGAAAAACTGTAAAAATATTATTGAGAGACAGAAGCTCTTCTTTTTATTGGGTAGACGTTATTACAATGAACATCATTATTCCTCTTCAACGGAATTACTTGTTAAATAGGTGACCTTTGGGAATATCTGAGCGGTTTTTTGCAATATTTGATGAATGTTTGTATATTTCTACTTGTAGTAGTCTGAAACTATGCCAAACTGACAATGAAGTCATAACACTTCGAGGTATGATTTTATACCATTATTTTTCTGTTAATTTCTGTGCTATGCTTGAGTCATTCTTTTGGGGGAAATTGAAGTGAATTTCAGGATTCAACTTTTTTCAATGTAGATAACTATTTAGTATCTATGTTTCAGATAACTCACCTCAAATATTACCAGACTAATACGTGTAGTCGTAATCTTATGAAGATTTATATTACAGGTGTCTAAAATTAGCTGAGATGATCAAAATATTAATATTTTCTGGTTTTGAAATTTTAGTAACACTGGAAAGCACACATCTCAGTGGCAAAATGAAAAAAGACTTTAGGATGAATTTCAGAGTTTCTATTTCCATTAAAAGGTTTCATAGCTTTTGTTGTGGTCTGATCTTTGGAAAGAAAGGAATTGAGTGGTTTGAGTAAACATAAAAATATGTGTAGGTAGACACATTTGTAAAGGTAACCTACAAGGTAACCTTTACTCAGGAATCCCCTCTGACAAAAATAATTTTCTAATTTTCCTCTTGAGAAATTTTTTGTGCTATTTACAGCAATCCCAAAGTTAGAACTAAGCTAGGAGAATCATTTCCCTAATGTGCAGTATCCAGTACAATGATGCTTTCATGGAATCCCAGAGTCAGCTAGGTTTAAAGAGACCTCTGAGACCATCAAGTCCAACCTATGACCTAACACCACCTTCTTAATTAGTCTATGGCATTAAATGCCACATCCAGTCTTAAACACCTCTGGGGATGGTGACCCTACCACCTCCCTGGGCACCCCATTCCAATGGCCAATCACCCTTTCTGTGAAGAAATTCTTCCTAATGTCCAACCTAAACCTCCCCTGGTGCAGCTTATGTTCTCTTGCCCTGTTGCTGGTTATCTGGCAGAGGAGACCAATCTCCACGTGGCTACAGACTCTTTTTAAGTGGTTATAGAATGACAATGTGGTCCCTGAGCCTCCCTCTCTTCAGGCTACACAACCCCAGCTCCCTCAGCTGCTCCTCATAAGATTTGTGTTCCAGATCCTTCACCAGCCTTGTCACCCTTCTGTGGACAGGTTCCGGCACTTAAATGTTCTAAATTTAAGGGCCCAGAACTAGACACAGCGCTACAGGTGCAACCTCACCCCCTCCTTGCCAAATACAGGGAGATAATCACTGCCCTCGTCCTGCTGGCCACACTGCTGCTGATACAGGCCAGGATGCTATTTGCCTTCTTGGCCACGTGGGCACACTGCTGGGTCATGTTCAGCCTGCTGTCAGTCAGTACCCTCAGGTCCCTCTCTGACTGGCACTGAATCAGTCTGTTGTTTTGTGTCATGTGACTGTTGATTTTCTCTATTTTAATTTCTTTAGTCCTTCTTTACTTTTGTGCATTGTTTTACTCAGAGTTTGGATTAAAAAACTAGGTTATTCTTCAGACTTAGATGTTTATTATTTTCTTATCTAAAGCACAGCTGCACTGGATGTGCCTCTTAGTTAACAAGGTTAAACAGCTCTGAGTTCTAACTTCCAAAGTCTTTTATGGTCCAAATCACCCAATTATGGAATGCTAACTAATTTGTTTCTAGTTATAATCCAATAACTAACTATTCATGATCCACACTGCAGGTTTTTTTACCCAGTACCAGAACACCCAGATTTGTGAGGAAGAAGAAGAGCTAATACACACCCCCAATCCTCCATATTGTTACACATATATATATTTTTATATCTTAGAAACCTAAATTTTCTAACACAAGGTTCCAGCATGTGACAATTAATAGCATATGTATCTACTAATAATAACAAGAATAATCATTTATTGTCACTTAATCCCAGATAATTTGCAAGCTGTTTAATTAAAATACAAAAATAAAACCAACTTGCTGAAGACTAGAAACTCACAAAGTTAGAATATTTGAAAAATTTTAACATCTTTTACTAATATTGAATAGGTATCTAAGGAAAACTAAGGAAGAAGGTAATAATAGCAAAAATTTACAAAGCCTGTCAGCTTTCTAAGTTTGACTATATTGAGTGTGTCTTGCAGTCTTTCACTGTGTATTTTTTTTCTAAATTAAAGTCTTGAAAATTTCTACTTTATTTAGTACATTAATTGTATCATATATGTGTAAGATGAAAATTAAAGAGATGAAAACACATTTTGTTTCCCATTTCACCATTTATATCCACATTATAATATTTAAGGCATGAAAAGCCAGACATAGGTTTTATTGCTTTCTTTAATAGGCACTAACATTTAAAAGTGCTAGCATACAGAAATGTGTTTTTGCTAGTCCTAATATGCAACTCATATGATAGCAATATAATATCTGTACTTGTTGAGTTTAGTAATATTAATGAAGGTAATAAAAACATTTAATGGATCTCTTTTGATTCTAATGATGCAAACCTAGCCAATCAGCATTGTGAAAACATTTGCATGAATTATCATGTAATTAGATAAACTATTTATCTTTCCTTGCATCTGTGAACTGCTGTCAGACAGCTAAAATAGATTTGCATGTAAATTTATATAGCTTAAATAATTTCAGTATCTTAACTTGTTTAAAGCTCGTGAAAGAAAATAATTATGACTACAAAATAGGATACTGGGAAACCTGGTTGGTTTGTTTCAGTAATATCAGTGATTGAAAATAATTTTGTGATGTGCTGAGGTATGACAACTTCCTGTTTATACCGCATCTCAAGTCGATACATTACATATCAACTTTAAGA
Organism: Lanius collurio; assembly: GCA_020086605.1. Classification (NCBI taxonomy): domain Eukaryota; kingdom Metazoa; phylum Chordata; class Aves; order Passeriformes; family Laniidae; genus Lanius; species Lanius collurio. The sequence goes on from JACBWW010000070.1 coordinate 928,836, forward strand.
AAAACTGTGAGTTAATTGCTAAGGTACCTTAAACAAATGATTTATTAAAATTTTGCTCAAAATGTATTACTGAAGGATATTCTACCACTCCTTTTACATAAAACATTTTTGAAATATGAGTAGTTCACAGTTTAGTTAAATGTCGTTCAGCAATCCTGCATGGATACTGTAGATTATAATTGGGTTTATTCTAATTCTGAGACTAATTTCCCTTAGACATATAATGAAATAAGGTTTCTCATTTATGCAGCTCTCCAATATATCATACTGGTTTTTAAACGAAAGTTAATTTTTTAAAATAAATTCATCATTTTACAACAAAAAAAGAACTTTGAGGAGAAAATATCTGTCAAATGCATCCTACCAAAAATGTTTAAGAAAGATACTATGAAATCACTTGAAATGACAGTTGATGGAATTGACAAATACTGAAAGTTTGAATGAGTTTCAAACCTCGTAAATCTGAGTAAGGGATAATGAGAAGTGGTCCGTAAAAAATGAAATAAAAATAATTTAATTGAAAATCTATTTAAATCTCACCTTGATTTCTTATTTCACTTGGATTTGGCTCTTAAATGCTGTGTCAATTCAACTGTTTGTCATTCCACTCTATTGGAGGAATTTTCAATATATTGATTCCTTCTCTATGTCTAAGATCTTTGCTCTTTGATAATTTTTTTATTCCTAAGCAGAAAAGCCATCATTTTGTGCATATAGTCACAGCTGTATGTTATCATTATTACTTTTAGTATAAGTATCAGATTTTTTTATCCCCAGCTACATACTGAAAATTTGAATACAAGTTTAGTGTATGTTGTAAATGTAAAACAAGACAACTTGCAGTTGAGGACTGTCTTCTTGTAGGATTTTGATGTGGATATATATATATATATATTTAATGGTGGTGGAAGTAATTATTTTATTTTTGCTTAGCCTTTTCTTTTGTTGTTTATCTTGATCATACTCCCTTCCTTTATATTGTTTCTCTTAGTGCAGCTAGTATCTGTTAGGCAAGCTAACAGAAGTGAAGCTGGTGTTTAAAAAAATTATTAGAGGAACAGGGTTTTGTACTTGCTTTTTTGTCTGAGTTTTGTCTTTTTTTTTATTATTATTTTTCAGTATTTTTTCCAAATAAGTATCACAGCAGGCTCTCTAGAGCTTCCTGCAACCAGTACCATACCCGCCCTATTAATTAATTGACCTGATGCATTTAATCATGTATGCTACAAATTACTCCTTTATTTGAGATGGTGGCTGTAGTGAATGTTGATAATTAATTGAACAAGGGATTCTTTTGCCAAGATGGTTATTTATATGCACAGTGTCCTTGTTGAATAATTTATAGTAGCACATTTTGTTAATACAAAAATATTAATGATGCTTTCATACACTGAAAATGACAAAATTATTTAATAAAGGATGGACTGTCAAATCATTTTCTCAGTCCTTATTACAGATCTGATGTAGTGAGAAGGTCTCAAGAGAAGGAGTTAAGTGAAGCTGAGGTTTACAAAAATGAAATTCAAAAATTTCATTTGAAAACCTGAAAACTTTTAGAAGACATCTGAATCTGTTGGGGCTTAATTCATAGAATCTTTTTTAGACAAAAATAAAGAGATCTAGCTATGACTAGTTGTTGCAAATCATTGCTCACTTTCTTCCAGAGTACAGTAGGTATGTAGGAACTAAACCCTCAGATGGATTTAGCTATCACTGAACTAAAGAGAGAAAGAAAGCAGCACTGACCAGGGTCTTCCAGGAAAAAAAAAGAATGCGCAGAGTTCTGGTCTTTGTTTCTAATGTTGTTGCCATTTTCTTGAATTTAGTTACTGTATAGTGTAAAGCACAAAACTAAGATTGGGACTAATTAGAATCATGGAATCATAGTGACAAAAGGTTGCAACAAAAACCATACCTGATACTTTCCAGGTGAACGGCAACGGATACAGGTGTACCAGTAATAGCATGGTCGTTACGCTTGGATCTAATGTAGGGATACAGGGAATACTGGAAAGCAATTCACATTGGAGATGGCTAACATTTTTCATATTAGGGATCTGAAAAGATGAAGGTTACAAATAAATTTTAAACTTAAGACAAGCAGATATGTTTAGATAAATGAATTCAAATTATACCTTCCTTTAATTTAGAAGTTTGGTTCATGAAATGGAATTGAAAGAGAAGAATAAGGCATTAATATTTTTCAAAGTATATTTGTTTAGATGATCTAGTCATCAATGAAAGATTAATCTGGGATTATTTTTCTTCAGATACAGATTAACAGTTTTAGTGTATGGTTCTTTCTATGTGATAAAGTGTTATTCTCCAGTTTTCCTTGTGACAATCTTGGTCATATATACATTCTTCTATCATTGTCTCCAGATTTGAGGCGTTCAAGTTGGATAACAAAATATAAAGTGCACACACACACACAGATGCACACACACACACACACACACATATATATACTATATATATACATATATATATACATACATATATAAATATACACACATATATAAATAACTACCCTCCAGAATCTGGTTAGTGACAACTTAGTATCTATCTAAATGACATCTTTAATTCCAATATCAATCTTTTTTACCTGAATTTGCTGCACATCTCTATTTTCCCTTGTTCAATAATAATATATGATACTGAAAATTCAGGTGATCATTCCCACAAGATTAAAAAAAATAGATAAAAAATTAGATAACATGTGTTATATGTACAGGTTTATTACTGTCATTATTCATCAAAACACATAATATACATTAAATCAGGCCTGGATTTCTAACGGTAATCAGTATCTGATTTGGTAGGAACATGTAAAATGAAACGACACTGACTTTGTATCCGTTATTAACACTACCAATAATTTAATTTTAAAAATGCCACAGTATGTTCTTGCTAAACAAGAAAAACTGAACTGAGTGAAAAAGTCTGGGATCATATGTTAGTTTATCTTCATAGACAATTTTAACCACTAAATTAGAATAAAAGTGTATTTTAAGCACTTTCCACAGCCATAGTGTTTCCCTATCCATGGAACTCCAACAGGTATGTTATCTGTAAGTAATGCCGAGGCAGGTGCAATGATGGTTGTGACTATAAAAATAGATGGATATAACCTCATAGCTGACTTCACAAAATTGATGATGGTAGTGGCCACTGACTATAAATATTGCTGACACAACTATCAAATTTTAAAAGATTGAGCTCAGAAAAATTAATATGCACAAAGTCACGGCATGTGGCTGTTTCTTTACAAATGGTGAAACTCATCCAAGCAAGCTGCATTACTTATGAAGAGTAGTTTTACAAATTACTGTGCCATGTTATCACAAATCTACTCCCTGGGGTGACAACCAACATGACTTGTAGTTTAAATAGACTCAAGTAAAGACTGAGGCTAAGAGAGTTTGATTTAATCATACTTATCTTTGAAAAATAATACAACTGGATCAAATGTGCCTTTCTTTTCCCTTGTGTTTGTGCACTGGTTCATCTGTGGATTTCAGAGTGGAAAGAAGTCATGCAAAGGACAGTACTACATCACTTTTGGCCCATGTTTCAAGAAATAAAAGAAATGCACTGCTGTCACTTGCCATCAAGACTTGTACTTTTTTCCATTCATGTTCCTTACCAAAGTCAAAGGCCAAAGAGTGAAAATACATTTTTAATTGAATTTTAAAATGATACAGGCTAATAAAGTCAGTGAAGTGCATACAAATCATATTATCCAGTGCTTCTAGAAGCCTTAACTCATTTTGCCTTACAGCTAAAGAAAAATGTGTGCTCATCATAGGAGTAATAAACATGGGTAATTATGCATAATTATAGAGATTAAGTTCCAATTAAGGTTCAATTTCTGTAGTAATCCTATCCAAAAGTCTTTTAAGGTTTTTGGTGGCACTAATGAAGGCCAAGGTAACAGAACATTGTAAGGATCCTTATGATTATAGGCAAATAGTGACTGTGGATCTGGGTGGCTTGAATACATTGACGTGTTTTAACAGCACTAAGTTTTAAAGTGCATATTTCTTTTTGCTTTAGAACTTCTAATGTTTCCCTATGGCATCATCCTAGATCAGAAGAATATTTTTATATGATACAGAAACACTCTGCTTGCCATATTGAAAGAGGATTTGTTTTTTATTTTGCATTTGATCGCAGAAAATGATGGATGTAGGTATCTCAGTCATTTGTACACTTGCCCGTTCTGCTATGCTAAAAAATATTCCAAATCTTGTTCCACCTAAATTCCTTTATGTTTTTGAATATTCATTACTTCATTGAGATTGAAATATTTCACATCTTATTTTTTTAAGAAGGAAAATAATTTTCAATTATAAAAATAGAAATCAATACAATTAACATATCCATGTGTTATTCTGCAGAAAGGGTTCCATCATAATAACTACTGAGAAAATACATATCACTCAAATTCTCGTTACATAATTTTGCATACAGTCAAATTTTACTAATTTTATTTTTTAAACAAGAAGCCTATTATGGCAACATATGCAATGTTTTAAATTAATAGTCTTGCGCAAGAATAAGTAACTCTCCAACTCCAAGTAAAATATTATCCTAAGTTTTGTTTTCAGAATTCCTGAAGAAAATAACTACAGAGGACTCATGTTTTAAGGGTAGCTTGGGAGGTAGGCAGGGGCAGATGAAGTGGTATGACTGCAAGTGAGGTGGGCAACTAAATGTGTACACAAGGCAGCAGGAGGCAGTAATTCTAAAGTTTGTTAAAAATAAAGAACGTAAATTAACATGCATTAAAATAAGATATTTTTATATCTTAAAATTGAATAAACTTAAAAATAATCAGAAAGAGAACATTACTTACAGGAATAATTTCTCATATTTATATAAGTATGACTCACTTGGTAGACTGTGCTCCTTAAGGCTACATACCTATAAATCAAAGGGGAACCTGCAGCCCAACTAAAGGGGAATACATTCACCACCAACAACCAATTAAAAGAGTACAAAACCTTAGACTCAGTAAGACTGTATAATTATTTGCTGATCTCTTTAGAACTGTATTCTATCTCGGCAGATTTAGAGTCCAAATATCTTGATCTGTCTACAACTTTCATAAAGCAGCTTCAAATTACAGTTCACAGGTAGTTTAAGTATTATATTTCACTTAAAGTTTAAACTTCTGCAATGACAAGGCTTTACATTTTCAGCAAAGGGAAGACTATTCTGTTGTTACAACTATAGGAGATATAGCATTAGGCATGAGTCTATTCTTCCCATTCCTTAGCCAAACCCTGGAGATCTCAAAGTGAAACTAGGTAAAATGGCTTTATCTAGCTGACTGGGAAGCTAAAGTGCTGGTGTTGTCAGATATTAGAAAAATAAATAAACAAATTTTCATTTATCTCTCTCTTCTGTATTAAATTCATCTAGCAGTGTTAGAGTTTCCTAGAGTTGAGTCAGATATAGTTGATATCATCCAGGGTCATTTGATACAGAGGGTGTTAAAATCCTTTACATATACATTTACAGCCAGAAGGTGGTATTCTGTATTTGCATCTCTGGGTATTATCTATGTTTAGCAGTATGACATGACCTTGCCCTCTTAGGTTTGAAGCTGAACCAAAAGCAACTACAGACATGAAGACTTATGCCACTACAGAACATCAGGATGATAATAGATATGATAATGTAAATAAAGCCATTATTTATACAGTAATTCACATGAGGCATAATTAAAAAGTGTCATACCATCAGTTTACTCTTATTGGAATGTATTTAATCTAGGCCACTGCATATCTGGTCTGAAAAAAACCTTTGAGAGCGATTTATTTTGTACAAGTAAGGATGCATAATTCTTACTTTACTAATATGATCACAAATATAATGAAGTCTTGAAACCAAACCATATCAATTGCTTATTTACCAGTAAAGTTTAGGTTGAGCAAAAAATATTTTTTCCTCCAACCTCACGCTCTTACTGGTTTCTCTTGATGCCACATCTATTTCAAAAGAACATCACCAGGAGATTACAACTTCTCCCTAACCACTGAGAAAAGATAAATCAAAAAGGGTCCCAGGTGGTATGAAGGTGCTCATCCCAAATACAACTCAGCCATTGTATCTTTCAGCAGATGATTATGTCAGTGTGCAGTGAATCGTGAAATTTCCACTGTATTTTTTTGCTGCTCCCTCTCCAGAAATAGGTCAAACTTTATCAGATACATCAGTCAGCCATTCTAGTTACTTACAGTAAGAAGAATAATGATTACAACTGCTTGAAACTAATTCATTTCACTCAAAGCAGTTATTGTTTCACCTTGACCTTCAGGAATTATTTTTCTATCTATTGGCATAGTTGTGTTTATTTTATCGGGTGTTTACATGTAAATGTGTAATGTAAAATGTCTTGAAAGTTATTACAAAGTAAATTAACTTAACTGTATTCTGAAAGTTAGTTGTAATTACCATCATATACACCATTTTTCACTTTGGAATTACCTATGCAAATTACATATGGAACAGTCATAAAGATAAGAAGAATATTAGATAAACATTGCTTTGCACTAACAATAAAAAAAAATTATGGTGATGTGTGAGGTTTATCATTTAGCAAAGTTGTGGCTAGGAGTAGTGGTTTTGTACTGTGTGAAAATGGGTCTGTGTATTCTCTCTTCTCTTGCTTAATTCAAAGATAACTGTGATTCTTCCTACTTTGACTTTTTACAGTATTAATAATGTGATTATTTAAAATTATGGTAAAAATTTAAGGATGAATAAAAGCCTTGACCGCAGCGCTATTGGAAAAATGAAATTAGAAACTACACACCGGCAGCTGAACACTCTGTATAAGTAGGTCTTGGAAGAGTGAAATATGTACAAGGCATTTATCAGACAGACAGATGCAAACTGTTGATATTGAGGTATGATATTGAACTTGCCATATTTCTTTAGCTACTAATTCATAGTGGACTGTCACAAAGAAAAAAGATATGAACTAGTGAAACAGACTACGTATGAAGGAAAGTAGGAAAAAGTATTAAGATTAATTTATTCACAGTCAATGGAGTACATTAGATAAGTCTGTTTGGATTCAGGGTCTTGTTAAAGGAAATCTTTGTTTCCTTCTTTTCAGAAGCATTTGAAATTTTTTATACATATGACAGAAATTCTTGTCACCGTTATGAGCACCTCATGACAGAAAATGATTGTGCAATAGTGACGCTCAGTGATGAAGCTAAGGAAGTGTGAGAAATACTGTAAAATCTAAGTTTATTCAGCAATATTTTGTCAAATACTGGGTAGTCCTGTGCAGGAAGTAACCCCATCTGATGCTAGTGTTGCTGGTGTATCATCTTTCATATTTTTCAGTAAAAGCATTCTATTTCTGCACAGAAGATCTTAGGACTTCTTATCACCTTGGCATTCCACTGTTTCCTGTTCGCACCTAGGAGTCCAAGAGTTGTTTGGTAATTTATAATTCAATCATGCATGTCCTTACGGTGCCCTTGAAGAAGTTTCTTGAGTCATTGTGGATTTTTATACAGACCAGTTAATAATTGCAGGGCTTTTTTTTTTAAAGAATAGGGTCTTCAGCCATACAAATCATCATTTCTATTAGTCATAATGACAGAAAGTCTTGATGGATGATAAGTACAAAAATGTTTTCACTATGAACTGAAATATAACAATCCAGCTATTTTAGATCAGTGACAGATTCATGAACCCCAGTCTGGAGTTTTGTGTGAGATTCCATGAGCCACTGATACCCAACTGTGACAGATAGAATGCACATTTTAGAACACACTGTGATAACACTAAACTGGAACTAAAAAGCAGAGTTGAGAAGTAGGAAGGCTCTACTTCTTCAGCCTTTAATAGAGAAGACTCCTGTTGAAAAAAAAATATCCTGTAAAGCAGTAAAAGTGAAATGATAATGACTATAGATTTTGGGTTGGTTTGGTTTGTCTGGGGCTTTTTATTTTTTTGATTTTTTTTTTCGTTTGTTTTGTTTTGGTTTTTTGTTTTGTTGGGGGGGGGTTGTTGTTGTTTTTGTGTTTTGTTTTGTTTATCTTTTTCTGTTAAATGTATTCTGGCTCAGTGACTCAGTGAAATCTTGTGGGTCCCTTCCAACTCTGTGTATTCTCTGTAGGTCTTACCTATGTTGATTATTTCATCTTTCTTCTAGTTGAATTACAGCATTTTCTTAAATGCCTCTATATCTTTCTAGTTTTATTACAAGCTTACTGTAACTGAGTCTAATTACTATATTTGGAATCAACAATGTGGAAAGCTTGTAATATCTTATTAAATCTTTGCAGCAATGGCTGTTAACAGCTCACTTATTGTTGTGAAGAAATACATGGATAAATTATGTTCCAGCTTGGGGTACAATGACATTTAATTTTGCCCAAAGGAAAATAGCCTAGTTGTACTGTTAGATGCTACCAAACAACTATTTCTCTACATATTTTATGCAATTTTCAAAAGTAGATATAAAATATTGTGAGTAGAGGGAGAGAGAGTCTGATGAATACTGCATGAACAATCAAGCGTGAATATTGTTTCCTGCAGTATCTCTTGCAGAAAGGTAACCTCTGGCACTGTGTCAAGGGAGGCTTGTGTTAGATTTTGGGAAAAGGTTCTTCACCCAGAGGGTGGTTGGGCAGTGAAACTGAATCCCCAGGAAAGTGGTTACAGCACCATGTGTGGCAGAGTTCACAGAGTGCTTGGACAATGCTCTTGGGTACAAGTTGTGACTCTTGGGGTGGTTCTGTGCAGGACCAGGAGTTGGACTTCAATGATCCTTGTGGGTCCCTTCCAATTCAGGATATTCTGTGACTCCATTACCTTAATTTCATCCAATGGCCATTTGACTTTACTATAGAAGGATACCAAATTAGTTAAACAGAACCTTCCCTTTGTGAAGCCATCTTGGGCTGTGGACTATATTTTAGGCCATATATGATGTATGAATCTTTCGGGAATATTAACTGGAATGAAACTGGGTTACTGCATGGAGCCTAAAATTACATAAAATTCCTGTGTCTGTGAATTGAATCTTATACTAACTCAGCAACAAAGATTGTGTTGTATTTTTAGATTCAGAATCTTCAGGTAATATCTACAAGGAGGTCTAGATTTCTAAACCTCCTTTACATTCAAATGAGGTTTAGGAATTGATATGATTATATACTAACAGTTATGTGATGTAATTTCACATGCCATAATGTAATCAGGACATATGTGGAAGGCTGATATGCATGACTCTAGACTTAAGAGTTCTAAGAACCAAATACTTCCAGAGGAGGTGTTAGAGGCATCACAATGACTAATATGATAGTAAATACTAACAGTTAGGCAACTGAGTTTTGCCTTTGATGTCTATTTTAGGCTGAGCTGAATAGCTCCTCTGGCTTTTCTGGTTACTCCTCTGACTGTGATCCTTCCTAATGTTCCTGTAATTTATAACTATTACAACTGTATTGTTAAAAACAGTTGTTAGAGAAAAATCACAGCACAAACTTATCCTTAGCTAGATGGTTGACTTAGGCATTGGGCAAAGTTTCATTTGTGTTACCATCTAAAGTAAGATCAATAACTCCTTGTCTTCTCCTGAGGTACCATTTTTCTCCATTTTCCCTCCAGAGACAAGTAAAGGCTTTCAAAAAACATTTTCACAAGGCAATTTTGAATGAAGTTTTTTATTCATTGTGTCTGAATTAAGTGAATTATTTGTGGACCTCAGGTAGCTGAAGGATTGCTTTGTTTGGCAGTTAATTTTTGTGAACATTGAACAATCCATGGGCTACTTTTCTGTGCATCTGCTAAAGATATCTGGGAAGATCAAGTAGGACTTAAGTTGTAATAGAAATTATTTCATTCCTATAACAAGCTGAAAGTTAATTCTTTTTATATTTAAAAATCCAATTTTCACTTAAATATACTTAAAAAATGTTACTCATGTTGAATGAAGGAAATTTCTGTGTTAAGTAAATTTCTCATATTTTTAAAAAGCAATGAGACCTCAGAACATTCTTCAAATAATCATCAGGTTTTCTTAAAATAAAATTAAGGTAATATTTGTTCTGTGGCTTGCTTAATATATGCTATGTTCAGACTTCTTATTGTATTTTTTCAAGGAGAACACCTGTTGCCAGCAAAAAAATTATTCTGAGTATATCACACAAGCACTGTTCTGTGATTGCACCTTCTAAAGCATATTAACTAGCCTTTCTCTCCACTTCACCTGGCCCTGTATCTCCTCTTCAGTCAACTGAATAGTAGTATTTTATTTGGTTTGGGTTTTTTAATTCTTTTAATGCAAAGGATCTGATATGATGCACAGGTTTTGTTCCTAGTGCAGACGTGTGTTTTAAAATGTGGAAATGGGATTTTTGGTTGCAAAGTTAAAGTGATTTTTGGTTGCAAAAGCTTCTGGAACAGTGCTGAAAAACTGAATAGACCAGAATGAGGTGAAATTCTTCTAATTTCATCTCTACTGTCTAGTGACAATGGTACTTGAAAACTACACTTTCAAGAAGTGTACCATGTACCAGGAAGTATTGGTTTCTAACTACACATTTTTATCAGTCTGGAAATCAGAATTTTATAGAAATGTCATCACAAAATTGGGAAAAATAGATCATGTGACAATTCTGTGATGTAAGAGTTTCATGCTCAAAAGCAGAAAATTAATAGGCTTAAAACAACACCTAATTAGAGTTTTCATAATCCCCAGGAAGCATAAAGCAGAAAGAGAAACTGAAAACCAGAATCATCAAAGAAAAAACATACAAATTTCAAACAATTAGAACAGTAGGGTCTTTCATACAGAAGCAATATTATTTTGTATTAAAATGTTCTACAGAGACATGTCAAAGAAAGGACAGCTTTGTCTTAGATCTAAGTTAAATTCTTTTAAAAGTGTACAAATCAAAAGGCTATTTTTAGATTAAAAATTCCCATTTATAGCTTTACAAAAACAATATTCAATATATGAAATACAATTAGAATTTTAAAAACTTCTAGTAAATTAGAAAGAAATAGAGTTGTTACAAATATTTCCTAATAATCATTATTTATGTTTTACCTACAGCTGTCTATTTTGTAATTAATTGAATATCTTAATTTGATGTGAGAGTGTTTTATTAGGTATAAAAGACAACAAAATCATATCCCATTATTAATGGGGCACCATTAGTTATAGGCAAGTGCCAAGAAGTCTTGAAAAAAGTACAAAAGAAGAATTTTTAATTTTCTTTGTGTGCTCTTTCTTTTCCTTATAATATTTAATGCAAGTCATCAGGGATTAAAAGGCACAAAATATTGGCTGAATGACCTGGAAGCACACTCCTAAAACTCATGAGGATATTTAGCGTCAGAGAACCAAATTTCCTCAAGTCCTCTGCAGCATTCTCTGCAATGGATTACAATTGTTACATTAAAAGTTCCCCAAAAGGTCCTAGGGTGAAGCACTTGGACAAAATTTAAATTATTGCATACCTGTCCCAAGAGCAGTGATACTAGATAAATATACACAATGAAACAGTGCTTAGTTTATTTATGAAAACTGCCAAAGTTACTGCAGACTTCAAACCAAACCAAAACTGCTGAATTTCACCAAACTCCATTTTGCTGTCTCTTGTCCTGAATGAAATTTCAGCAGAGCCAGACCTAATTAAATCTCAATTACAAACATGCTATGAAATGAACATACAACATTCAACTCTTCTCAAAAGCTATTACATCTGAGTTTCCCTACTTGTAGCTACATCTCTGAACTATGAGATATTACCAAGGTCACTGTATTTTAAAAAAAAGCTGTAATGATTCCCATCATGAGTTACACATTCAGCCATCTAGTTCTAGGTCCTTCCATCCTTCAGCATGAAGCTATCGGTTATCTGTCTCTGAATATTTGCTATGAACATTGGATACTAAATTATTATTTAATTTCTATTAAAGGAAACATACTGGAACAAATCATTGAAAATACAATTTTAATTTCTAGTATGCCTCACAGACATAGAAAGTAGACTGGAAAAGACTTTATTAAGAATTGACAATTTCTTATTAAGATTGAATTACAGTAGAACTGTTTGTCTCCTTTACTCTATCTTGTTCTTTTTTGGTTGCACTTAAAAAGTCCCAAATATTGATGAATCTGCCTGAGGAAAGAAGATTACAGTTACTATTCTTGCATCATGCAAATTAGTGCACTTGAATATCTTGATGAAATGAAGATTTAACCACATTAATTCTGTGTGCGGATGATACCATTATGACTAGGATTATAACGAGCCTGGGAAAAGCCAGTAATAAGTTCTGCTTTCTTTCATATGTAATGCTATTTCAAATTAAAAAAAAAAAAAAATCAAAAAAAAAAACAATACAAGCATGTATAATGTACACTCAAATATATATAAAATAAAATTAATTTTTAGAGTTATTTTCCATTAAAAAGCACTTTGGAAACTAGTCCAAATACAAAATCACCAGTTGTATTATTTGAATTAAAAAATGCACAGGTATGAATTTCTGGAGACATAACAGCCTGTATTTGCCCTCTGTACTCATGAAAGCACTACTTACAACAGCTGTGCTGTTCAGATATGTGGATATTAAGATTCTATATTCTGAGTTTCAATTTCTATTCCAGCTCATAATGATCTGGAATAGCTGCATAGTTTACACTTAACATGGAATAATTTCAAATATTTACATTATTCATCATTATCTTCTTGTAAGCAGGGAGAACAGACGTTGCCAGCAAACAGTGTGAACAACAATAAATGTGAAGCTGCTGATATTAAAAATGGAAATCTAGAGTATACTAATATTAGGAAACCTTTTGTAAAGAGAGAAAACAAGAGAGGAAAAAAAAAAAAAAAAGGAAAAGTGAAAAAGGTAACAGAAAAAAAAAAAAAAGAAGAAATTTGAAGATATCATTCAGTTTATGCACGAATTGTTATGCAGCACGAACTTAGAACTGTTCCCTCTAATTTTCTCACATGCTAGTGTGTACTGCTTCATGACTGGTCAAGACAATTCGGCCTGTATTGGTTCTGCTTCTCTTCACAAAACTTGGGATCTGGTTGATAATTTATCAACTACTAGAGATGCTGTTTTTACTATTATGAGTATTAGAAAGGTTTCAATTTTCTTCAGGGAAATCACGAGTGTTTCTAATTGTCCGTGTTTATATTATGTCATCATTTCAATAGCTAAAAAATGAAAGGAGATGGGATTCCAGTAAGCAACAGATGCCCACACTTGTATAAATGTAGAGTTCTTGTTCCAGTAATCAAATATTTTCTTTACTGTGCTTTAGTAGAATTGCAGTTGTTCAGGGATACAAGTGTTCCAGTTAATTTTAGTCAATGAAAATATAAGAAAGTTTTGCAGAAATAATTTTTCTTCCTCATTCAAAACCAAAATAAAACTAAGAAAATCAAAGATTTAAATAGAGTTAGAGTATTTTGCCAACTTCTTTTAAGGGCATCAGTAAATAACAAGTATCATAAACCAGTTTGTATTATCTTGAGCCCTGATAAAAAGTTATTTTCAAGATCTTTGATCCCAGGCTTTATTATAATAATCCCTCATACACTTCTGATTTTTCTAAGGAGTTTTCTTCACTCAACCTTTTTCTCCTTTATGGTTTTATTTTTGTTGATTTTACATCGCTGAGTCTGGAAGCCTTTTCTGGGTTAATTGGTCCAGGTGGATTAATTTGGCATCAAATTACAGAGCTAGGTTTTTTTTTTTTTACATTAAGTTTTTTGGGGTCACACTGAGTGAACTGAATTTGGATACTTTTAAAAAAAGACAGGAATACTTTTGCAATATATATTTGCTTAATCTTATTCTGGACTCAGTCCAAATATCTTTGAAATTAGTGACTAAATTCTCATTGACTTCGTACAGAACTGGGCCTGAACCCCCAAAATAAACTTATTTTAAGAGACTTGTCTTAGTGGATTAAAAATTTTACACTGCCTTTGATCTGTTTGAAATAGTTGCAGAGCAGTCACACTTCATAGTGTCTCCCTTTTTTAAAACATACATACATAGAGACACACATTTAGTTTCTACCATTTCAGTTGGATGCTGCTTCTCAAATACATATAAAGACACTTTTTCTAACATTTATGACAAATATCTATGGTTCCATATGTGATATTCCCAGACTTTTTGAACCAATAAAGGACAGTTTTTGTCTTTAATCTATATGCATAATGTTTATATGCATTGGCTGAATGTGTTTGACTGGTGATGGAACTTAAGTGTTTTGTCTGCTAATCTTTAATTTTGTGGCATCATTAAACAAAATACAACATTCAGAAAGGTACAAATGAAATGCATGGTTCTTTCCTAATTCTACATATAATGCTATGAAACATACTCATAAAATCTTGATCACAACAAGAAATTAGCTCAGGATAACAGGTAAATGCATTATTATTCATACCACTATCCTCTCATAATCACCTTATAATTTAAGTACTTTTGACAGCTAAAAATACAGGAACAAACTATGCATTGCAATATTGTATTACAATATTGGTATTGAAATACACCAATTCTCTAATTAGAGAGATAATAAATTCTCTAAATAAAGCCATATAACTCAAAACAAGATGAGCAAATAATGTGACAAGAGAATGACAAAAAAACAGGAAGAGAAATTGTACTAATGTTAGAAGAACAGGACAAAAAAAAACAGACATTCAAGAAAGCACTAAAATAAAAAAAAATAAAAAAAATAAGAAAGAAATACTGAAATTCTCTTTTGGGCTAGCAAATGAAGCCAAATGAACATTTTATCTTCAATTATTCTAAAATGACCAATGAAGTCTAGGTGCTAGTGAAATAGACATATTTATACAAGACTCAGAGAAGATCTAGATCTTCAAAAGCCTTTGAGTGAGAAACATTTCTGTGGGTTCCATTTTTGCCTGTACATCACTGTGTAAAATAAAAAAGGGAAAAACTCACGAAAAATATTATTATTGTAAAATAACATTAAAACCAGCTTTGTCAACAAATGACAGAATTCTCAGACCTGAGAATATTATGATTGTCTGCAAAAAAATGCCAATATGTCTACATTGACTATATTTTACTGAAGTTTGCCTACTTGCAGTTCACCTGCAGTATGATATTTCTCCTCAGTGATTTGGCCATGCTTAACACATACTGTCTTCTGTGTGATTGAATAGAGAAGTTAGAAATATTTTTGTTTAGCTCTTGAGCCAAATAGTTAATTAAGAAAACATATTCATGGGCACAAGAGCCCACTTCCCTGTCTAGCATGTTTGGACTTTAGTTTCTATGTAGACAACTGTGATTAATATACTTGATCTATTAATGTACTTAATTTGTAAACTTTACAGTGTTTATAAAGCCCTTACTACTATGCTGAAGCAATAATTTAATACAGAACCCTTGTCCTGCCTTTTAAAATGAAAAACACATCCCCATTTGAAGAATTACTCTTTGTTTTTCACTGCCAGCATAGCGAAACTCTGCTCTTCTTTTAAGAGGACTAGGCATCTTTATAGAACACCATAAGAATTAGTCAACTATATCAAGATGGGCAGGAATCTGGCATGGAAGAAAGTTTGATACAGCTGAATGGAATATGTTCCCTAGAATATCTATGTAACTGTGTAAATAGGGCTGTATAAATATACATATAACTATATGCATATACATATGTGCACATACATATATATACACACACTTATATAAATATACATGTGTATATATATATATATATGTATATTAAAGTAAACTATTTTTCTGTCGCTGTGTAATGTCCATAAATATCTAGAAAGCATCTTTTCAGTAAATGAACTGGGGTTCTAGCCCACAGTACATTGAACTAGAGCCAGCAATGGGCCCTTGTCACACAGGAATATAAGGGTACCCAAAGCTGCAGTAGGAGAAGCGTCCCAGCAGGTCAAGGGTGGTGATCCTTCCTCTAGTCAGCACTGTTAAGGCCATATCAAGAATACTGTGTCCATTTAGGGGTTCCCTAGCACAAGAAAGATATAAACTTCCTGTGGCTTGTACATCACAAGGCTAATAAAATCATTAACGGGATGGGCATAGGAGGAGAGGCTGAGAGGGTTGGGACTCTTCAGCCTGGAGAAGACAAGTATCATGGGTGATCACATATAAATACCTGGTGGGAAAATGAAAACATGGCAACCAGACTTCTCTCAGTAGTGCCAGCTGACAGACAAGAGACAGTGGGCACAAATAAAAAAGGATAAAATTCCATCTGAGCACAGGAAAAAGCTTTTTTTTTTTCTTTGAAAGTAGCCAACACTAATAGGCTGTCCTGGAACACTGTGGAATCTCCATCTGTAAAGACAGTCATGAGACAGGTCATAGTCCTGAGCAACCTGGAACTTGGAAGGTCAATCATTCTGTAAGCTGATATTCTGATTTCTTGATTCTTTGACTGCAGTCACAAATTTAAATTATCTGAGGCAGAAGCATGGGGAAAAGGATTACATGTTACATGTATGCTGAAAGAAAGCTTTGATCACTAATATTTTCTCATGATCATTTGTTCTTCCTATGGCTAATAGCATATATTTGCAGATGATTTAGCAATGATTTAAAAACACCTGACTGTTAGGTCTTGGCTGGGTGACTGTGAGTTAAGCTCCAACTGTTGCAGAAGAATTAAAATTACCATAAATTGGGCCATAAACTTCAGGTTTCAGGGTAACTGAAAATAGTAAATTTATGTACCAACAAGCTGGGATCCAAAAATTGGATAGCCAGAATAACTAGCCAGTTTAATAGCAGCTCCACAAGACTTTTCAGAATATCTGTTTGGATTTAGAATCCTAAATTGCACTTGTGAACTTTCTGGGATCACAGTTATTACAGTGTATTTATTTATTTTCAATTTTATGCACCAAATTTCCTATATTGTCAATAACTACAGTCTTGCTATTCTAAATAATTAAGTGCTATATGACTCTTGTGCAATAGAAGTTTAAGGGTTTATAGGAGTATTTGACCTAACTGCAGACATTACAAGCCCCTTTATTTATCACATTCTTTTTCCATTCTTTGCAAAGGAATTCCAGCCTTATTTGAATATTTGTATTCATTGTAAAATTAGATTACTCCTAAAATAAAAAATCAGACAAAATGATTGAGTCAGAACAGGCCAGGGTGAAATTTTCATAACAGTCTCAATATATTTTTTTCAATGCAGTACCAGTACTTAGATGGATACATAAGAAAATATTTTCTACTTTTTTTTCTTTTTTTCATTTTGGAAATATGTCACCCTTATAGTTCACCCATAGCAAAAATATTGCACAATTTTCACTTTCCTTTAAAAATGTGGAGGTTAGAGTGTATAATCTATATAACTTAATTTTAATTCAGACAAGATTCAAAGATATACAAGATGTAAAAGGCTATTTTTACTGTTCTTATTTTCAATGAGAAAAAAATCAAAATGCATGAAAACCTGCCTTGAATTTAAAGAATATACATATTATGTAGACAGAATACCTTAAAAATATTTAAGAATGTGTAAACCATGTTTTCAGGAGATGATGTGTGAGTTCTCCTCTGTTCAGAGAGAAATCTCTTCTTGATCACTTCTTTATTATCCTATAGATTTTTCTTATCTGTTTCCTGTCAACATTGTCAGTATCTTGTTTTGAAAAAGTATCTCCATCCACTGAGATCTAGAGACTGATACAGAGCTTACATATGGGTAATTCAAATTCTGTAATGAATCCATTTTGCTTTCTTGTAGTTTCACTTTGATTCTGAATTTATTTATGATTTTAATTTGAAAGATTTAGTCAGATTATCAGACATATTCCTTCTGAATTGCATTTTATGAATATGTATACTCAAATTTCTTACACACCACAAGTGCCAAGGTTAGTATGTCTCTAGCAAACAGAATATATCAGTTTCTCAACTGTATTAAAAGCTAAAATTTTTCTGTGGCAAAATTTTATTACTAAAAAAATATTATAAAATAAGAGCTTCAGAGCCATCTTATGCTCTCCAAGAATTGATTTCTGTTTAGTGATTCCACTTGTCTTAATATTAAACTTCCTTTCATGCTTCTAAAATGTAGACCTTCAAAGATGTCTTAGAAATGATTCCAAGTACTAGTGGTGCCTTTAATTAGGAAAGTGTGACTTGAGATTTAAAAGTAGTTTGCAAAAATGCTAGGATAAGTAGTTTTCTCATAACTTATATAACAACATACATTGAGTACAATTCTTCTTCTTATCTATAAATTCAAAATATAGCTGAATTGTGTTGAAGAGAAGTGAACATCTCCCACCCCATGAGTCCTGACTTTCCTCTCTAAAATCACTCTTTAAATATCATTCATTTTACCATAATATTTGCTATTTACTATGTTTTTTTGTTTTGTTTTGTTTTTTTGGTTTTCTTTCCCCACTTCTGATTTTGCCACATTAATAAATTGCCAAACACTAAATGCATGTTTCAGGACAACAGGAGGTAAATCACAAGAATTTTTAACAGTGAACCCCTATTTCTGTCTGGGCATGTACAGTGCTGTGTAACAAAGGTATAATTGTTCTTCAGAGAAGGACCATTGTTTGGGGAAATAAGTTCATATAAACAATAATGTCAAACAATGCCAAAGGCTTAGAAGAAAAAAGATATACAATAAATACTTCATTAAGTAGCCAGGATACTTTAGAGATTGAAGGTAGTTCTTACTTCATCTGAATTAAAAACTGCTTAAAATTCCTTTGCTTTTTCATGGCTAAGGATATGTGTTTGAAAAAACATAGCTTTCATAAAATAAAAAATGTATTGAAATATATTCTTTATCAATCTTGCAGAAAGTTTTGGTTTTCCAGAAAGCATGGAAGGAATTCAGCCCCTTTGAGAGCCACTGTATTTAACTCTGCTGGAATCAAGCTAAACTTGACTTTGATTTACTTAAAGATCATTTAGGAGTCTTAGAAATACTGATACTTTCCTGATACAAAGTTCCATGAAGCACAAAATTTTCATTTTCAGGCTGCAAAATCTTGAGTCCTATGAATTTTCCCTAGCATTTCTGCATTATGTCTTCCAGTTACGTGTCTTGTGCTGAGGTGGGTATATGTGAGATTTGGGTTGAAATAGGCTCGGAAAGTGAATTTATTCCATTTAAAATGTTTATAGTAATTCAAATACATGTGTCTTGCATGGCTGATCTGCATGTGTGGAAGAAAATCTGGTTTGTTGGACTTAGTACACATACATGGAAGACTCTGCATTACATGCTATATAAAGTCCCCAGTCCACAAGCCCATTAAGTTTCCAGGACCATCTTATATATAAAACCATCTTGTCCTTTTTTCTCAATCCGCTGTTTCTCAAGGCTGATAAACTAATTTAATAATCTCAGTTATCTAAAATTATCTCTTCTTATAAGCCCATAGGACTAAATGCTATGGATGAACAATTCTGACCTTTTCCAAGAGAAAGGTTATTTAATGTTCATAATTAAATGGACCATTTGTATCAATACTTTTGAGGAGCTAGTTTCCTACCTTTTGATACTTCCCCCTTTTTAAGACTAAGGCAAGGATGTCATGGTGTTCCCTTTTATCTCATTTACTCAAATTTACTCTAGAGTGATCATTGCTTAGTTTCCCACCAGCCATTTTTTGCAGTGTTTTATGCTCCTTTCCCTAGTTGTTTTGTTCTTCTTTTCAAGATCTGCTTGTTCAAGTAGGTTGTACACTTTCATTTGTATTCTCTGACTGAACAAAACCAAAATGTATTTCTACAAATATTACTTGCATATGAGACGAATTTAGTTTCTCTGATAATTTGTGTATGTAAAACTCAGTTACTGTGAACATCTATGGAAAAGAGCCAAAAAGCATGAAGCTAGCCAAGGAAATGCATTTTTTAAAGAGTTGATGGTATTACTATTTATTTAACATTATTCTGTCTAGCTTTCAAATAATCCAGTATCCTAATACTCCTTCCTCTGAATCCAACTAATATAGTTCAAAGTAATTTCTAATATTGATATCCAACCCAGTCCAGCCTGTTGAGCCAATAAAAATAATGTCCTAGTATGAATAAGAATTAATTCATTTTCATGTTTAGTGATTGTGACTGAAATACTCAGCATAAAGACACAAAAAGACACAAACTTACATCTATTAGCAAATCTTTTGTTACTTATATTTGGAACCACTATTCTTATGAGCATTTCTTTTGAAAGTGCCAATTTAGAAAGAAGTAGTAAATTCTTTGTCATTTAAATTTAATGGTCTTCATTAAATTTAATTAAATAGAATTTTGTGAATTTGAGATTCTTTTTGCTATTTTTGTTATCTTGTCTACTTGGTGTGATTAAGCAGGTGGGTGGGGTTGTTTTTTTCTTTGTTTATTTCTTTGCCTTTTTTCTAAACATACATTTTTCAATTAAGTATGGCACTGGGACACTAAGTATCAGAGTCATCTCATTACATCAGTGTGTAGGAAGAGCTGATAATAAAATATTTTACCATTTGTTACTTTTTGGAATATTTATACTTGTAGCAAAATGTAACTTCAATGAAGATTTTCACAATTTGTAGTCTAGAGATGGATGATTATAACAAAAATATGGATTTAAATAACGAATATATATATTGGGGAAAAAATAATAAAAAAAAAATTACTAAATTTGAGATGAGGGATAATAAGATATACTATCTGGAGACATTTTTCCTGTCAGTGGTTAAGGGACGAGTTTAGACAATTAGTTAATATCTAACTTTTAATATGTCACTTAGGCTAAATATGTCGTCCTTTGTTTTGCAGTTTGTTTTCAACCAAATCTGCCATAATACAGAGTTAATGGGACACATTAAACTAACCATAATGGATAGCCTGCAAATCAGTAGCTTTTTAGCAGTGACTTTTTAGAAAAGACTTCAAAATCAGACAAGGAAACAAATTGTATTTGGCATTGCTAAATTAAGGGCTGTTATTCACTGCAGTTACACAAAGAGCTAGATTAAAGGTAGCCCAGTTACATCTGTACTCTTGCAAGCACAGTATTGAACTATACTTATCATAATATTCTGGAAAAATAAAAAACAAAACCAAGCAAACAACCACAAAAATACTAGAACTTTCTACAGGCAGTGAAGTTTCCATAATATTTCCCAATTATTATTGTAAGTTCCCAATATCCTTAGGTTGTTGAATATATCACTTTGCTCATCTTTATTATTACACTAGATCACTGAACTGGGGGAGGACTCTCAATAGCTAGAGAACATTCTTAATGTTACATTATTTCATAATGACAGATTATTTCATGTGAAACATGCTGAAACTGCTGTCAAACTGACTTTATCTTTTAGGAAATTAAGCTGCATTATCTCACACAATGCAGACTTCTTATAAAAGCAGCAAGGCGAATCTAGTGGGTAGTTGTCAGGAGATAATCACTCCCCTTGGGAATTACAGATATTCTGCTAAATCTTGTATCTTTTACAGCCTTAGGGATATGATTATATTATGACAAAAATACCCCTGTTGCATTACTTAAATTTTTCAGTGAAGGACTACCTGCAATCTTCTAGTTGAAATACCTCAAGAGAGCATTTCTTTATGTTATTAAATTTCAAGTCTTAAATAACCACATCAGAGAATATTTCTCATTCAGCTATGGAATTCTAAAACATTTTTAAACTTTGTTACTGGAAATTATCAAAGTAAGAGGCTTCTGCAATAATATTTCTATTAATATTTAAAATTTAGATGAGACCTATGCCTGACCTTGATCAAAAAAATAATATATACAGTATTGATAATAATGATATAATAGAAAAAATACAATAGAAATAGTATTATAATCAGAAAAGGTGCTATTTTTTTTCCCTGTTTTTAAAGCCTCAAATATATTTTAACGGATTCAAAGATCAGTGCTAGCCTTTCCTCTGGGCCAAGTAGAATGCAACGACTTGAAAACTGACTTGTGGCATTGTGGTATCTTTTTAACCACAACTATATAAAGAATAACCTTCCTCCTGGAGTGATTTTGTTTCACTTGAAAAAAATAAACATCTATGGATTTGGTTTAATATTTAATTGATATATTTATGAAAATTGTGGGATAATTTAAGGATTTCTCGCTGCAGCAGCAGAGATTTGGAAGAGTGGGGAAATACAGTTTTTACTCTTTTTAGGGAAATGAAACACTTTTTTTTTTTTTTTTTAAATTTCTGATTATTTGCAACAGTATTTTAAACTTAAAGATATTGGGTTTTTTGAGTATCTGTAAAACAACACATGAAAGAAGGTCTTCAAAATGGGAGCTACCAGTGGAGGAATAGACATCTATTTCAAAGTCTATGGGGCAGAGAAGCTAACCTCAAGGTCTTGAAGCCACATTCCCTTCTTCCGTGAGTTAGGATTGATCTCTAAACTACATGTTATTGTGTATATGTGTATCATGGTGTTTATATGTCAAATGGTAATAATTGAGCACCAGTTAAAAACTTCTAAACTTGCTTTTAACAAACTTTCTTTTGTATCAGAGGTACATGGTAGTGTAATTCTATTGCCAATAAATTTTTTTTCTGCTTACTGAGACCTCTAAGACAAACTAGGAGTACAGTATATAATACAATATTAAGCTAAAAAAGTTAAACTAAACCTTGCTAGGAAAGGGATCTCATTGTAGTACTGAATTCTGAATGGCACAGAGAAGCCTTTAATACCAATGAAAACTTTATCCATATTTTTACAAAATGGAGACAATCCAACTAAAATAAAATGTATTTACCCTATGGTTTTGAGATTAGAACAAAATTTGTTGAAACCTGAATGTCCAGGTTAAATTTAGGTGAGAGTAAACTAAAATTATAGATATTAAGACAAGTTTGTCTAAAAACAAATTATCACTGGGCAAACCAGAGGTCCAGGATCCCATGGTCCCATTATATTTACTAGAAAACCACTAGTGAGCACACTAATGGACTTTGATGTGTGGGGGCCTCCTCCAGACTGCCCGTGTTTCAGGACACAATTTTAGTGCCCAGGGCCATCAGAACGTGCTCTAGACATGCCACAGCAGGGTCAGTCTCCAGCTCCCTACATCCCTGCCTATCCATGGGTCCTGCCAAACCAGGTCCACTTACACTCTCACATCCCAACACAAACTGCTTGTCCCCAAAGCTCTCCCTGGCCTTCTCAACTTTGTGTCTGACCCTGCTCCCCTTCACTAGGCCTGACCCTGACCTCAGCCATGGGCTGATGTCTTGGCCTGGTCTTGTCCTGGTCCCACCCTCACAGATGTGCCCAGTGCTCTGGGATGAGGGATGTCAAATCAGGTGCCCAGCTAAGAGTAGGGACAGCTACAGCAGGTTACTCAGAACTGTATCCAGACAAATTTTGAATATCTCTAAGTATGGAGGTTTCACAACCACTCTAGGCAATCTGTTTCAGTGTTTGACCACCCTCCCAGATAAAAATTTTTTACTGTTTTGATGACATTTATGTTTTTTTCCCAGTGTACACCAATTGTGTCATGCCCTGTTAGCAATTGCCAATGAGAAGGGTCTGTTTGGTTCTTTTTTAATCAGCAATTTTTTCACACATTGATGAGATCCCCTGGTGCCTTCTCTTCTCCAGTATGAATAATCACATTTCTTTCTCCCCTTATATGAGACGCTTATGCCATTTAATCTTCATAATGGCACTGAAGCCTGGTCTTACGGAAAGTGTTTATGAGGTTGTGAGAGGTTTATCTGAATATATATATTCTGAACTTTTACGTCCAAATTGACCCATGAAAATTACATGGATTACATCCATTTTTCTGAGCAAGTTGAGTTCATAATTAAGATCCAAAACTGTTTAAAAAACCCAAGATTTCCAAACGGTGGAGCAGCTTTTCCCATTAAATTTTTGTGCAGCATTTCAAACATGGTCTAATCTTCTTGAGGAATATAGAAAATGTATTGCCAGTAAGGCTTATATATTGATCAGTATCTTACAACCTCTTTTTTTGTGCTTGCTGCCAATATATCTGATAAAGAGCTTGACTTTAGACTGTTACCTGATGAAAGGTAATCCAGAGTCTTAATATCTGGATGTGAGGAGCAGGAGGTGAAGCAGTATCAGAAGAAACGATGAGACTTCAACAACACAGTAATACAAATCAAACAACAGCATGAAAAACAAACCAAAATTCTAATAATGGACTGAAAACTGTACCAGAGAGGTTATACAAAGTTAATCTCTTCAGAAGTTTTTTATGCTAAATTGAAATTTGGAAAGAGATGGAATAAATGATGATGTTGTCAGCACTGAAGATATTTCAATGATTGAGGAAGCTAATTGAATTCCAAATGAGAGATAACTGCTTTTAGTTGTCTGACTGTAGCATCTAAATGAATGTCAGCTGCCTAATAGTCAAAAGAAATGCAGTCAAAACTCTAGAAACCTATTCAGCTAGCCAAGTATAGATATCTAAATTGTTATTTCAACTTCTATATTTCTTCCTTCTTTGGAAATATTGAACATGTAAAAACTCTCTTTAAAGACTCCTAAAGTCTAAATTAAGTCAATGAAAAGCACTGTAACAGTGCTGAAGTGTGTACTTGAGA
Organism: Lanius collurio; assembly: GCA_020086605.1. NCBI lineage: Eukaryota > Metazoa > Chordata > Aves > Passeriformes > Laniidae > Lanius > Lanius collurio. Next base: position 953,477 of record JACBWW010000070.1, read on the forward strand.
GTTAATATAATACAGACATTTTGAGACATTCCACCTGATATATCAAGAAAATAATTTGGGTTTGAAATTGCAAAATTTATGTCCTCAACATAATTGACAGGACTGCAAACCATTCATGGAAATAAATAAAACACCCAGTTATCTTATCTGTTGCACAGGCTATGACAGAGAATATTTTCTTTGTAGTGCTACATATTAACCCCATTTATATTTTTGACTAAAAAAAATTGATGAGACACAAGTGTTCTAGCTTTTGCTGAATGGTGTCTGCACTCATCAGGGCCTTCTCTGTTTCTTTATCCATCAGTGAATAAATTGGGGGAGCACAGTAACTGGGAGAGAATACAGCCAGACAGATGACACTAACTAAGCAAAGAAATATTCCATGTGCATAATTTCATGTTCAAAAAAATTAGGGAGAAGCAGTTTCAGGAGGATTTGCAAACTTTTGTTCAGGAACTGTCAGGGTATCAGTCTGTGACTGCCTATTTCCTTTGCATCCCTTCATATTAGTTTGTTTTCTTCTATCTTCTTCCATTTATCATTCACTTATTAAACTTTTTTTTTTTTTTTTTTTTTTTTTTTTTAATCTTTACCTACAAGTTTTCTTGTTTTATTATTTCCTTCCTCTTCCCCTGTTCTACTCAGAGTGATGGGGGAAGGAGAGTGAGTAGCTGGATAGGGCCTACCTGCCCATTGGGATTACTCCATGACAGCTGTCAACATGGATGAGACTAATCTCTCTCAGAAAGCCTGAGTAATTATTTCTTTCTTGAAAATTATGAGCTTGGCAAGAAATTCAACTTTACAGTTTGCAATCAGGATTCTATCATTCTTATTATCCAGAAGTGTTATTCCACTCTGGTTTGACTACCTGCTGTAATTAACAGATCCACAGCTTACAAAACTTTAAGGAGACACTCACCTAGCCTGACTTCAGCATAACACAGGTCACAGATTAATTCTTTGAATTATTTGATTCTGGACTAGATAAACTTTTCCAGAAGAGCACACTTTTTTAGTGATGAATTCTCCACCACAACTTTCAAGTACTTGCAAGCAGATTACTATCATCACCATTAAAACTATATTCTGCATTTCTATTATAAATTAATGTTTTGTCACCATCCAGGCACAAGTCATTGTACCTCAGCCTGTTAGTCTGAAATGACAGGATACTTGTGCAGAATCTTCTATTCAAGATCAGTGTAGCTTAAGCAGAGTTTCAGGTTTAAAAGTGACAGTGTAATCAGTTGTCATTATAACTTCTTTATTTTTGTATGCTATTCTCTGTTCTGAAATTTTTGAAATACTTTAGACCAATAGCCACAATGCTCATCAGACTATATTCTCAATCTGAAAATATGGCTTCACAGCAGGCCTTAATAATTGGTATTCACTACTGGTTTTACAGTTTGTCACCCCGATATCAGTAAATGGCATCATTCCTAATTTTCCCCTCTTCCATTTTGCTCTTCAATATTGTTTATGAAAAATGTTATACTTTTCTGCATATAACTGATACTAGCAGAAGACAAGATTCAGGACAGAAATAAATCCCTGTTACGCACCTATAGTCATTATCTATAGGTAACCCCAATTTTGAAACCAGTGGAGAACCAGTTTGACTTCATTTAATATTTACAATATTGATAGCATTCTAGTCTCTTTATTCCAAAACACTGAATCATATAGATGCCTCACAATCTCTACTTCTACTACATCTTCACTATTATTTATATTAAATTCATATATCTCATTTTAAAAGACAGTAGATGGATCTGCTTTCTATACATCAATCTGAGCTGTCATTTTTTGAAGTCATCTTGATTTCAGCTATTAAATTATTGGTTAAGTCTTCTCTAAAATTTCCCTGCAGTAAACTGATTTTATTCTGATTGTGAACAGGGAGGAATCACAGTTGCTTACACTGAAATATTAATAGGAAACTTTTTTTAGCTTTCTCATAAACAGAACAAGCAACTTCAGGATGAAAGGGAATGTACTTTACCTCTCATTCTTATATTTTGAGGTTCCTCGCTGAGAAAATTAAGGTTTGAAATTTACTCTTGAGAAAGAAAAATAGATGTTAGTCATCTGAATCCTTCATAAGAACCTTTGCAACATCAGCTCTTACAGCAGTCACATCAAAAACACATAATGATATCCACACCTACAGATTTAATGGGAGGCATGGTTTTCAAAGAGTTATAGTAGGCATAGCACCTTTGAATTTTATCAGTCTACAGGGATTTGCATGGTACACTTAAACTCTCACAGGATGTGGATCAGACTGCAATAGGTAGCTTTCTTTGCTCCATAGGCACCTTTCGGTCATGTGTATCTACAATAAAAATTTCATAGCAGAAGCAACATGACCAGAAACAAGCACATGCTTTACTATATTTGCACAATTGGGTGTGTTATACTTTAAAAGAACAGCACAACCCTTTTGCAGAGAATATCAGGACAATGGTAAAAGTGCTTATGCAGCTTTCTCTTCAGAATTAGTGCAGAAAACAAATGCAGTAGCTGTTTCATGTGGTTTACATTTATACTGTCTCTATATCTCTACAACTCTTATTTCAACATTCTCTGGGTATTGAGGAAAACGGTTCTATCTCCAGACGAACCAATTTTGCAGTATTATTAATTTATAAAAGTCTGTAGCTATTATAATTTAGTGCAGTTGCTATAGAAATCTCTACAGGAACACAAAAAATAAAAAGAGACAAAATTAATGTGCCTTATAGTCTAGTTGCCTAGAGTGCACCACCTATAGGGAGAGTGCAATGATTAAGTCTTCTTTACTGTCAGTTCTATTAAACTTCTGTTGTTACTGATTAGATCATTGTCTGATTGATTTTTCAGGTGTGGAAAACAACAAAAAATTAATTGCCCTAATTTTCATGGCCAAATGACATGTGCATGTGAGGTGCAACACAGAATTCTGCTTGAATAACTGGAGCTTTTCTACTTGCTCTTCATTTAATTTTCCATTGTAACAGAGTACTGCTTTTGAGGTAAGGGACATTGCTTCTTCCACAGATTTGGATTTGTATGTGACCAATGTAATAGAGAGAATGAAAGGATTTGTTCTTAAATTAATATAATACTTCCCTGTTATAAAGTAACAGCAGGAAAGAAAATGTTTTTCATCACGAGGAAATGTGTTTAAGGAAACTGGTGGGACAGATTTTACACAGTATTAAATTCCAACTGGTAGTAATAAATGAATAAAACAAGATAAGAAATGAATTTCACAATCTAGTTTATTGCTTCATTAGAGGGATTTAACTTACATGTTTCTAGAAAGAAAGGGCATAGATTCTGTATCTGAGATGTATTGGGGGGGTTTAATGCTCTACTGTTATTTGCAATATGAATATAATTACCATATAAATATTTGATTCAGACACTAGGGGTGAATGTATTATCAGTTTATTTCAGGACATGGCATACCACTTTTAGGAGACTTGGACAAGGTATGAATATTGAAAGTACCTGAAATGCAGATTTAAAAAAAGACAAGATTATTTTCTGAAATGTAATTATAGTTGGGTTACTAGAAAGTAACACAAGACAATATTTTATTTAACCAAGTCTGATATATTGCGTGACATATGTATTCTGTAGATAATACATTGAGTTTTCTACTCTTCTGTAAACATAATTGTGCCTTTCCATTACATATTAGTCGGGAAAAGCAGTATATGTGCGGCTGAGGGAGAATCATTTTATCAGACTTTGCTCGCCTTGACATGCTTGTTCACAAACAAATTCAGACCCTGAGTTTTTGCTGTTGCTGCAACTGCACTGAAGGGTCAAGGAGATGTTCTGGGTTTTCACAGTAAGATCTTAAAAGTGAAAAAAATCAATTCCAGCACTTATATGACAAAATTGCAACTGGTCACTCAGTCACAGCCAACAAATCTACAAGCACTGGCAACTTAAAGGAAACTTAAATGATGTAACATCAGTTAGAATACTTCAAAAGCTAGAATTGCAAATTCAGACTTGAGTAGAGGCTATGTTTTTATTACACAAGACCTCAATGTGGCAAAACTACACTAATATTCTTATTAAGAACTTTAATTAGGAAATTTTAATAAGAAAGACAGTTTATTTTCTCTCAAGAATATGCTCTTTTTATTTGAAACCTTATAACCATGTAATGCCACATGTAATGGTGGTTTGGGAAGAAAAATAACATAACTCAAAAGGTCCCCCATTCCTTCTTCTTCCCCCATATTTATATGCTGAGTGTGTCGCCATAAGGTATGGGATATCTATTTGGCCCGTTGGGATCAGCTGTCCCAGCTGTGCCCTCTCCCAACCTCTGAGCAACTGTAGCCTCCTCATTAGTGTTGTGGAATGAGAAGAAAGACAGGCCTTGACCCTGTGTAAGCACCTCTCAGCAATAAAAAAAAAATGTCTCTATGTTGTCAAGGGTGAAACAAATTAGAAACTGAACTACATACATGTGAAGAAAATTAACTCTATCCCAACCAAGCCAAATGCACTAAAGAGCCAGAAAAGAATGATTTTAACGTATAATCGCAATTTTGATATCTGTTGTTATATCTCTAAAGGACCCCGCCCCCCTCAATAAAATAAAAAACAAGTGGAAGATACACCTTATTTTATACTGTATAACAATTAGGTTAAGTAAAATGCATTTACCAGTGGATATTAGGCTTAACTTAAAAGAGATAAAAGTAAGATTTCTGACCTGGAGTTTCCAAATATTAACTTCACTTATTTCAGGTTCTCTTATATTGGGGAATATTTTGTGTGTGTAAAGTACAATAAAAATAAAACACAGAAATCAGACTGAAAGAGTTGATGAAAAAAGCAGTAGGACATCTTAGAGTCCAGAAGAATGGAAGAAGTTTGCTTATGTCAAAACATGTTTGCTATAAAGGATAATGTCAGGTAATCTGAGCATAGCATACTGTATTGAAGAATAATAATGATGATAACAATAATAACGCCTAAAAGCAAATTGAACCAGACACAACTCAGCATAATTTAATTCTTAACTGTAACTTTTACAAAAAAAATGCAAATTTCTCCTTAGGAAAAATATATGGAGGTTCATCTGCTTAAAATCTGCTTCTTTTGCATTATTTTCTGCTCTGCAAATACTAAGGGGTTTTAGGTTGGTTTTTTCACATAATGTAAGACCTATTCTTGAAAATTCTGTTCCTTCAAGGAGATCTTTAGCTGTGTGATGAACAATCAGCATGCCTTCACTATTCTTATCAAGCCTTAAGCATTTTGTTATACTGTCACTGTTCTGATTTTTCAGTGTCTTCCAAATTGTGTCAGGTTCACCAAAAGGTGCTTTTGGAAAGCTATGACTTCAAATATGCATTCCACAACATAGCTAAAACACTGGCATCAGCCTTTTATTATACTTTTCACATGAGTCAACTTATAGCTCAACAGATTAGAGTATTAATTCTGGGTTTTTTCTCTCTAAAAATACATCCCAGAAAATGCACCAGAGTAAATTACACATGAACTTTTTGCTGTTTGCTCAGACTGATTTTAAAAACATAAGAAAATATGAAAATGCTAATGAAATAAGCTGTTGGGCACTGATAAGTGACTCAGAGCAACTTCAAATGTTTCTATTAAAGTAAATCGCTGTAATTCTCACTGTTGATATGTGTTATCTATTCAGCCACTGCAACACAGTGCCCTTTTTGTTCCATGACATGTAGTACCGACCTGTAGATTTTTTTTCTGGAAGTAACAATAGAAACCAGGAGCTAAAAGTTGCCCTAGCAAACAACTGTGTTACCTTCTGGTAATGCAGAAGTGTTCTACATGCTCACTGTGACAATAAGCAGTTGGGGTTTTAAAGTAATTCAAATTTCTATTTGCATTATACTATTTTATGATTACTGATTAGAGACTAGTGTCTAAAAAAAACCAACACAAACCTTGAGGGACAAGAACAACAGAGAGAAATGGTAAATTAATGGTGTAAACAGACAACAAATTATGAAAATTTTAATACTTTTCAGTGTATTCAAATAAAATGAAACAAAAATAAATAAAATTTTCCCTACATTTCCTTTAAAAACATTGTATTATGCTGAATGTTGGATAACAGCTCTTCTGATGTATAATCCAAATCCACTGACAAATATGAAAAATGAGCATTATGAATACAGAAGTCTTATACAGCATTACTAGAAAGCCAGCTTATTGAAGATGTCTTTCAGAATAGCACAACTCTGTTACATTCATAGGGGTATCTCTCTCTGGTTTCCTACATGTTTGCTGTCATTTTCCTGACAGTTAGAGTGTCCATCACATGATTGTTGGGATGTTGAGTTTGGGGGTTATCCAATAAAGATAATACATAAACTGTTAATGAAGCTCTGGTTCCATGCTTTACTAGTCTTGTGATTACAGAAATGTAAATTTAATACCTACCTATTTGAAAGGTTTCCTGATTTATATGGAAATGTATTAATCAGCTTCCGAGCTCAACTACTTGCATTATGCACTGAAGATTAGAATGATAATTTGACTATTTAAAGACAGCAAAACCATTACAGGAAACCACAAGGGATTTTTTTTTTTAAATAGAATAGGCAAAATGATATAAATACAGGAGTCAAAACCAATAAAATCTGAACATGAATACTAAAGTGGAGGTGTCTGTTTGGACTTTGACTAGTGGTGTCTATTCCCTCCCTTGCACAGCAACAGTTACCCCCAGAATCTTCAAAGAAAGAATCAGAGTCAATCCCACTTTTCTAAACAAGAAGTGACTCACACGTGGAAATAAGTTTTGTATTGTGGCTGCTGTAGCCATAGTTATTTTCAACCTGAGTTACTTTTGCTAGCAGTTTTTGTAGGTAAAAAGAAAACAATCTAGATATTAGGATTTAGACTTGATTACTTTAGAAGTTAACTGAAGTTGAATGGTATTTGTCATGCTTCTTTACATTTTTACGACATATAAGTAGCCCTCCCTCTCCTCCTAAATATTTTAATATTAATTGAAATTAATATTTCAACTCCTCTTTCTCAACTCTCTTTTATATCAGTAACACTATCAAGAATTTATTATAATCCAAATAACATGCATCTCTTTTTCTTAGTTTTCTTTTGAGAGAAAATCTTTTCTTTTGACATTTGTTGAAGAGTTGACTCACCTTAACCTCCTTGATGTCATAATCTTCAAAATAAGTCCATCATATTTAAAAAAGTAGTATCAGTCAGCAACTGGAAAAAGGAAACATCAAAATAATTTTTAAAAAGAGTAAAAGGAGGACCTTTGGAACTACCAAAGGTCAGCTTCACCTTATGACTAGAAAATCATGGAACAGATTGCTGAGTAATGTATATTGAGACATATGGAAGACAGGGAAGTGATTAGACACAGCAAACACAGGCTGTGTCCAAAAGTTAACAGTCCTTTTACCTTGCTCAGTGTCCAACGGGAAACCATTAACAGGTGATGTCCCTCAGGGGTCTGAACTAGGATAAGCACTGCTTAACACTTTAGAATCTTAGAAGCAAAGTATGGTTTGTGTTGGAGGGAACCTTTTAAGGTCAGACACCAGATCATCCTCCCTGCCATGAGCACAGACATCTTTGACTCCATCACACTGCTTAAAGCCCCATCCAACCTGACCTTGAACACTTCCTCCGACAGGGAATTCTATGGTTCTGTGATTAATTAAACACTAGCTTCTGTCCAATACTATGAAGCTTATTCAGCCAGTGTAGAAAATGAACATCAGAAGTCAACGTTAAATCGTTCACAACATTTGCATTCTTTCTTGTTGTAAGTATTGTACATATACTAATGTGATAAACACAGACATTTTACACAATTTCTGAACTTATTTTCTTATCATATTGTTCCAATTCCATTGACTGTCATTATTTTATTCTGCTCTGAGGAAACCTTTTGGATCATATTCCGTTAAGTAATAGAGAAAAAATATGAGAGGCAGGATGAGAGTGGAAATCATTGAAGAAATCAAGATCATATTCAGATTTAGAGCTGTATCTTTATCTTTGAAAAATCAAATAGATATTAAACTGATAGCAGCACCCATGAGTATGAAAAGTCATTGAAAGATGGACTGCATTAGAAATCCAAAGGGACAGAGAAAAAGGGGAAAATACTCCCCTGATAAAGCATAGTCAATCACAATTGCAAAAGGGACAGGAGAAAAAAGACCTGAAATTGTAAGAAAAGGGTTTGAAGGAAGATTAACTGTCTAAATAATACATGAGTTTAAGGAAGACTTAGATTAGTGAAGATTGTTAGAAATTCTTATTAGCCATGATCAATCAAGAGAGGAGAAAACAAATAAAAAATGTATTAGGATAGAGTTGCAGAAGAGGAAGTAAGTTCAGGTAATAAATGAAAGTACCATATAAATGAATAAGATCACAAAGTGTTTTGTTAGGACAGATAAAACATATCTGTAAAACACATCTATAGCTTACTGTTGGCTATTTTGCTTCTCAATAAGTTTAGAATGACAAAGCTAAGTCAAATGACAGAAATGTTTGTACTGCAAATGATTATGGAATAAGCTTACTTCTGAATAAAGAAAACTACTTAATGTTACTAAAATTCTATAGTTAATATACTTCTTTTTAAACAATAGAATTCTAAACAATAAGCAGCAAACATTACTATTCATACTAAAGCAAGTATTAGTATGCAATATAAATAATGATACTTAAAGAAAAAGATTTGGTAATACAGAAGAGGTAGATTTTAAACAAAAGCTCTTCTGAAGACAACATGATGTTTTTCTAGACACAGTTACCTTTTTTCAATAAAAATATTGATATTGGGATTTATTTTCTGTATAGATCGTTAACCACATGCATTATTACTGTTATTAAAAGAAAATATACCCATGCATATCAGATAATCTTTTTCTCATCAAGTGGTAAGTCCTAGCTTAAAATGACTTTTTGTCAATAATGATCCTACTAGGTTCAGAACGTTTCAGAGGCTAGGAACATTCTTTTAATTTCTAATTTAATATTACAGATTAAAAACTTACAAAACAAACTTAGTCAATTCATATGTCTATATTCCGGTCCACTTTTACTGTTCTTCCTTTCACATACTCTACATATTTCCTAGTATGGATGCACAAAATTTTAAATGTAATCTCACCTTTCTTCATACATTGGCACTAATATTTCTCTAGACGTATCAAAATAGAATATTTGATGTAATCCTAAAGTAACGTTTCCCTCTAGTGGTTTCCCTGATGTTTCTTTGGTGATTTATCATAATCTGTGCTTGCAAGATACACCCAGAAGAGAAATCATGACTTCAATAATATTGTGTGATTCAACTAACATCAGATCTATTTGAGAGAATAATTTGAGGTTTGTACTAAGATCTAGTTAATGTTGACAGTTGGATTCAAAGCATGATTTATCTTATTCTGAACATGGACATGACTTTGATCCTGAAATGTCTCTTTCCTGAGTCTAAAGTATAGATTCCTTTACCTATCTATATTGCAGTTGTCAGAAATAAAATCAGTTGAATCTCACCTTTTGATGCAATATTTTTTGCTTAATTAGGTAACTTGGTACTTCTAAATATTTCATTTGGTGGAATTTTGTCTTATGGTTATATTTAAAAAAGGAGAAAAATAGAAGATTGCAGTATTTATATTATTTTTGCAGCACATTGCAGTTAGACTTAGCCAAATTATTTGATCTTTCTTTCAAAATCATGTGAACAAAGCAGATATAAAATTAATTAAAACAAGTCAAACAAATATGACTTATTTTATATTATTTTTATTCCATCCAATTAAGATCCAGAAAGTGTCAAAGCCAAACTTTTCTGATGCTTCTTTAATGCCTTTTACAAATTAACAGTGCGTATTCTGTATGTTTATTCTTAGCCAAGGTCAAATGTGAGTTCTGTGTGAACAGATAACACACTGTGCAGGACTGGCTGTTTTGAGCAAGACCTTGAATGCCAACAGTGTCTGTTTTGACTCTGCATTTCCAATTCAGCTAGAAAATAAAAGAAACATATGACTTGCAGCTAAAGAAAATGTTAACAATGTGTGTACTACTTTCGTTTTATAGAAAAATTAATTTTATTTTCCATGATGAACAGTGATACACAGATTTCTGCTTAAAGGAAGTTTAACAGTGTGGGTTTCTTGAATCATTTTGAGGTACTCTAATATTATTACTATATGTATTTACACCTTTAGCAGATATAATATGCCTTTGGGTGTAATGTGATAAATGTATTTTATACCCTTGGTATAAAAATAGCACAGCAGATGTATGAAACAAAGTGATTTGTTTAAGAGATTGGATAACATACCTGAATAATTTTTTTTTTTTTTTTTAGTGTGCATGGTTTAATTCAAGTGAGTATGATTCTGCTTTTTCCATAAAGAAAGCAACAGTGGTCATAGAGAATAAGATCTTATGAGCAGATATGCTCTCCCATATGACATGTAATCTCTGTTCTATCCATACTTAAAAATCAGATTCTGAGAACAAGAGAAAGCTGTTTTGCCTTAGAACATTTCTGTGTGTTTTGTATATTTCTGTTATTATCCCACCTTCTTCGTGGAAAAGGGTCTAAAAATCTTCCATGGTGTTTTCTGCAATGGTGTCCTAGTCTTAGCATATAAATCTTGTCTTTTGAGAAATAAGTACAGTTATGTATAATTTCAAAATAGATCCCTATTTATAATGCATGATATGGTTCATCAGGAAAACACTGGCTGCCTACAATGAAATCACTGCAGTATGGCCATGTCTCCTTGATGGTGATAAGCCATTAAAACAGCTGAGAGTGGCATAGTAAATCTGATGAATCCGATACAAATGTGAATAAAAAGACCAATTATTTTTAAGGTAGTCAATTTACTGCATTAACTTAATTGTTCAGTTTTCCACTGAAGCCTGTTTCTTAGATGCTCACAGTAGTAACAGAAGGTTTTGAGCCTCTGGAAAAGCATAGGAAACTGAAACACATGATTTAGATCCCAATATTATAGTATTGGGACCTCAAAGTAATAGGGACCTCATCACAAATGTCTTCCAACTGTGACATGCCTGTAGCAAATAGCAGAAGATCCCTCTGGGTTGTTTTTCACCCTGGTTAGAGGTGATTTTCTTTTTCATCTTTTTCCTTTGAATTTTTGTTCCACCCTTAAAACACTGTTAAAAAGAGGAGTCCAGACAACTGTTGCTAGTTGTCCACAGTTGAGATAAACACTGAAAGTCTCCCTGGATGATTTGGCATTCAAGTGTGAAATTTATTTCTAGACAGACATCTAAAAAGTAGTTGGTGTGTCCTCGATATGGAAACAGTTGTATCTGCTTTGGATTTATTCTTCAAGTTTTTATTAGACTTCAACCAAAATCAAGCAGGAGGTTCAAGGTCGGATGGCTCAGTCCTTAAACTTTCTCGCACTCTTTCACTATCTAAATTGAGTTGGATTCTGGGAGATAAATCATTTTCACAGCTAACTGGGAGATAAGTTTATTCTCAGCCTGTTTTCCAGACTTAGAATGCCTCTAAAATAAAAATTATTATCATATTCTCAAACGAGATTTGCTTATTTTCCAATCATGTCACACTTTTGGCACTCATTTTGTGTATGATACATGAGTACTGCTGGAACTCCCCTCTGCTATACTGATGCCTACCCAGATATTCCTCATTAGTATTTTTCCCCCTTGAGAAATAAAGTATTTTAATTTTGTATTGGTTGAATTTCACCTTCCTGACTACAGATCCTGCCCAAATTTGTCAGAACCATTTTAAAGTCTGAGCCTCTTTATCAAACTGACCCTTCTTTTGGCTGGTTGTCATCAGCAAATTTTAGAAGTTACACTGTGCTTTCTATCATACAATTAATGAAAACCTGACTTTAAGAGACACCCTTTTTCAGTTTAAGATGCTACATAATTGTACTCCAAACCATTGATAACTACTATTGGAGAACCATTTTCCATCCACCTTGAATGACTACAAACGAGAACTGAGTTTATTTTTGAGATGATTTGTGGGACGGAGTCAATCATTCTGTGGTTCTGTTATGTCACATCTACTCTTACAGTCCATAGGAAAAAGAATAAATCTCCATCTCCAGACAAACATCATAAACAAATATATTCAATTTCTTAGTCCTCTGTGACCCCCATCTATTCTCTTGAGCTCTTAGAGATACTCGAATGATTTTAGGTGACTTCCCCTAAGTCCTTTGGCATGCTCTGGTGAATTATTTCATTAGCCCCTCAGGAACAGAACAGCGATGCCATACCAAGCCATCCTTTAATGTGATTTTTATATGTGCATTTTCTTCCCCCTGCCCCCCCCCTCCACAAACTCCAGCTTGAATCCCTATCTCCTTGTGAAGCTTAACTGTGTTATACACCTCATCACAGATTACCTTTTCATACTCGCCTAATCTACAAATGCAATGCAACACCCTCATACCTTTTCCAATTTGCAGTAGATCTGCTTTTTTCCGTATTAAGTAATTACACACACTTTTCTTGCTGCTTTTTCTGTCTCTCGCTATTTAAAACTAGCTTTTTTCCTCCTGTTTTTCCCTGTTTACATTATTGGTAGGAAGCTAGGGGAAAATAGAAGTAAATAAAAAATACATCTTCAATTTAATCTTGCTTTGTGGCCTGAGGTAGAAAGTAAAACAAATTTGTTGCTATGTCATTAAGGATATGTCCCTTGAGGTAAAAAGTTGGCTTTGTTTGCTAAGGAACAGTACAGCAAAATATAAAGTAAATAATGGAAGAAATTTTATGCTTCTCTAAGCTTAAAGAAATCAAAGGAATTTTGAGTGATTTTCCACAATCAGTTTAATTTTCCTTAATTTTTACTAGTCAATTATTGTAATTAAATATTACAATACTTTCTAGATGAACATTACTATGTATGTCACAGCTCAAGCAATCATTTGGTCAATTTCAATTTTTTTCTTGTCCTTTATTCTGTTAAATACACACAGAAGTCACTCCCACTGAACATCTCCCCGTGTCCTTTTTTTAACCTGATAATTAGCTGGAACACTGGAAAAAGATAATACTAATTTTTAGACTTGGTTAAACTAGTGATGTTTGCTAATTTTGAAATTAATTTTAATATAAATCTCTGTTCTACATTTTAAGAAATAAGAGTGTGCAGATTTCATTTGGAAATTTTGCAATATTTTTTTGATATTTTGGGGGTTCTTTACATGGTAATTTGATGCCTGCTTTGAACATTCACAAAAAAAATTTCCTTAGGGCATTCTCTAAGTTCCAGTAGAGCAATTTAAAGAGGGTTCTCTGAAGCTCAAATGCAAACAAGATTTTCACAACATGAGAGACGAAGTTTCCCTCTGAAGCACTTAGAATATGGATGCGGTTAATTCACAATAACAATGCACAATGCTTACTTAATAAGGATGGAATGTCAGTAAGTATCTCTTACTCAGAGATTCTCAACTGAGATTGACTGAGTGAATCTGAGTGTGTAATTAGATTTGTTCAGGCAAAGAAACAAGGAATTTCTATATCCAAGTACAGTGGATGAAAGTCAACAGGAAAGCATAATTGGTTAAGGTCATTCTTTAGTGCACAAACTGCCAAAAATTCCAGATTCAAAAACCCAAGTTCTCTTGAAAATATAGGAACTTTACATTTCCACATGTCCTGTCCAGTGACATCTTGAATACTTACAGGGAAGATGACTCCACCCCATCCCTGAGTAGTCTGTTCCAATTCTTAACAACCCCTTCATGAAGAACTTCTTCAAGATGTCCAACCTGAACAGACCCTAGTGCAGCTTGATGTCATTTCCTCTTGTTCTGTAACTTGTTAACTGGCAGAAGAGGCCAACACCCACCTTACTACAGCCTCCTTCCAGGGAGTCGTAGAGTGATACGGTCTCCCCTGAGGGGCCCACAACTGAGCACAGGATTTGACGTATGGCTTCACCAGTGCTGAGTACAGGAGGACAATCCCTGCTCTGGTCCTGCTGGCCACACTGTTACTGATACAGGCCAGGATGCCATTGGCCTTCTTGGCCACCTGGGCACATGCCGAATCATGCAGCCAGCTGTCTGCTCCATTTTCTAGATCTTTAAGAATAATGTTACACAAGGCTGAAGACAGTATTGACCCCTTGAGTTCACCGCTAGTCCCTGGCCTCCAACTAGACTTTGTTCCAGTGCTTGTCACTCTCTCAACCCAGCCTTTCAGACAGTTTTTGCACTACCTTCCCAACAAGACAACTTCCTTTTCTTTCTATTTGAATTTCATTTCAAATTCATAAAACTTTCTTTCAGGAGGGCCTGTTGATCAGTCAAGAGCCCAATGATAAATTTGTCTTACACATTTGCAAAATATAAGTGTACTACAACTTTAGGATTATAGCTGGTGCCCTGGGTCTATGAGCTTTGAATTTCCCTGACATGGTTTATAAACTGTTCTGTGAATTTAGATGCCTAGATATTCCTGTTCGTAGAAGTATATAATAGAACAATATCTGTGACACAGCTTCAGCTTTTGTAGACTCTCAGAAACAAAATTTCTAGTGTTGTAAAATCTAAACATACTCCTTTCTTACAATAAATAAGGTATTGTACTTCTCCTAAAGATTTGGAGGTGGTTTTTTTTTAGGTATTTTCTTTTGTCTGGTTTGGTTGGGTAGCTTGTTTTTTTCCCAAAATGAAACACGTATATACACATCAAAGAAACTCCCCAAATATATACTTTGTTAAAAGGACATACAAAAAAGATAAAACCCAGTAATCTAGCAGATGCAGCTGGAATACAGGTATTGAAGAACAAATTTTCAGAAAAATGGAAATAAATTGAAAAGTGTAGATCTGCATGACATGGATGGATGAAACATAAAGGAGTGAAAACAGACAGAGTAAAAAGATCTTTAAATTTAGGATATTTATGAGGTTACTTTTAGAACCACAGTTTTGGACAAAGAACCAGGACAAAAAAATAGTCATTTTCAGATTTTGATATTGACATATGGAAATTTATTTTTTTTTAATTACTGGAAGCAGTAATGGTACTAAAACCATAATTTAAAATATATAGATTAATTAAGAAATAGTATTAATAATTTTGTTAAAGTATTACAGTTGTTTTTAGTAAACAAAGAGGATTGTATAAAATTGTTCAAAACAAAATGTTCTAGAGATCTGTGACTTGATTCATGTGAAAGGGAAACCACACTAAATATAGGGGTGCAGCTGCAGTTCTTCAAAAGGGCAAATCTTAATAAATTAGATATTTTAGAAAACAGCAACTGCATAGTAAAGAATGACATTAATTGTGGAGGTTTGTTAGGGGTTTTTTTTTGGAGGGGGGGGGAGGCTTGTTTTTTTCCCCTGGCTAAGTATAATTTGGTGGATTTTTTCTATTTGAACTTAAGCATGTGATATATGCCTGCCCTATAAATTATATGCAATAGGAAATTATTGGTTAAAAGAGCAGTGATAAATTTTATACTAAGACAAAATAATACAGGGATAGGGAAGTGATAACAGTGAAATTCATCAAGGGTAGGCTTCAAATAACTTTCAAATAAGTGTTATTATTTCTGTTAATTAACCTGGAAAAAAGAAAGCACGGATATATTAACATATCTCTTTGATGACACAAGATTAAAACAATTTAATATACAAAGGAGAATAGGAGTATTATGGAGAAATAATTACTTGATTTTGTAGCAACTTACATTATAGAAATGGGAGTTAGAAAAGATGTAAACCAATCAAGACCATTTGGCAATGGATTAATCACAACCTTTTTTCTGTTTATTGAGAAGAACAAGATGATATTTGAAAATACTGAAAGAGGAGATTGTGCATTATCATAATGTTTGTTTGTTTGTTTGTTTGCATGTGGGCATGAGATAATTTTACTGGTATCTCAGTTAAATCCAAGTACAGGCTCTAAGAATTCTGAATAGGAGCCACTTGCAATCAGCAGTGTTTTTACTCTCAGCCCAGACTGGAGCATGGAATAATGTGTTTCTCCTCACACACAGGATTATTAGCTCAGGATATATATAGAAATGCCTTTTTTTTCTTATTGTTTAGAGCTAGCTTGTATTTAGTAGGGCACAAGTGGGGTTGTTTATACCCACTTTCAAAAGATTGTTGTTGCTTTTTTTTTTCCTTTTTATGGAATACCTATAAATCATCAATATAATTTGGTCATAGAAGGATATACGTAGTTCATCATAGAGCATCAGTCAACATTTTCAATAGCAATGAAAAAACACAAGTGTCATTACATAAGGCATTAAATTAGTGCACATAATTTTGATCAACCACATTAAAGAAATTCAAACTGAAGCAAGGCTTAGCTAATTGTCATAGAAATAGAGAAGCTATACTGATCAGCAGATTTTAGGGCTTCTCACTTCTCACTGTACTTTATACTACAAGCCATAAGACTGCAAGACTTCAGACACTATTGTAATTTCAGTTAATATTGATTTTGTACCTCTTCTTTAGAACCAGCCCTCATAGGGAGATGAAAAGACTTTTCATAACAAAAATGCTCAATATTCATATATTATGAACATGGTAACTTTTTAGAGTCCAAGTTAGCATATTAAAATAAATAGAAATGGATGTTAAAAAACAGTGGTCGTTTTCCATCAGGAAACTTCAAAGACCATTATAAAAAAAATTAAAAAAATTATTTGTTCTTTTTACAAGAGATGTTTTCCTTTTGCAGTTAACATGGTTTTCTTTCATTACAGAAGTTTCATCAAATAAACATTTGAGCTTTGAAATGAATATCAATTTCTCCACCATAAGCATCTAAAACAAGCAAAAATGCAGCCTGTCCCTTTTCAGACCAAGAAAATCGGGGAACGGGCTTTTCAACAGAAGATAAAGCTGAAGCAGAGCATCAATTCATTCAAAAAGAGGAAAATTCAGCATCTCTTTTGAGAAGAAGAGGTGCAGTAGCAAATGGTGCTAAGCATGGTGTTTGTGAGTGCCTGTAGATACAGACAGCAGGAAAGTTCTCTCTGCTGAAATAATGAATAATCAAAACATGCTTAGAACCCAGCATATAGAGTGGCAGGATACTCTCAGACTAGCTGTTGGTGGTGACAAGAATGGCATCCTGTTGGCTGGTAATGTGGAGTTATGAGTAATGTTGGCTTTTAGTAAAAAAGTGCTGAGAGTACCTAAGTTGAGGATTTTATATTCTGATTGTTATAGAAGGCAAAGGTATGCAGTAGAGTGACATTATAGTAGCTAGTAAGTTTTTTCTTTTCATCATCATGGAGATTCAGAATAAATAATGTTAGCTTGAGACAGAGATATAAAAGATGATCTGCTGTTGGGGCTTTTTCAGCCTCAGTTTTATTTTAATAATTAGAGATTTTTCCCAGTGAGAATTAAAAATTAAGGTGATAACGAACCTCCCTGTATGTTCATTGATGCAGGAGGCACATTAAATCTTGGATAAATATATTTGTATATTTTTCAGGTAGTACACAGGGACTTGTAACTATTAAGCAGAATCAACAGGTAAACATCAAGTAAGAGCAACCTTACTCCTTTGATGAATCAGCAACATAATGTCCTTCTGAGCTCTGGAATATAAAACTTATTTCTATTTAACATTACATGAAATACATAAAGGGAGACATTGAGCTATCACTTAACTTTGTCAGTTAAAAACCTAGAGAAATACAAAATTCTATTAAACAGATTATGGGATCATTAGAGGACATGTAGGTACTTTCAGGAACCTTTAAAACTGAGCCTGGTTTGTACAGACATTCTGGACAATGTCTGTATTTCAGTTCTCTGCCTCCAAAAGCCAAGAGAGATTTGATAATCTTGTAGTGTGCGCTCATTACATTATTCTTGTAATGCTGGAAGAATGGTAGTTCCCTGGACTTCATACAAGTTTCAAGGATTTTCACAACATAGAGGTGGGATTTTTACGCCATCTAAAAACACATAAATATATTTTTAAAATGAGAAATAACTTTCAAGTGGAAACAAATCCACACCTTCTAGGAATAAGAAGCCAAAGAGAGCCTCAGCAGCACAAAAAATCAGACCAATAAATAAATGTGAACTTTGGAAATTGTTCAGAGAATTCAGTTGACTCCAACTCATTGAAACTGCTTCATTAACATCCCTCTGGTATTATGCTTTCTTAAAATTCTATTCTAATACAAAAAGAAGAGAATATTATGTTTTTCTAATACAACTGAAAATGGTGGTTTTGAGCCTTGCCAGAGAAAAGTGTAACAAATGTATTTCTACAATGCAGAATGTGGGGTGTTATTTCAGTCCTTGCTTTAGCCACCAACATTTTATAATTTCTGTCTCATTTTGGTTTTTTTTTTGTTTCTTATTAAAGAGTGTTTGAAACAGAAAGGTAGAATGGAATTTATGTCACTTCACTTTTGGCATTTATGAGTCTAAGCTGATTAACTACAGCTTGATTCAGCTGTACACACATAGGCACCTCATGTCACTGAGGTACCCTGACGAACCTCACTCATTTCCCATCAGGGAATCTAGAAGTACATGTGTTCTGTGTTGTATCTCATAATCCTGTGAAGATATCACAGTCAAACCAAATTTTTGGTCCTCTGGGTCTCTGTTTATGCAGTCCATACTTCCTCAGCTTCCACATGAGACTGATGTAAGAAAAAGACTTCTTGAAGTCGAGATAGGCCACCTGCTGTCTCTTTCTCCTGGTATGCCATCATTTAGCAGTAGAAGGCACCCAGTTGGGCAAGAAAATTTCACTTTATAAACTATATTACCTTCCTTTCCAGCACGCATTTGTGAATGCACTCTGAGATAACATGCTTCATAATCTTACTAAGGACTGAAGTGAAATTAAATGGCTTTTATGTTGAGTTCACCTTTAAAATAGATACAACATGATTCTCTGAATTGTTGGTGATAACTCCTGAAAAGTATGATTTTTCATAAATGAATGACAGTAGTAGTCCAATTCTATAAGTCAGTGCTTTCAACACCTTCAGGTGAATTAAATGATCAAACCCTCAAAAAAATTAAAACGCTTAGCTATGATTTACAGACCTTTTACCACCTCTGTTGTCAGTTCATTTCCTTTAAGTTTCCTTTTTACATTTTACTTCACAAAAAAGTTTCTTGCTCAATAAAATAGGCTGTCTTCCAAAGTTGGCAGACTTTTTGAGTGCATCCTCTTTGCCACATGAACAAAACCAGGCTTCTGACCACAGAATCTTCTGATTTTGATCTAGAGATATAAAAAAAAATATGGCTCTGGCTTCATGCTGGAGCCCTGTGCAGACAGGGAGCTGTGTTACACAGAATGTGATACTCTCTCCTCCATCTTTATTCTTTAACATTCATTCCTGTATAGCACCTGTTGTGCTATTGTGCCAAGTTTCTGTGATTCCCATTGTTGCGTAAACTTGTATCAGTACAAGAATTTCCACTTCTTCTTTTTTATTTTGTGAAGTACTTGGTGTTACTGCATAGATGCTTAAAAAGAGCTGCTGAATGTCCTCTCTTATGAAGAGGAATATGAGTCCTTATTCCATGACAACTTTGTCTTACATAATTTTGGATTACTGTGCCCATCATCCAATTAATTCATATTAAATCTTTTCTTACCAGGTAAATAATTTTGGGTTTACCTGTCTTTTTTGGGTGTATTTAAATCTATTACCAGTATATTTCTTCATCCAAATATGTCTAATAGGCCAAATAGATATGCAGCCAGGTGTTCTATTACTGCATATGAATGTCCCTACCACAGTCTTTCCCTTGTACAGAAAGGAAGAAATTACTGTGGAGAAAAACAAATAAATTAAAACAAACCATAAAATTATAAAAAAAAAAAAAAAAACAAAAAAACAAAAAACAAAAACCCACAAAAAACAACAACAAAAATAACAACAACAAACCACCAATACAAAACAAACAAAAAAAAAAAAGAAAGAAAACCAAACCAAACTATTCAGTCATGAAGAATTGAGTGCTCCTCCTTCTTAGTTTCAAGAATCAGGAATGTTTTCTCATCAGTTATAAGTCACGGGCAGGAAAATCTCTTACTCCCAAAGTCATCCTGAGAGCTTTTCTTACTTTCTTGCTTCTGTCTTGTCTTAGCCTGCCTTCCTGCATTCCTTCCTTCCTGCTGTTATTCGACTCGTGCTGTTGCCTCTTGTAACTCTTTCAGAAGGTGGTGTTTATCTTCTCATCCTGAGTGCAACAAAGCATGTTTACATTTTCTTGCATCCCTTCTACTTTGCACCACAGCACCTGTATCAGAGCACACATTCTAGATGGGACATCCCCAGTGCTGCTACCCCAGGGAGGAACAGCAGGCACACTCTGTATGTGAAGATATGGTACAAAACACTCAGGCTCAGGATTTTATCTTCCTTTTTTCTATTTTATTTCTGAGGTATTATTATGATGTGCATGGAGACAAAAAAATAAAAACTCTGTTTTGCTCTGACAACAACTTGCAAGTTACATCAAAAACGATATTAAATTATATTGAAAACTCATACCAGCAACTTTAAAATCTCTCTTACTACATAAAAGAGAAATGAGCTTATTTTATTTGGTTCTTTAAATAATAAAAAAGGTAATTCAGTTGTATACAGGATATTTTATTCCCTATAGTGAAATTTCTATTATTCCACAGCCGGCAAAAAATTGTGAATTAAAAATATACAGAAATCAAAGTAGAAACTATAGTTTTATACTTTTGCATATACTTTGAATATTATCTGCTGGAACTGTGAATGCCAAATCTTTTTACAATTTTGAGAAGCAGAGAATGCTACTTTTTTTTCTAAATAAAAAGTACATTTTCTAATGTGTTTAAAAAAAAAATATGGTCATTGAAGCATATAAAATTGCCATCATTTCCCAAGAGTTCTTTATGAAAAGAGAGGAAGAGTCTTTGACTCTCTGATAAGACTCTTTTGCAAGTGAAAGATCCATGTAATAAATACCAAAAAATCCCACTGTGACCATATATGCTTCTCCCATATGCACAGTGTGTGCCTCACAATTGTAAACCTACAGGCTCTATATCTTTAGTAGAAAAAACCCCAAGATATTTGGAAATAAGTTGGAACTCGTTTGGAATGGTGGAGTGCACTTGTTTGGGAAAAAGTGAAGGAACAGGCTAGACAGTATTAAGGAAGGATACTGGCAGAATGAGTGATAAAACTGGAAAAATAAAACGATTATCAGCTTATATGAAAAAACCAAAAGCCTTTTAACCCCATTCTCCCCTAATTAAGTATGATTCATGAATCAATAAGTGTACCGTAATCATGGAAATAGTTTAATTTCATCATTCAGTCATTCTCAACATAGTTCACAAGCATTTTATAAAGGAGAAATTGCTGATTGGGTATGGGAGAAATAATTTATTGGGTTTGAGGGAATGTATGTAAATTTCAGATTTCTTATTAACTTTGTGCTCACTGAGAGGAAAACAACTGAACTACCAGTGCAAAGAGATTATTCTCCTATTTTCTCATAAAGACCTTGTCTTTGTTCTTTACCTCTTTCTTTTTTTTTTTAACCCAATATTTTTTTCTTGATTTTGTGCATTTGCAGTATAAACTTCTCAAGTGTTTAAAGGCTTCAGTAAAAATATTCCACCAGAAATTTGATCATTGTCCATGGGCTAAGGCATCTTCTCCTGATGAACTCTGTCTCTTTGCTGATAAAGAATTTAAGTAGCTCAACCAACATCCACCTTTACTTTTCTCAATTATTAAAAATATAATAATGCATCTCAACCTTTTACATACTTTTGCTTTATTTATTTATCTTACTGTGTTTTGTTTTATTTTACCTTTTTTTTTTTTTAATACTGGTCATATTTTTTCTGCTTTCTTGAAAAGTAGAGTGATTTGAATTTCAGTTCCTACCTACTTAATCATGTTTTCACTAGATTCTAATTAAAACTTGACATGAAGAAATAAAGTCAATCATCAATGTTGAAGACAAGTTTACAAAATACTCAAAATGACACAGAAAAATATGTTCTAACTAGCTAAATGTAATAGCAATGGCAGGAACAGTTTTATTGTTTGATATATCTCCATTATATGTATGATTTTAAATATATGAAGTTAAGACATGGGTCAGCTTAATTCTAATTTATAACCTGTAGTGATTTGCTTTTAATGTTGAGAAAGACAGACCTGATTCTTAACTTTCAGTGTGAAATTTATTCTTTATCTGAACGTCCTAGTGTATTGTGGGAATCCTAGGACCTAAGAGTGCTTCCAAATTCCTCTTGGTATAAGCATCTTTTAGTGTTTTGTGACTTGCACAAAATTGCAATTGTTCTAACACAGCCAAAACATGAATTTGTTTCCAAGCCTTAGGCTGAGGCTTATCGAAACAAGTTTAATTTAAATATATTAATTGGTATTTTAATCATTAGCAATTTAATTATTTGCATGAGGTCACAGACAAAACATGTATCTGATTTATAGGGAGGGCAGAAATTAATTCATGAAGTTAATTCAGTACTACTAAAATTAATATTACAAATGTGGTGAGATTCTAAGAAGAGAACTGCAAGGATCATCTCCATTGTACCAGACTTCTCTAATTTTTATACATATATACATGTGTGTGTAATTATACACACACATATTCATGCACATTATTTAGTTGTTCTGTTTTCATCAAATTATCTTATTTCATAATGATGTTATTTTTTCAAGCAACTGAGGTGCAAACATGCTGTCTACTCAAAAACAAGGTACAAATGAATCAAGAAGTGAGAACAAATATTTATTCTGTTAACTTTCCTTCAGTTTAATAATGGGGTCTGATCAGCACAATCAGAAGATATTTATTTATAAACATTTAGTCTAGGAGTGCAACTGATTAACTAAGGCAAGCTTTGCTAACCATTCACAGTTTTACATAACAATTAGGAACAATAAGAAGGTGTATTTTTAAGGATCTATGCAAAAAATCACTGACTAGTTATATAAAAAAATTCTTGTACTGTAAATATGTTAAACTCCTTATTCTGATTAGCTAAAATAGCACATTCTCTTCCAAGTTTTTTTCTACTGAAAATTTCCAAGCTATTTATTACTAAAAAGACTCAAGCTTTTTTCTTCCGTCTCTCAAGCTCAAAAATAAAACTTGTGAAGATCTAAAGAGAATTAGAAAAACATGTCACAGAGAAAACAACATCGTGAAGTCATGTAAAAAAAACAAAACAACCCATGGAAAATCCTTTATCCTCATTCCTTTTCTTAATCCAAATCTGTTTCCTCTGTTAGAACATTTAGATTCGAATATTTTCCTCACTTTGCTACACTTCTAATGAGAAAAGATGCATTGAGTAATTCTGATAAGAGTACTTTTGCTCAATTTCTTACATGAAAGGGGTTGAAGTAAGGGAGAGAACAAAGAACCCAAATAGACACATACAAAGGATGCATAGGAGAAAATAGGAAGGGATAAGTTTACCAAAGGCAAAATCTTTAAACTTAATCATGCAGGGTCAGATTCTGCGCCTGATAATTGTGGGGAAAAAAGTTTGATGTAATTCTGAAAGACAGAGCAAAATATGTTAAAGTCAGAAGGAATCCACATAGAAAGACCACAAATTCTGTAGGATGAGAGTATTCCTTAAGAAGAAAGCAACACAGAGGAATAAGGAAAGATGGTGTGTATTGACCTCAGGTGGCCACCAGATACTCACCAAGCTGCTCTATCACTCCCCTTTCTCAGCATGACAGGGGAGAAAAGATTAAAATCTTTTAGGACAAGATAAAGGCAATTTCATGATGAAAAGCAAAGACTCTGTGGAAGTAAAGCAAAACAGAACAAAAATATTTATTCTTTACTTCCCATCAACAGTTGACATCCACAGACTTCCAGAGAAGTAGGGCCTCAGTACACATCACAGTTAGTTCAGAAGACAAACACCCTAATAATGAATGCCCTCACTCCTCCTTTCCTCTATCTCTTATTGCTGAGCATGGTGTCAAATGATAGAGGTCAATTTGGTTGTGTCAGACTTAGGGTGGGACTTAATGATCTTCAGAGTCTTTTCCAATGACTAATTGGACTGAATTATTCTATCATCTGGAATATCCCTTTGGTCTGTTGGGGTCAACTCTTGCAGCTATGTCACCTTACAATCTCTTGACCACTTCCAGCCTACTCCACTTGGCACTGGCTGCCAGAGAGGTTGGTAAGGGGAACAGCCATGATGTGCAGGCGCTGCTCAGCCACACCCAGAGCACTGGTGTATTATCAAGACCATTCTAGATAAAAATATTCTCTTTGAATTGTTCCCTTTGGATGTGGACAGCTCTTAAAAGATTGTAATTATAAGAATGGATTTAATTTTGAAAATTATTTTTTTTGTAATTTGTGATTCCTGTCTCATATTACCATCAAATATGCCTTTCAACATTTCACTTTCATAATAAAAAACATCTTTATTCTTTTACAGATATCTTCTTGTGAGATAAGTGTTTTGGTTGTTCATATCCTCAAAATAAGTCAGTGTCAGGCACAACATGTTTTGTTCTTTGAGAAGACATGTAATACGCTTCTGTGTGTAACTCTTGAACACATGGTTTTATCCTAGCAACCTGTCATAGATTTAGATTTACTACTTATAACTGAAGACTTCTCTTAGAAGTTATCAACAAAGTAAACAGAAATTCCTATGGACAGTTAGAAAATATCATATGAATACTTTGAACTTTCTCTTACAAGAGAAAACATATCAGAAATAAAAGCCAGGTAGGGGGAGGTCTCTACCAAATATGTATAAATGCATGTAGACAAATCCAGAATTGATTTAATGTGAAAGAATTCAGCAACTACTGGAACAATAACTTGAACATTAATTTAACAGACTGAATTAATTCCAGAAGGAAATATAAACAAGTATAACTTATAGAACACAAGTTTATAACAGCTTATATTGTAAGAATGAATTATCTGTTTGGGTGGGTTTTTTTTTTTGTTTTGTTTTTTTTTTGTTTTGTTTTTTTTTTTGTTTTTTTTTTGTTTGTTTGTTTGTTTGTTTTGTTTTGTTTTTTTTTTTTTCCAAATAACAGCTTTTCCAATGGATTATGAACTCCCCACCTTGTATGTTTAACCTTTTGTGGTATTATTATAATCCAGAACATAAAGATATTCTAGGTCACATCATTACCATTTTTATATATTATTTCAACTGTCATAATAAAAAGTATAATTTAAATAAAAATCACAAAAATAGTTATGTAAATATGTTCTGAAAAAAATCCCAAAAAACATTTCCCTTGAAAAATCTAAAGCTGAAACATTTTTACAGGCACCTCTACCTCTGTCTCATGTTCTTCTTAAAAGTGCTGTTTTCAAAAATGTTGACATAATGAAAACCCAGCATATATTTAAGCTTGTTGTTATAAATGTACTTTTTATATTGACTGTGCAGGGGAAGGAGGGGTCAAAACACTAAAATTCTAAAGAGGACAGACACATAAAAAGACAATTTGATTTAAAAACATAAATCTCTGTTTCAATGTGAAAATGAAATCTTACAGACTCTTCCTCTTTCTCTAAGTGATCTTAGCACTTTCTAGCATTGCTATTTAAAACAAATTGTAAGTCTAAACTATGTGCATGTGGAACTGAATCCATCTGGAAACACTTTAGATGACAGGAAGCAACTTGACAGTGTCTTATTTATGAGTTTTTCAATAAGAAATAATGTAGGAATAGGTGTGGAATACAAGGCAGTTTCTGGATAGTATCATGTACATAAAATGTTTCACTGTATTAAAGGGATTCACCATGATTCTTGAAAGTATTTCAAGAAAAAGTCTTGAATTTTAGCTCAGTTTTTCTGTAGTAAATAAATCTGATCTCCGAGAAATTATCTCTGAAATATTAACTGTACTGCACTTAAATTTCCATTGGTAAGTCTTGTTATGAATGATTAATATATGCATACAACCATTACAGGCATAATTTCCTTCCAACTACTGAACTGAAACTGAATGGTGATTTCTCTGACGTTTGACGTGCTGTTGCTAAGGCATAAATGACATTGAGCAATACTGAAGAGTAGTCATTTTGGTGCTTACCTTTGGCTCAGAGCACTTAAATATTTATTTTCTTTGCAAGGCCAAATTGCTTCCCCTTTTACAAATATGCAATACCAAAATAACAATAATAATTGTGGACTTCTTTTACTTAAACTAGTTATTGCGCTGCAATCCAAAAAAAAAAAAAAAAAGCTAGCTAAAAATATTTTAGTGTTAAGGGGGGCTATAAAAAAACAATGTTCATCTTATCCTTGCTACTCTATATAATCAACATATTTCAATCTGTGCCGAATTAAATTTGCACTTCTCCCTGGTTTAGAAACAAAGGCCTTCAAACTGCACAATTTGTGATTTTATTCAATATATTGAAATAATTGATACTCCTTGTCTTCCATGAACTTCTATTTTTTTATGAAATATAACAGTTTCTATTTCTTCTTTCTCTGACAAAACACAGTGGCTTCAAAAATATGTCTTAAAAAAGAAGCAGATAATCTATTTCTGGATAAAGAATTAAAAGCAATCTGATTAAAAGCAAATCCAAATAAAAATATGTGAGAATTTTTGAATTGGACTCCCAAAATTGAACTGAATCCAGATTTAGTATAAAGTGAAAAGATCGGTTAAGGAAATGTGGCTGAAGTCAACAACATGTATTTATATATACTACTCAAGGAGTTAACAGGAACCATAGTTATAGAATCATAAACCATAGAATCTAAGAGTTATAGATTCATGGAATGGTTTGGATTGGAAGGAAATTTTAAAGATCATCTAGTCTAATCACTCAGCCTTGGTAATGGAAACATTGCAATAGATCAGATTTCTCAAAGCTGCATTCAACCTGACCTTGAAAACTTCCAATAAAGGGGTATCCACAATTTCTCTGGGCAGATCAGTCCAGTGTCTCACCACTCTTGCTGCAAAAAAAAGGAAAAAAAAAATGTTCCTTATGTCCAATTTAAATCTAATCTTTATCAGTTTGAAACTATTCCCTATTGTCCTGTCCCTACAGACCTTGTTAACAAGTCTTCTTCCATCTTTCTTCAAAGCTTGTTTTAAATACTGAATCATTGTTTAATCTGAGCAAGCAACCAAGCATTTGCACCTCCCTAATTCTTTTACTGCCATGTCCAAAACTGTAACATTCTGTGCTTATCCTCCTGCGACATCTCAATGTAGGACAGGAAAAAGTAGGAGAAAGTTATCAGGGCAGACAAGTAATCCCTTCCCATTTAAAGTCCTAAAGGAAGAAAGACTGTAAGGGAATCACAGAAAGTTTTTGAAAAGGAAAGTTAAACAAAAATTATTATAAGATTTAGTCAAACCATAACTGAACTGGTATTATCTTTGAGTCAATTGACACATTAAGTGAAAGAGCTGGTGACTGCAAATAGTGAAAAAAAAGTCTCCTGTTCTTTAAGTGTCATGATCAGGCTTTTTTGAACCGATGACAACCTTAACTCTATGTCAGAATAAAGCTTACAGTTCAGTGATAATCCATGACAGGTGACAGATCTTGCCTGAGACACTAAAAATCCTGCCTATACTCATTACTTTTTTACTTCTGTCCACATTGTTTTCTATTTATTTCCTTTCCCTTTTTTCTCCCATTTGGCTATGGGAGAAAGCTATGAATATAAGATGCTTTTTTTCTAGGCAGCATATAGATAAGCCCACAATGTACAAACTCCTCTATTATCTATAAGCATAAATCTTAGGATAATAGTTTCTGAGTCATGATGGAAGAAATTATTTATTTAAAAACATAAAATTTTGATACAGAGTTCTAAAATAACAGAAATATATATTTAACACTTAACTTTTAATTTATGACAGTGAAAAGCAATGATGAAAATACAGTACCAGTTCAATGCACTTTCAATGTTTTTCTTCCAAACATATAAACAAAAATAGAGAAAGTGATAAAGACTGAAAGACAAAAAAATCCCAAAACCAAAACAACAAAAAAAAAAAAACCCAAAAATAATGCTTAGGGGAATTAAGTTTTGAATGGACAGGTATCAAGTATTTTAGAGGGTAAAAAAGGGGTTTTTCAGTGTTATTATTCTTTACATTTAAAAAAACCCTGTTTATATGATGTCTATTAAAGCATAAAACTCTGCCAGCACTGAGTTGTATAAGTAGTTATGCATATAACTAACATATCTCTTCTGATCTTAAGGGAAAAAACATCTCTAATTTTTGAACCTGTGTATTACTTAACCACTCAACTATAGCAAGTCTTAAGGATCCATAACAGCCCATTGAGTAAACTCTTATTTATGTATTTCATGGTGGTGAATTTTAACTAATCAAGTAAAAGCCCTCTTCTTAGTTTACAATTTTTATTTCCATTTCTCTTCTGAACCATTACAATAATTTCTAATCTGGTTCAGTTACACGGTTACATAGTCGTCAAGATAAAACCCTGAAAGGAATTTTTTCCAAAGTGAGGATAAGGTTCTACAGACTGTTGGCAGATTATGTCTCAGTTTACTGAAATTCATTAAAGAAAAATTATGCTAGGACCAAAACTAATATCTTTTAATCATTTACAGCTAGCAGAAACCCCCCTTTAATACAAAGTGTCCAGTGAAGCATTCATAGTATTTCTTCAAAGCTTTTCTCCTTGCGTTTGCATCTCCGAAGAGTAAAAAGAAGAAGAGAAATACTTTGTGCTAGGAAAATTACATTGCTGGATATGTTTTTTGTTTTCATTTTTTCCTTATAATAATCAATTTATAGGCCAAAGATATTCTTATTTCAAGCAACATCTCTGTAAAACTCTCAGAAGGCTTAAAGAAATTAGTATCTAACATCAAGATTCAGTTGCCCTTCCTTCCTAATTTCCCCACAGTGAGTGAGAGAAGCAAGGTTTTGGCAGTATGAGGACTGCAGAGGTAGCTTCTGCAACAAGCTGCTAGAAAGCTTCCCTTGTGTCCCACACAGCCAGTGGCAGATACCTCTAAGGGACCTGTTGCCGGCCAAAGCTGAAACCATCAGCAAGAGTGGTAGTGGCTCTGATCTAATGCAGTTAAGAAGGGGAAAAAACCTGCTTTGTGACAGCAGCCGGAAAGAGGAGCAAGAGTATGTGAGAGAAACGGCTCTGCAGACATCAAGGTCAGTGAAGAAGGAAAGAGGAGAAGGTCTTGGTCCAGGTGCCAGAGAAGAGATTCCCCTGCAGACCCTGGTAAAGACCATGCTGGAGCAGTGGATGCCCAAAGAAGGCTCTGACTTCTCAGGCTCTTGACAGGACCAGTGGCCTTGTGGACAGAGGAGCCCACACTTTAGCAGGTTTGCTGGCAGGACCTGTGACCCTATGAGGACCCACTCTGGAGCAGTCTGGTCCTGAAGGACTGTATGCCGTGGAAGGGATCCACTCTGGAGCAGGGGGAGAGTGCAAGGAGTCATCCTCTCAAGAAGGAAGGAGTAGCAGAGACAATGTGTGATGAACTGACTGCAGCCCTCATTCCCCATCCCCCTGCAATGCTGTGAGGGAGGGTGTAGAGAAAATCAAGAGTGAAATTGAGCCCAAGATGAGAGGAGGGGAGGAAGAAAAGGGGTTAAGATTTGGGTTTATTTTTCATTGCCCTACTCCAATTTGATTTTAATAAATAAAATTAATTTTCCCAAAGTTTATAGTGCCTGTGATGGTAATTGCTGAGTGGTTTCTAACTGTCCTTATCTCAACCCATGAATTTTTAGTTATACGTTCTCTCTCCTGTCCAACTGAGAGGGAATTAATAGAGCAGCTCTGGTGGGCACCTGACCTTCAGTGAAGGTCAACCCACCACACCCTCTCTTGCAGAGTAACAGCAATAGCTGCCACTGGCATTACCTGTGTAACTGCAGCTATGCAAAACTGCAAATACACTACCTTTTTAAAACACACCTTTCCCATACAGATGGTTCCTGCTCAAATAAGGATTTCCATTTCTCAGTCTTTTTACATTAGCATGTTCTTGATGCATACTCAAAGACTTGGAAAGCTCTTTCAGTATTGTCTTCCAGGAAATAACTGCATGAAAACAACATTAAGAGGCAAAACTTCAGATACATTTTTTTGACTTGGTAAAAACTAACATAATCTAAATGCAGAGCAGCTTTTTGTGAATACGCCATCTGACAATATATTGATCCAAATCTCTATGTCTATTTCTCATTACCAAAGTATCATATCTGGAGTGAATACAATAGAGATCTAAAGTATAGTTGGTTTTTTGTTTGATTTTTTTTGTTTCTGTGCATGATATCTTTTTTAATCTGTTCTTTTAGGAATGGAGAAAGCTTCCCAACAGAGAAGCTGAGGAGTTTCTCATTTAGGGTAGTTGTCCCCCAGAAAAAGGCTATAGGTTTGGCTGCCTGAAAATAGAAGTCCTGATGTCATTTCCATGTGTTTAAAAGATTTCAACAACCCATTAGAACTCAATGAAATATATAAGCCATTCAAAGCTCAGGGCCTTGAGGCACAGTTCTCCTGAAACTGAGTTGATCCATTGGAAGACAGGCTGTAATAACTGACATATTAGGGGCTATCTCATCTCCTCTCTCTCCTTCACAGGACACAAATATCCATCTCGCACTAAAGAGAATAAGGGGACATTTTTGTGATGGAGAGTGTAGTGATGCCACCACAGTTGAATTCAGAATTAACAACCATTTCTCAAAGGCAGATAAGCACAAGCAATGAAACCTTAGATCAAATGCAAAGAAACAATTCCCTTTAATGATAGTAACTCTAAGATATGTGACAGTACAGTGTAGACTATCAGAGAGAACAGTACAGCACACCTGAATATGAAACAGCAGCTATTCTGCTACACATGTTTTACAGACAGCTCCACTATGCTGCCGTTTAATGCACCTTCATCAGGCTTTTTACACAACCATAAAAGCAATCATTTGTTGGTCAATCTAGATCTGTGTTCTCTGGTATTGCCTTGGTGCTGTAATTTCAAGGCTCCTATTATCTTGCCCTCCTGGGGACACGTGCTACAGTCGTGTGACTGTTTGCTCAGACATTCTTATTCAAAAGGCGTCGGTGGTTCACTATAGGAAAAGTATTTGAAAACAGAAAGAAATGGAATGCTCATATGTTGCAGTGAGGGGAATCCCACAACAATATATATGATGACGATGGGGTTAGAAGGACAGATGAAGCAGTATTTTTGTAGATGTTCAGGGATGATTTTATTTCTCCAACCGCATGGCCGGAGTTTCTCACCAGACTCCTCTGACCTTCTCCCCCCCCCAGCTCCCAGGCACCCAAACCACCCGATCAGGAACAGGAATGGGGCACACGTGACCTGGGGACAGGAACAGGGATGCACCTCCACAATTCACCCTTTCTTATTAAATAAAATAACAGGGGAAA